>WAAF01014475.1:433247-755571 GCA_013400475.1 Tricholaema leucomelas | reverse complement strand
AGAATACATTGCACTGCATTTTAGCCTTGTACATATATTGGCATTAGGTAGCACTTGCCCCTCTCACAACTTTGACAGCCTTTGTTTGGGATGTATGTCCATTATTCTGTCCTTCTCAGCAGCTGCTGTTGGTGTTCTGTCTCAGGCTTTGCTATACTCTGTTTACGCTGACCTACGCTTAAACATTTTAAGGCATTTCTTCTGGCATAGCACCTCAGCATTGGTGTCAAGTTCTTTCTACCCAGCTGACTTTATTAAACAAGAAAAAACAGGTTTGGTTGCAAAAGAAAAAGAAAGAGAGTTCTACTACTTTTATACTGATAATTCAGAATATCTGAGTTTTAAATTCAAGTATCATATGCCTTAGCCTCAGTGAAGGATGCTTACCTAGTCATTCTGAATGAAATACAATACAGATGAACTAAATGCAATATCAGGCATTAAAACAGAACTTACACATATGTGTAGTAAAAGTATTCTTGGGACCTTCGGTTCTCTACTGTCCCTGGCTCTGATTTCTGGGATGGCTCACTGCCATCTTGGAATGGCACCAGGTAATAGCAAAAGCTTTCTTGCATTCTGTGTACTGAAGTTGGAAAAAAAAAATTGCAGAGAAAAAGGAGCAGAACAGTACAGTTTTGTATTCATGGAATCCTGTTTTCTGTCTGTACTGCACTTTATGGAGCTATGCAAAACCTCACTCTGAAAATTGCATGTCATTGAGGTTACAAACCCAGTAATCTGGAAATGCAAAAGGAGGGACTGCACATAATAGCAGGATTATTTCACTTGCGTGTGAAATATTTAGGATAATTCTGTTGATAAACATAACTTCTGAATAGGCTGTGTGTGCCTTTATCAGTAGAAAGATTTTCATTAGGATTGACACATTTAACATCCAAAAATCTTCTGTAGTTCAGTAACTTCCAAAATGCCAGCAGTACAGCATGAATCAAACTCTTAATACAAAAAGGTGCAGTGAAGAATTCAGTGACTTTTGTTAATTTATACTCCAACTTTCTATTTTAATTAACAAAGAAATTTTGCCCAGTTTAGCCAAGAGCTTTTGTTACACTTTTCAGCTTCACTAATACCACTGAACACCTCATTGTGAGGATGTGTAAGAGCAGTCAGCAGTTCAAGGTTTACTCCAAAACCCTGGGAAAGTCATCAGAAAGGCATTTGTTGAGTTTAGTGGATTGGGATTAAGTCTAGAAGACATATCTAATGATACAAAAATATTTACTTGAACATCTGAAAATAACTTTGCATGTAAAATCTTTGTTTCTGATAAATGGCACTCTTGAAAGAGAGAGTCTCCTGCTACCAGGTTCCCAGCTAGGGCTAGGTTATGCTTGTAATACTGCACACTCAGGAAGACAAGTGAATGGTAAGCAAAATAGGAGGTTGTGTTTTCCCAAAACTTTATCCTCAGCCAAGCAGCTATTCACAGAAATCACAGAAACATTCTCGTTGGAAAAGACCCTCAGGATCTTCGAGTCCAACCTACAAAGCTCACCTTTAAACCATATCCTGAAGTGCCATATCCAAATGATTTTTAAACACATCCAGGGTTGGTGACTCAACCACCTCCCTGGGCAGCCCCTTCCAATGCCTGACCACTCCTTCTGTGAAAAAATGTTTGCTAATGTCCAATCTAAGCCTACTCAGCTGCACATTGAGGCCATTCCCTCTTGTTCTGTCACTCTTTACCTGTGAGAAGAGACCAGCAGTAACCTCTCCACAATGTCCTTTCAGGTAGCTGTAGGCAGAAATGAGGTCCACACACTTCTCAATTGTGTGATCTGAAAGGCAGACCTAAAGTTAAACTTTGTTGGTTTTCCCCTAAGCATGACTTTTGCTGCTGCTTAGTCAAAACATTTGAACGTGCACCGTCCACTCTACGTAAAACCAGAATATTTAACACTTGCTCTCAGTTGTTCTGGAAGGGGAAGAATGAAAAATTCACCCTCACACTAAACTGGTCATGAAAAATACTTTTAAACAGCAATTTAAATTTGTCAACTATAAACTGTGAAGAGCCTTTGATGTACTCTACATCAATTTACAAATTTATAATTTTGGTGAGATTTTGGTAGGAAGCTCCTCTTTAATGCAAGAATAAAGCACTAAACATTTAGAAGCAGTTTGTACTGGTAATACACACAGGTTTATGTTTACTACAAAATGTCAGACTTTAAGAAGTAGGAGAGTCTGTATTGTGCATATAAATGCATCTAAGTCCAGGTTTCCAAACTGCTCAAACTCATCCAGTCTTAATGCCATGAAAGCCACAAAAACTAGGACTGAGCCTAGCTTTGTCCTCCTCTTAAGCATGAAATCTTTCAAGCTTGTAGTGGGAAAGAAATGATAGCAAGCCCCAGAGATGCAGGGCTGATAGGCAAAAGATAGCAGCCGAGTGGTGGCGAGGGTCAACTTCTTAAACTGACTTTCCACCACAATTAGCTGCATACCAGATCTCAGCCCAGTGGGGCTAATAGCAGGGCTGAAGTTTAACCTGTTTGACTTTGCACCAAAATGGACAAGTGACACAGGTAGCCTGGCTTGCAGTGAAGTACAAACAAAAGATTTAACAAGCTACTACTTGTCAACTTTTAATTAGCATCTCCCATCAGAGCAGCAGCACCCAACTGCAACACCGTCTGCTTCACTGCAAAGTCCAATTCCTTAGTTAAATTTTCAGAAACATAATTTTCTTTTTCTTGGACAATAGTGTTTAACAGCTAAAGCGTGCCAAGATTTTGCTACCTTTCAGTTGTTTCTGTAGGAAGAGTTTCTAACTAAAGTTAGCACCTGATAGCATCAGCTAAAATGAATGCAAGCAGCAGGTTAGGAGGTTCCTTGGGTGAAATCCCCAGACATGCTGCAAGGTGATTTTTGTTAATTTTGACTTGCAGTACATATTTCCATATCCACTGCTGTTGCAGCAGACAGCATTTGCTTTGGCCTAGTGTGTGTCTAATAACTAGTAGCCTTGCTGTTTTGACAGTAAGGCTGGTTTGCCACTACCATACCATTGCCAACACACAGCAATGCAGGCTCTGCTGAGATGCTTTGACAAGATAAGCCATTCTGCCTGTTACCACAAGATGAAGCTCACATTGTTGAGCCTGTCTCTAAGAAACGTGGGCCACATGTAGCTCTTGAGGAAATTTGACTATAGCGAAGTGATGTGCTTTTCAGAGTGTTGTATGTAGAGTACTGAAGAGGGATTTAAAATAGCAAGTAAAGTAAAGTTTTACCAAGGGGAAGTGATGTTTGACCAACCTGATAGCCTTTTATGAGGACATAACCAGGTGGATTGATGATGGTAGGGCAGTGAATGTGGTTTATCTTGATTTCAGTAAAGCATTTGATGCTGCCTTCCACAGCATCTTTTTGGCTAAACTGAGACAGTGTGGTCTGGATGATCAGGGAGTGAGGTAGCTATGAACTAGTTGAATGAAGGAAGTCAGAGAGTTGTGGTCAATGGGATGGAGTCTAGTTGGAGGCCTGTGACTAGTGAAGTCCCACAGGGATCAGCACTGGGACCAGTTCTATTCAATAGTTCATCAAGACCTAGATGAGGGCACAGAGTGCACTGTCACTAAGTTTGCTGACAGCACCAAGCTGGGTGGAGTGGCTGCCACACCAGAAGGCTGTGCTGCCATTCAGCCAGACTTGGACAGGCTGGGCAGGGAGAAATTTAATGAAATTCAACAAGGGCAAGTATAGAGTCTTGCACCTGGGAAAGAACAACCCCATGCATCAGTATAGGTTAGGGACTAACCTGTTGGAAGGCAGTGAAGGGGAAAAGGATCTGGGGGTCCTAGTGGATGGGAGATTGAACATGAGCCAGCAATGTGCACTCATGGTCAGGAGGGGCAATGCCATTCTGGAGTGTATTTAGAAGGGCTGTGGCTAGTAGGTCAAGAGAGGTTCTCCTGCCCCTCTACTCTGCCCTGGTGAGGCCACGTCTGGACTACTATGTCCAGTTGTGGGGCCCTCAGTTCAAGGGAGATATAAAACTGCTTGAGGGAGTCCAGTGCAGAGTCACAAAGATGATGAAGGGAATGGAATATCTCTGTTACGAGGAGAGCCTGAGGGAGCTGGGGCTGTGCTGCTTGGAGAAGAGGAGACTGAGAGGTGACCTCGTCAATATTTATAAAGATGTAAAGGTGAGTGGCAGGAGGATGGGGCCAAGCTCTGCTGGATGATGCCCAGTGACAGGGGAAGGGGCAGTGGGTGGAAGCTGAGGCATAGGAATTTTTATGGAAACATGAGGAGAATTTTTTTCCCTGTGAGGGTGACAGAACACTGGAACAGGCTGCCCAGGGGGGTTGTGGAGTCTCCCTCTCTGGAAATATTCCAAACCTGCTTGGATGTGTTCCTGTGTGATCTGGTATAGGAAGTCCTGCTTTGGCAGGGAGGTTGGAATGGATGATCTTTCAAGGTCCCTTCCAGCCCCTGACATTCTGTGATTCTGTGAATCTGTTACTCAGATTACTCTGAGGAACAGTTACAGAGTTGAAAATTGAGAAGATAAATTGCATGCATTAGGCCCTGTGTGAGCGAGCGTACGATGGAAGTGTGTAAGATGGTGTGTCAGCTGCACAAAACTAGCTAGCAAAATCCTTACATTTTGCATGTCCCATGTGTGTCTGCAAAACCTAAGACACATCTTGCTGATACAAATGCTAGATTTTAGCCATCTTTTAGTTTTCCTTGCCGGCCTTTCTCCAAGAAGCTGCATCCTAGGAGAAAGTTGCTAGCAGACCATGACAGAAATGACACGAAGCAAATGATTTTACATGGACAGAGGATACCATAGTGTGATGCTGGGCAAATCACAAGCAGGAAATTAAAGTTTACCTCGGCTTTTAGTATTTCTTTCCAAGGGGATGAGAAGCATTTAAAAGTATTTATATGCAGATGTACATTTCAGTAGTGTGGTTTCTGGAGTCCTGACTTCCTTACAACACTGCAGGGGCAGATCAGCCTCTTTTGGTGTTTAGCCTCTAAGACACAGATTCTTACAGGTATGCAGACACTGGGGTGTTTTTGCTCATTCTTCTGCATGTCTGTGTGCACCTACACATAAGCAAATAATCAGGAGTGATACAGATTTAAGAATCTAATATGTGTCTCATTAAACATATTGAAACACTGGGAACATTTTCTGCTGCTTGGAAGTAGCACTCTGGAGGATTTTGTAAACTAGTAGTCTGTTACAAGTTGTCATAGAGGCTTTATAATAGTATAGAAAACTGCTTATATTTTTACATGTTCACAGGGTCACAGGATGTCAGGGATTGGAAGGGACCCAAAGAGATCGAGTCCAACCCCCCTGCCAGAGCAGGACAATACTATCTGATGCAGAGGAACACATCCAGACAGGCCTTGAAAGGCTCCAGAGAAGGAGACCCCACAACCTCTCTGGGAAGCCCACTACAGTGCTCTGTGACCCTTACAGTAAAGAAGTTCCCCCTTGTGTTGAATCAAAACCTCTTTTGCTGCAATTTACACCCGTTGCTCGAGCAAGTGAGAAGAGCCTGTCCCCTGCTCCTGGCCAGCCCTCGGATACTTATAAACATTTATCAAGTCTTCTCTAAGTCTTCTTTTCTCCAGACTAAAAAGCCCCAGGTCCCTCAACCTCTTCTCATAAGCCATGCCCTCCAGTCCCCTAATCATCCTCTTAGCCCTCCGCTGGACCCCTTCCAGCAGATCCCATCCCTCTGGAAGGGGATTCTGTTCTTTGAAGGCAGATCACCTGCTAAGATTACCGCATCTTACAGAAAAACAGACCAAAAAACAAATGCCAGAGTGTGTCTAATTGTGGTGTCTCTCATGCCAGATTTCTTAACTGCTTTTATTTCCAGACAAACTGGGTAGAGTTGGTTGTGCTGGTGTCAGCAGTGTTGGAGAGCAGGAGGCCAGCCAGGAGGGCGCAGTTTGGGCAGCATCCGCATCAGCTGTACTTCGGAGGGGTTACTTCAGACCAGCTCCAGTCTGGTGCCGTGAAGTGGCCTCGCTGCAGTGCTGTGGCTTAGATCTTTGATTCTCCCTCTCTCTGTCTGGGACGTGGCCTTCCTCTCCCATGCTGGAGAAACAAGAGGGAATTCCTTAGCCCTAAGAGTCAGCCTTTCCTGAAATCTGCTTAGCCGTGCAGCAGATAGGTTCCCTGGGGCCCTGCCCTGTGCTGGGGCCCTTGGGCCCAGGCGTTGCAGGGGTGTGAGAGAAAACTCCCTCTTGTGCCTCTGCCGGGCACTCTGAGCGCAGCTCTCACGCCGGCAGCACATGCTAGGCTGTCAGAAAGAGCTGCTGTTTAAAACAGGTTTGTGAGAGCAGAACCCACTTCATTTATTACAAAATTAACTGAGAACAGGTCTGTTGTTTCACACTGATACCACGACGGAGAAGAATGAGTGTTTCCCCCTTGATCGTTGCGTGTGGACGTGATGCTTTGTGTCTGGACTGTTGAATGCCCTATCAGTGAACAGATTGTAAAAAGAATAGTTTTCTAAGCCCTAAAATTAAAAGAATTTTCCCGGTTTTGTGTTAGGAAAGGAGTTTTATGCTAAGATAATAGGTCTTTTTTCACATTAGTGTCTTAACTTTCCTGGGTCTTTTAACTTTTACATGTCTTTTGCCCTTAAGAATTAGATTCTACAAACAGCTACCTGTGTCTCTTAGTAATGAAGAAGTTTATTTTCACTTGTAGTAGCCTCATGTTCTGTGCAGTGAATGCAAAGGGACTCACAGGGATGCAAGGTCTTTTCTCACTATTCCTATTAGAGGCATTCTTTTTCTGAACCATTCTTAGGTGATGCAATCTACTGACTGTCACTCTCAGCTGTATGTCTGACATGTTCTCTCTTATCCTTTCCTCAAAAAAAAAATCCTTTTGCTTTGTTTACTGGAGATCAGTTGCCCTTGCTTTAAATCCCAATGGGAAGAGATTTCTAAAGCAGCAGTGTGGGGTGGATGTGTCTATCTTCTGCTCTGCTCTTCTATCTCCAGACACCAGAGATGCCTGATGCACCTGGATGTGCATATGTGGCTTCACATCATCATTTCTTTTAAAATAACTCCTGTAATGTTAAGTATAACTTTGTTAAAACATTTCTCAAGTTGTGCTGGGGTAGGCTAGGCTGGATGTTAGGAGGAGGTTCTTCACAGAGAGTGATTTGCCATTGGAATGGGCTGCCCAGGGAGGTGGTGGAGTCACTGTCCCTGGAGGTGTTCAGGAAGACTGGATGAGGCACTTAGTGCCATGGTCTAGTTGATTGGATAGGGCTGGATGCTAGGTTGGACTGGATGAGCTTGGAGGTCTCTTCCATAATACTAGAACATTGCACTTCATTTGGTTACACCTGTAGAGAATGAGTGCTGGTGAGCTAATACTGAATCCAAAAGTGGACATCCCTCTTTGACAAGCACTTGTAGGTCGCATGGACTTGAAAATTACTTTGCCGCAGCTGAGGAAGTACTCAAATCTGCTTCATTTTTTCTGAATTTGGGAGGAAAAGTATTCAATTTTACTTTAAATACTTACATTCCTATCTATAACATTGCACAGATGGTGTAATGTTTTTGCATTTTTTGACATTATTTTTGGTTACTGAAGTTAATATTCTGCTAGCTACAAATGTCTGCATGCATAGCTCACAGTTCGTTTTGAGGACAGAGCTCTAAAATGAGTTACAGACCTTGGTAGCAGTCATAACTCAGTCATTTTTTTTCCTTTGAAAAAGCGGCACTGGAAGAAAGTTATTTAGTGATCAGAATGCATTGTTAGGCTTTCAAAAAGGGATTCTCTGCCTGTAGTAGGGCTGTAGGCAATTTATGGCTTGTCTGTACTCATTGCCGTGAGCTTTTGGAAAATTTGTAAACAAAGCCAGATGCTCATTATGTTCCCATTCAGGGTTGATTAGATGGGTAAATGCCATCCAAAGCACTTTGGTCCTGTTGGGTTTTAGTGTGTTACAGAAAATGGAATCGATCCAGATTATTTCTTTTTAAATGTTTGTCATCCAAGAGTGTACACTTGTAGTTTCTGCTCGTAGAATGGATTGGCTTTTAAAAGTAATAATAGATTATAACAACGTGAAAGTAACATTCTGAGAACTGTATTTCCTATTAAATTGTGGGGCCAAATGTTTCTCAGTGTCAAGAGTTTGTTCTTACACTATGTGATGTTGTCAAGCACTTCTTGCACTTTTTAAGTATTTGGACACTGTGGAAACTTCAGACTAGGACAGATTCTCCTTTCTACCAGATTGTAGGGAACTGAGGTGTGAGCTAAGAGACTTTTTGGTAACCTTCTTGATAAGTTCATTAATCTTCCTGTTGAGTTGATAGTTTTTACTGCTTGTCTTTAGTCCTCCAAAGATTATGTGATATGAAAGGGGCTGTTTTAAACTACAGGTTTTTTAGTGTTACTGCTCTTTGTGAGTATCAAAACCATGCTGCTGTATACCAGTTGAGTTGCTATATGCTAACCACATTCATTGCAGCGTGATCCTCGAGCAATCCCTTTCGGCATTAACTCGTGGGTGTCTTTTTTTCACTTCAGGGCTGCAGCTGACCACGTGCGCAGGTCATGGCACGCTTAACGAAGAGGCGGCAGGCAGACACGAAGGCTATCCAGCATCTTTGGGCAGCTATCGAAATCATCCGGAACCAGAAGCAAATTGCTAACATTGACCGTATTACAAAGTAAGTGATCCTTTCCAATCACAGTGGTGGTGAAGGGGGAAGGTTGATGCTGTTAAAAGCCCTGGGGAACAGAGATAGCGAACATTGTGAGAGACTGTGACATAGTTACAGGCGTTTCTGTGTTGCTAATTACCAACTGATAAACCTCCCGAACTTACAGAACTAAGCACCCGAAGATCCTAAAGTGAGGTTTAATCTATGTAGTTGAGATTTTACTCACCTCGTACTTGTTTTGTGTAAGCGTTTTTAGGAAACATGCATTATTTGTAGTAAATTGAGTTTAGAATGTCAGAGTTGTACTCACTGGGGAGTTTGCTCAACTTATAAGAAATAGATATAGCAGTTAAGAAGAAATGGGAAATAAAAGCTTTAAATAATCTAATTCTTAGGAAAATGTGATAGGCTGTCGGAGAAATCTTTTCCGGAAGGCAAAGATAAACCTGAAGTGTTAGGCTGCCCAAACAAATTATAGGCCATGTTTGCTGAGATGGCCTTAGGATGCTACTAAAAAAGACATGATATTATTTTAACATTAAAATGTTCTTCAAAATGTATTAGTCAGTGTACACAAATATATATTCTTTGTTCTGTGGAGCTTGCAATGTGTAAAACAATCTACAATATTAAAATACCTTCTCAGACAACTTAGATTAGCCACAGTAACAAAAACTGAGAGGGGCTCTGTGTCCTTCTTTGGTTTGTCTGCGTTTCCAGGATGTACGTCACTCTTGTCAAAGCTATTAATATGAATAATTGAAAAGAGCAAAAGTAACCATCTGGCAACTCTACAGCATAACCAATGTGAACTGATAATAAGGCCAGAGACCACTAAAAGAAAGAATTACAAACAAAGTGAAAGTCATTATAAAATAACTTTCACGCACAGACCTTGGAAGCTCTCTGTGGAGGGGGCAGGCAAAACTAGCTTCAGAAGTGGAAGCAACATTTCAGGTTCTCACATCACAGTGAACAATAAACAGGATAAAGGAAACAGATGATATCCCAAATGAATCAGTGTGTGTCTGATTTCTGTGGTAAAGAAAAATGCACCATTAAACCTAAAAGCATGGTCCCAGAGAGAGAGAGTTCCCAAGAGGACCTGAGGAGGAGATTAGGGAATTGCAGTTTTGAGGTTGCATTTGAATTTCAGACTGCTTTGAAACATGTGTGTTTGCATCATGTCTCTAAGGAGACAAGTGGGTAAACTAATGCTGTACACTTTCATTTTGCTTGCTCCAGGAGATATATTAGCTGAGTTTGTTAGCTGTTTATGCTAGTTTTATATATAATAAAAGGAGACAGGCACATCTAGCTGGCAATCCATCCCTGTTATGAACGGGGCCTTTATTAAGACAGTGTGGATAACATTTAGCTGGGTAGAGTTAGGTGAGACAGATCCTATTGTTGCAAACAAGGTTGAGAAAACAAGTAATCAGATCTTAGAAAAGGAGGCACTTAGTAACTGAAGGGTACTTTGCTTTTACAATCTGGGTCCAGATTGTGTGACTCATCTCTAATCAGAAGGAAAACAAGAGATACAAGCAGCCTTAGTAGTCCAAGTAAAATGTGCAAGGTGTTAGCAGTGAGGAGCAATCTAAAAAGGGCTTGGACTTGGTAAATGCTTCACATGTGCATCAGTGACAAGAGCAATGAACAGTGATAGAGTTGCTGTTGTACAGTATTTGCAAGGACATAACTTTTCACAAGAAAAAGCTAAAAACCTTCGAGTTGCTTTACAGTACTAGTCATTGATGGAGAATCACAAATGACTTATTAAATGAGTATGCATATTACATATATTAAAAGTAAAGTTCTGAATTTAGCAGGGTATCAAAATATCTCTTCCAATGAAAATTAGGTAGATTTAAGGCTTGAAGATCAGTTGGTCAAGAACACCTGGAGTTCCTTAAAAGATCAATTGGTGTCAGGGGACATAGGCAAAAGTATGAATAATAAGAAAGGTCAAAACCAAACAATGGTCAAAAGTGAATGTCCTGAGCATGTATACATGAGCTAAAAGAGAGGTTCTCTTACTTGGATTAGTAATATTAATAACTCTTGAGATTGACTGAAAGAGTGGCTTCACAAGTATTTGCAAGTAATAATGACAACGAAATTTATGGAAGTGTGTCTTATTTCTGAATAAGGAAATAGAAAGCCAGCAAGCTTATCTTTTTATAAATGCCTGTTGAAGGTGACAGTCATCCTACCATGTCATATAATGGGTGACAAATGTGTACAATTCAGACAACTGCAGAAGTTGAAAAGGGGATCTGTGATTTAGTTCCAGGGTTGATTTGTTGCTTGAGCCGAGTTGTCCTGTATATTCCTGTATATTCTAGGACCTGCTAGTCCAGACATATTCACAGAGGAACCTCTATTGCTGCTTTTTGTTTCATCAGACATTGAAATAACGTTGCATGTAACCTGTGCACTTCGTGAGTAATTGTTAAAAATACCTGGGGTAAAAAAGGCTGCAGAAGATACCAGCAGTGAAAGGCACACAAAAAGAATCTATAGACGTAGCCATACATTTTCTGTAGAGAGCTTAAGAGTAGGAGGGTAGCGTAGGAGAAGCCAAGAGCACTAGAAGGTGCTTCTAATATTATCAGGAAAAACCTATAAGGAAGGAGGCCCTCTAATTAAAAGTAGACTAGATCAAGTATGCTTTACTTTTTAAATTGATGAGGGGAAAAGCAGGAACAGAGGAATGCGTGATTAGAAAGTGATTGAAAACTGTAATACGCTGAGGAAGGCGGCATTTGAATATACAAGTTGGAGCATTTAAGACATTAATGAGCTTACTGAACTTCTAGCAGTTATTTTAGAAAAGTCATTGAATGCAGAGAAGTGTTAAGAAACACCAAGGACTGTGTCTGGTTTTGAAGGAATTAAAAATGCACCTGTAAATATGGCAAGAATGTGACAGTCTTATTTGGCATATTACAGATACACTTAAGTAAAAGCATTGGTAAGCTAGAGACAGCACTACACAAAATCAGCAAATCATTATGGGAAAAGGACTCTGCAGTTTGAGTGATTATACCTGGGAGTACATTACAGCTGGTACTTTCCATTGGTTGGAGATAAGCGTTCTTCAGTAGCTTGCAAACTAAATGGAGGTCTGAAAATAAATACTAGAAAGAAGTGAGAGTGTAGTGAATGTAAAGAAATGAGCAGTGAACATGCAAGCTGCCTTTTCAAGAGATCTTTAAAATGTAATGCCCTCTTTGTACTGAGCCTTCAGTGTGTTCAGAGCATTTTTACCGATCCATAAAGCTCATTGAAGGCAGTAGTATCATTTCTGTAAAAAATCTTACACTTCCCACCGTGTCTCAAGTCAGAAATTATAATCATGTAAAATCTAACTGCTAGAGATGTCTAACATTTCTAAACTACCAAATTCCTTAATAACAAAATTATATTTCTAAGAGATATTTAGCGAGAAATATGAGTTATTTTTCTTCCCAGACTAGATGTTGGGATAATTTGACCTGAATATGTCAGTGATTTAGATGAGTAGTATTGGTATTAGTTATGCTGTAAACACTAGCAGAGAAATTACTTCCCCTGTTTTGTGAATTCCCTGTCAAGAGCACAGCTTGACAAATTGTTCATTCCTTAAAGTGTGTTTAAAAGTTATAATTACGCTTTGACTTTCTGTTTTTTCCTCATTATCTTCCATCTGTTTTGGATTTGGGGTAACCTCAAAAATTGATTCTATGGAATAAAATGTCTTAAAATGTACTGGGAAAAAAAGGCATGCATATTTAAATGAGTACAATAAATTATTGACATTCAGCTGCATAGCAGATTGGATACCATTTTTGTAAAGATAAGTTTTTAAAGTTTCCTTTCTTTGGCTACTCCAGTCTTGAAGTTTCTCTTAGATTTTTTTTTTTTCTTTATAATTCCCTCACAGGTAATTGGACTCCTATGATTTAATTAACTATTAATTAAATATTTGCCACTTTTCTCACAAGGAACTGGGTTTCCTCAGTAGCAGCTTATGAACATTTCAGACTCTTTATGGTTAGTTCAGAGGTCATTATCTATTAAGTTCCTGTTGTTAAAATACCCAACTGGGAAGTACAGTGTTACAGAATTACCATTGACTGCTTTCAAGGTTCTGTCAGTGCAAACAAATAGTTAATCTGGTTTCTAAACTATTCCACAAAGACCAGTGTGAAGAACTGAAATAATTCTTGCCTTCCATACTTCCTCATATTTTTTCACTCTCCCTTTGATGTGTGTCTTAATTTATTTAGCTGACCATTTCCAGTCCCTTTCTATATAAAGACTGTGTCTGTACTGTCTTTGTGTACTGTGACAGGGAATGCCCTGGCACTATGTGGAGCAGATATGCTGTGACCGCACCACACTGCCTTCGGCTCGTGGAGTGTTTCTTTGGCCCTAACAGACCCTTTCTTTTATATGTATGTGTGGTTTTTCAGTTCTAGGTGCCAAAAATAACGCAGCACAAAGCAGCGCTGTTCTTGAAACATGAAGCTGAGGCATGGTAGTTTGCCACTAAGTATGATGTGAAGGCATCTGAGGGTACGTAGCAAGATGGAACAGTAGTTGGATTGCCCTTGGCAGAAGGAGCCAGTCTTGGCATGGTTTACATCCATGCTCTCTATCAGGAGCAAACTAACCTCTTGGGTATGCTTTGCCTTTTTATGCAGGAGGACAAATTTGCTTTCTCCAGGATGGAGCCTGAGAATGAGTTAGTTTGGGCACGAAACCAAGAGTGACCATAGTCCACAGGGTAGAGATATTCCAACTTTGGGGGGCTGAAGCTGATGGAAAGATCACTTGCTAGGATAAAACTGATATGCTACAGTTGGAGAATTTGTGTTCTTTTGAAAGAACACAAAAATTATACTATTGGTTTCATCAGTCAGAAAGCTGTTTTGCAGCATTGGTACTGCAAGAGAATGGGGAGGTTTCATAAGCCTGCCCCAAGACTTGCATATTTTTAAACTGCCTTTCAAATGATGTGGGGCAGTACTAGTTCCCTGAATGGCCACAAACATTTCTCCTGTATTTGTTCTGTGGATTTGTTGCAGTTACATTTTAATTTAATGTAAGTGCAGTTAAGTCAGAATATCTAAGAGAAACGAGCACATTCCAAGCCTGTATGTGTAGACTGTCAGCCCCTCGTGACATGACTCAGTGTTGATGGGATAGGATGACAGAAAATAATTATTCAGTATGAAAGATCACTCAAAATTATGGTCCTGCAGTTGAGGTGGAGTCATTATCAGTTGTAGGCTCAGTATGTGATCCTCTCAGTTGGACATTTAGTCCTATGAGGGGGATTTCATGTCCAAATACCACTCTCTGGAATTTCTCAAGTCAATCTCTGGGACTAGTTAGAGGCCTTTCCCATCCATAAAACTCTTTTTGATGCCTTAGTTCTTTTGCTGTTCTTCTAGGCTGTCTGCTTTAACAGAAAGCTACTTCTAGAACCACTGATTAAAGCAAAGATGAGAATGAGCAGTTTGGACAGGTAGAAAATAATCACAAGACAGTAGAAAATAATCCGTCACTGTTTATAATACCTTCGATGAAAATGCCAATCTTCCCAATATTTTGCATATTGCATCTAAGTAGTCATGCATAAACAAAAATAGTAAGCTTTGGGACTGATTAGGAGAGCAGATGCCTCTGGAGTTATATCTTGATAATCCTGTTGTTTAACTTTACATGAGCAGAAATATTATAGCAGCTAATATGAAGCTTAGATGTGTTTTTCTGCTGTTGCTTTCATACCCTGTGTCAAGCCATTCCCCTAAATTATCTTACTGCTACCAGAGATCAGACTTAACCCAAAAACAACTGAAGTAAAGCATCCTGCTGCTATGCAAAAAGCAGCAGTGGTTGAGGTTACTGGCTCCTCTTCCATATCTTTACACCCTCTTCGTGCTGACCATGTGAAGAAAATAGCATTATTAAAACCAGTTCTTCAGAATCTGGTACCTGTTAGTCAAACTCTGGCCAACTCTATTGTGCTACAACGGGCCACTAGTGAAGGAAATGCTCAGGAAATCTCACTTTATACCACCTGGGAAAGGATGAGGAAGATCAGTGTGGGAAAGATTTTTTTTTTTTTTTTTTTTTAGGCCATGTAGTGTAGCAGCACTTCATAATTCTGTAAGGGTAAGCTAAAGCATAGAGTACAAGGTCACAGAATCACAGAAGGTTAGGGGCTGGAAGTGACCTCGAAAGATCATTCAGTCCAATCCGCTTGCCAGATCACACGGGAACACATCCAGGCAGGTCTCAAATATCTCCAAAGAGGGAGACTCCACAACTCCCCTGGGCAACTTGTTCCCTCACAGGGAAAAAAATTCTTCCTCCTGTTTCCATGGAACTTCCTATACCTTGACTTCCACCATTGCTGCTTGTCCTCTCGTTGGGCATCACGCAGCAGAGCCTGGCTCCATCCCCTTGGCACTCATCTTTACATCTTTATAAACATGAATGAGGTCACCCCTCAGGCCCCTCCTCTCCAAGCTAGAGCCCCAGCTCCCTCAGGCTCTTTTCAGAAGAAAGATGTTCCACTCCCTTCATAATTTTCATTGCTGTGCACTGGACTCTCTCAAGCAGTTCCCTGAGGTCCTTCTTGAACTGAGGGGCCCAGAACTGGACACGGTATTCCAGATGCAGCCTAATCAGGGCAGAGTAGGGGGGCAGGAGACCTACTAACCTCTTGACCTACTAACCACAGCCCTTCTAATACACCCCAGAATGGCACTGGCCTTCTTGGCCACCAGAGCACGTTGCTGGCTCATGGTCAACCTTCCATCCACTAGGACCCCTGTGTCCTTTTCCCCTTTCCTGTTCTCTAACAGGTCAGTCCCCAACCTATACTCATCCATGGAGTTGTTATTTCCCAAGTGCAAGACTCTACACTTGCCCTTGTTCAATTTCATTCAGTTTCTCCCTTCCCAACCCTCCAGCCTAGGTCTCCCTGAATGGTAGCACAGCCTGAGGGCTGTCAGCCACTCCACCCAGTTTGGTGTCACCAGCAAACTGTCTGGCAGCACACTCTCTTCCCTTATCCAGGTCACAGGATCACAGGTTGGAAAAGACCTCTTAAGATCATCGAGTCCAACCTGTCAGCTAACACCTTCTAATTAACTAAACCAGGGCACTAAGTGTCTTATCCAGCCTCCTCTTAAACACCTCCAGGGACGGTGACTCCACCACCTCCCCAGGCAGCCCATTCCAATGTCAGTCACTCTTTCTGTGAAGAGCTTCTTCCTAACCTCCAGCCTAAATTTCCCCTGGTGCAGCTTGAGGCTGTGTCCTCTTGTTTTGTCCCTGCTCGCCTGGGAGAAGAGACCAACTCCACCTGGCCACAACCTCCTTTCAGGTAGTTGTAGAGAGCAGTGAAGTCTGCCCTGAGCCTTCTCTTCTCCAAGCTAAACACCCCTAGCTCCCTCAGCCTCTCCTTAAAGGGCTATGCTGCAACCCCCTCAGCAGCCTTGGTGTCTTCACTGGACATGTTCAAGCACCTCAACATCCTTCTTAAATTGAGGATCCCAGAACTGGACACAGTACTCAAGGTGTGGCCTAACCAGTGCTGAGTGCAGGGGCAAAAGGACTTCCCTGATCCTGCTGGCCACACTATTCCTGATACAGGCCAGGATGCCATTGGCCTCACTGCATCCTCTCAAGTGGCCAGCCCCTCCTTCCATGATCTGTAGACTCTCTTCTTCCACTCAAGTTTGCTCAGATCCTACAGTAAGAAGCATGATGCTGCTTCCTCAGCAGGCCACATGGCTTCTGGGGGCAGACTGCTCTGAGAGTTTCTGGGAAAATGGAGTTGTAGTTGTGTTGGATTGGCTTCAGTATAGATACGTGCATTACAGAACACAAGCACAGAATCATCACCAGGGGATGACAGGGTACAAACCTCTCCAGTTAAATACTTCTTGATGTGTTTTCTGTTACAGTCAAGGACTTTCTGTCTGACTCCACTAAGCTAATCTCCTTTTCCGTTACTTTTACTTTGTGTCTCTCTTTCCCACGATAAACTTCAGCTGCTTCTTTCAGCCCCAAGCCAGTGGTTTATTTTTTGCTTTCATTATCACTATTTTAATGTTAAACCAAGAGAATGAACCAAGTCTAGAGGTTAAAGCTTGCAAAATCCTGAGTCATAGACTATTTTGTGGGGGGAAAATCTTCTCTGATCTTTCTTTGTTTTTTTTTTTTCATTGATTTGTTAATTATTAAAAATAATTACATTAGTCAAACAGAAAGCAAATTAAATCAGATCATTTGAGTCAGTCCCTAGTGACAAAAATTAGAGTTGAAGTACTGGTTTGGTCATACATAAAAATTCTGCATTACATGTGCAGTTGCAGACATAGCAATATGTTGCATAGAAATATGATGGACACCAAAACATTTGGGTGGGTTTATACTGAGGGCTTCATGGTGAGGTTCAGTGGTGCATGCAGGCTTCATGGTGAGGTTCAATGGTGCATGCAGGCTAAAATTTTTGGACGTTTTCAAAAGTCTGGATTTATGCTGTGAAGTGATTAAAAAGATGGCTGAGAAACTGCAGTACAGGGAATCTAACCGGCTTTTGCATCATGACCAATACACAGGTTTACTTGTAAATTTATACTGAGACTGACCAGTGAGGTAATATTTAGCCAGTTCAGGTGGATTTTTAACATCCAGATGCACAAAAATGCTGAGGAGAAGTGAGGAGCTAAGCTAAACACTTGAATTTGGAGGACTGTTATGAAGGAATTACAGATTGTCATGAAGTGCACAAAAATGCTCACTATGGCACATGCATGAAATTTTCCTTGGACTACCTGTAGCTAGCTAGTTTTGTCATAAAGCCTTTATCTCTTTGCTTGTGTGATGTTCAGTCTTGATGTTGTTTGTGAGATCATAATGATTTTCTGGTTTGGGTGTTTGAACTTTAATATTTCTGATATTAATTGTCCATTTTAAGAGCTGATTTTAGACATCTTCGACTAAGGAGGGTAGAAGTAAATATGATAGGGAAAAATGGAATTTCTTCTTGGAAAACATCTGTAACGAACCTAACTGCATTTCCTATGAGTAGCAGTAAAATTAAAATCTGTGGATTAATAAATTTGGTTCAGGTGTCATCTCGAGTTTGTAGTGCATATTAATAATTACTCTTTTCCTAATCAATCTCCTTTGTTGATACAGATAATTTCTTCAGTTTGCATAACAATTCTATTTAATCACTGTAATTAAACTGGTTAAAAGAAATATGTAAGAAGTCCAGATACGTTAAGCAGTGCTGTTTGTGCTTTGTTAGGGATAATTGTTTCTTCAACTTGGTGCTGAGCCACTGCCCAACTATGTAGTATGCAACACTGCTGCCTCAATTGCTGTCTACTTCTTGGTGCTGGCTGCCTTAAGAGCAGTGCCTAGTGTAGAAAACTCTTCACCATGGGACTGACAAGGATTCCTCCAGCCTTACCATCTTGTTTTAACTGCTTTATACTGACTGTATGAAATAGAAAAGATGTCATTGCTGCCTGTGCAACTGTTATGCTTGTAGGAGTTTGACATAGATGGCTATTCTGTTGAGAACTAGAACTTGAAATGAGGCTAAACTTTCTGTGTACTTGCTTCAGTGTGGAATATTTAATGCATGCACATCTAGTTTCTGGAGTCTGTTCTGCAAAGAAAGAAATAGGTAGGTGTTCAGATGCTGTAGTGGATTTTGCTTCATTCGTTCTCCTTATCAAATAGTTCTTCTCTAAGAATGCTCTCATGTGTTATTGCCAGGAAGCTTTCAGCTTTCTTTTTTTGTCTGGATATTCTTCATTGGTTTAGTAGGCGAAGTCATCTCTGGGCTGAGCATCAGTCTGATTCGCACAAACACGTGGTTATTAACAACAGCCATACACTGTATTTGATGTTTGCTGATGAGTGCAAACTCATTTAAATTCTATCGTGCCTTAACCCCAGCTGGCAACTAAGCCTCCCACAGCTCCTCACTCCCTCCCTCCAGGTGGGAGAGAGAATAAGGAGAGTAAAAGCAAGAAGACCTGTGGGCCGAGATAGACAATTTAATAGGTAAAGCTATGTGTGCAAGCAAAGCAAAACACAGAATTCGTGCACTGCTTTCCATCAGCAGGCAGGCGTTCAGCCACCTGGGGGAGGCAGGGCTCTGCCGCATGTGGTGGTAACTTGGGAAGGTAAATGCCAGCACTCACAACACCCACCCCTTTGTCTTCCCCCAGCTTGATGTGCCAAGCATGACCTCGTATGATACAGAATATCCCTTTGGTCAGCTGGTCCTGGCTGAGGCTCTTCTTTACACACTGATGGGGCATTGGGAGGAGCAGAAAAGGCCTTGGCTCTTTGTAAGCACTGTTCAGCAATAACTGCAACACCTCTATGTTATCACAGCACTGCTTCCAGCACAAACCTACAGCCTGTGCTAGCTACTGTGAAGAATGTGAGCTCTATCCCAGCCCAACCCATCACACTCTCCTTTCTGTCTGTTACTATAAAATCTGACATGTTTAATATTTAATTTTAATCTCTTGGATAATAGATTGAGAAGGAATCCCAGTATAAATATTGAAAAGGAAAGTTTTGGAAGTGTAACTGACTCGAAAACCACTCAGTTTTAATTTTAATGAACATTCTCATGTACTTCATACTTCTGCTAATATTTGTGTTGAAGCTGCATAAGTTTGCACAGAAAAATGCATAACAGGCTGTCTGTATTGGTAATTACTAGAAGCAAACCAATTTACTTTCTGTGTCACAACCAATATTGATTTTTGCTTGAATCATAACATTTTTACATTATTTGTAAATAAAACATCTAGACTATGTTTGGTTTCTTTGCTGTAAGTAAATGTGGCTTTCTATTAGAATTAAAAGATAAAAATAAGTGTGACATGGCCATTTAATAGGTTGCTATCTGGCCTGAAGTGCTCATCAAGTCTTTCTTTCTAATACTGCAGAGAGAATCATCTCCAAAGCACTACTCATACCATCTATTTTAGGCTGTGGTTTCATATTCCCATTCATATAAACAATATCATCACCAAAAGCAGCAGCCATGCCCTGATGGCTTTCCATCAGGAAAAGCCATCATTGTGCTGTTCCCTAGCTGATAATTAGGTGAACATTTGTGTGGCAGTGTGATGATTTTGAAAGTCAGCCAGGATAAACAAATGTGGCCAAAACCCAAACCAAACCCCAGATAAGAATGGAAATCACGTTAGATAGAGAACTAAAAAAAGTAATCATGAAAGCACTTAAATGGATATTTGTAAAGCATGTTTTGAATTGAGACATGTGATATGGAGCTGACTAAATACTTTCTTTGCAAAGTGTTAGCTGGGATGGTGTGTTCTGAGCTGTATAGTTCTCATTTGTCTCTCCAGTACATCCACAGAAAAGTGCTGGGTGAAGCAGTGGCTCTCAAGTGCGTCGGCGTGCAGCGTCTCTGGAGAGATGGTGCTTGTGTCTGCCAGCAGTGCTCAGTGCACGATGTGTACATTACCGGCAGCAGCCTATACAGCTTTTTAGGCTAGAAAAATGGGACTAGAGTCCTTTTTTGGATAAGTTCTTTCTTGAGTAGGTGGCAGGAGTTCTGAAAGGCAGATTTTTGTATATAAGGGTCAAATAGCTTGATGCTGTAAATGCTTGCTTTTTGAAGTCCTGTTGGTGGGTTACGCAATCTAAATGCATAAACTTGGATAGATTGGATCCATGGGCCAGTGTCAATGGCATCAACTTCAATAAGGCCAAATGCCAGATCCTGCACTTGGGCCACAACAACCCCAAGCAGTGCTACAGGCTTGGGGCAGTGTGGCTGGAGAGCTGTCTGGCAGAAAGGCATCTAGGGGGTTGTAGTTGACAAACAGCTCACTGTGAGTGTGCCCAAGTGGCAAGGAAAGCCAATGGCATGCTGGCTTGTATTACCAATGCTGTGTCCAGCAGGAGCGGGAAGGTGATTGTTCCCTTGCACTTGGCTTTGGTGAGGCCACATCTCGAGTATTGTGGTCAGTTTTGGGCACGGCAATACAAGAGAGATGTTGAGGTGCTGGAGCTAGTGCAGAGAAGGGTGACAAAGCTGGGGAAGGGCTTGGAAAATAAATCTTACAAAGAGTGACTGAGGGAGCTGGGGATGGTTAGTTTGAAGAAGGGGTGGCTGAGGGGATACTTCCTTGCTGTCTACAACTACCTGAAAGGATATTGTGGAGAGGCTGTTGCTGGTCTCTTCTCACAGGTAGATAGTGATAGAACAAGAGGGAATGGCCAGCTGAGTAGGTTTAGACTGGACATTAGCAAACATTTTTTCAAGAGAAATAGTGGTCAGGCTGCCCAGGCAGGTGGCTGAGTCACCAACCCCTGGATGTGTTTAAAAGTCATTTGGATGTGGTGCTTGAGGATACAGTTTAAGGGTGAGCTTTACAGAGTAGGGATAAAATGGTTGGACTTGATGATCCAGAGGGTCTTTTCCAACCAGAATGTTTCTGTGATACTGTGACTCTGTTTTTGAAAGAAGTGACCTAGGTGGATAAGGGATAGGAAACTGTGGTGCCTGGGATGTCTAAAGCACCCTAAGGTTACCCCATAGCTTTGTTCTAGTAGTGGCTGCAGAAGCATCAGGCAGATCCGAGTTTCAGTAAGTGCTGGCTTTTGGTGTTTCACTATCAACTTGAATATCTTTTTGCTTTATAAACACTGCACAAAACTATGTCTGTAGTCATGCAAACGCTGCATTTCTAGACTATGAAAGAGAGATGAAATGGATTTGAAAAGCGTTTCCTACTTTTTGTGTGTTTTCGAAATGAATGTTGCAGATCCTGATGTTAGAGGGAGAAGAAAATTCGTTATTTTTGTAATTCAGTTTTTCTGTGTCCTCCCTCACTTGGAATTTTGGACTGCACAAAATGTAGATGGTATAATCAGTGTTCTATTGCACAGGCAATAGCCTCGTCAACAGCAGTGTGCTGTTGGTATGAAGAGTGCAGTGGAAATCAAATGCTGCCTATTCGTGTAGACACATCCCTCCTTGTGAAGTGTACGTACAGAGGAAGGATGTTATGCTTTGGCTGACTTTGTCTCGGTGATTTAATCCAAAATCCAGAAACTGCAAACATCAAAAGTATCCTAGAGAGCAAAACTCTGCTGCCAGGTCCCCGCTGTAAGCAGTTGTACTTTCTCAATGTCTGTATTTTCTTCAGCTCTCAGACCTGCGCTTGATTAGTGGCAAGCAGGGAATATGCATTTCAAATACATTGTTTTGAGATACAGATACCCATAATGTTTATCCTGTGCTTTGCGAAAGTTGAGTTGTGCTATATCTGGTGGTAGCAGCCAGTCTGCACTTCACAGTTGAGACTTTGGGAATACAAATCTTCACCTGGCTCTCCACAAGGAGAGCCAGTGGATTCCTCAGATTCAAGCATGGGTACATTACCTTAATTTTTAAATAAAGTCTTCTGTAAAGCTGCTGTCATACTCTGAATCTAAAGCAAAAGGCATCATTTCTCACCAGAGGTAGGAACAGAATATAAGATTCACAACAGATTCTGGGGCTGCTTTCCTTCCATTTTATGTATTATTCCTTACATTCTGTCTCTGAATCTAGGCCATTTTTACATACCTGTATGTAACATTTAAAATTAATGGCAATCGTTCCACTGAGTTTAATAGGACCTGCTGTATGTTACCAGATCTCAAGTGTGGAATGGGCTATGTGCACAAGGGAACCTTAAAACCTTTGTTTCTCCCTAGATGAGTTGCTTAGCAGATAGTCTGCTACTGCAAGCAGATTGCTGCTTCCCTTTGTACTGTGGAGGGTGGAGCATCCAGCACAGAGATAATTGATCAGACCAAGATTACAATGTTTGCCACTAAAATCAGCATCTGTCTACACTTGTCACACTGTTGTATTTTATGTGAGGCAGCTATTTCCTTTACTGAGATATTTTGCAGTAGTCTTTTACAGGGATGCTTGTTGTGTCATTTTTTCAGTATTTTCCTTTTGATAAGTTCAGTTGGCTGAAAGTGCAATTCCTTAAGAGTCCAGAAAAATCGAGATTTACTTTTTAAAATACCTGTCAACTTCCCACACATGGTAACTTTACCTCCTTCCTTCCTTAGCCAGCTTTGGTTTTTGGGCCATAACACAGCTGTAGCCATGTGAACCATTTGCTGCATCTCAGTAGATCAGAATTGCCATCGAGAGGACTTTTTGGGATCAGAGTTAGATACTTTGCTGTCATATATATATATTAAGCTCTTTGGGACAGGGTTTGGCTTCGTGTTGCGTCTTGCACAGCACCAAGCAGGAGTTGAGAGCTGTGTGACAGCTGCAGGCAAAAAGTTCACCATCTGATCCCCCATAAGTGCCAGCTACTTTTGTTTCTGTTTTGCTCCTATGGTGATAGCAGCTTTAGAGTCTGCTTCCTCCACACCCCTCAGACCAAAAGAAACCTTTTTCTTGAGTTTGAAGGTATGTTATGAAGCACATATGTTAGGTGTAGGTTTTGAATAGAAAGACATGCTGAACACTGGCTAGTTGATTTTGGTTTTTACATTTTAGGTGTTAACTGCTCAGATCCCATCAGACCTTGATGCTTCTGTAGTGTCTCCTGTATATGGGGCAGACAAGCAACTTAGAGGTGCCTTAAGGCACTCCTGTGGTCCAGTTTTGTTTAGCAATGGCAAGATCCAGTTGTCACTTACTAATGACATGAGTTACAGGAGCTTCTGCAATTTGTTTCTGTGGAGGAGAGAGACTCTGCAAGGGAAGTACCTGCATGCCATTCCTCTGTCATTGCAATGATGCTCAGGTGGGGTGTGCAGCAGGTGGCTGTGCGGCCCGTGAGAACTGCTCAGATCCTCAGCTCGGACAACCTTTTGGGCTGTCCCTGTGGTGTGTGGGAGGCAGTCAAGGTTTTAGAGTGAGAAATAAGAATAGGTTCTATAAACAAGAATATGATGATATTTTATTGCTGCTAGGTTTGAAAAGACCTGACTGCTGTTTACCTGCAGTCCCAAGTAGGTCTGGAGTTACTGTTTCATATCTTTCTGCTTGGTATTTCGTGTACTAAATGCTGATGCGCATTTGCTTGAGTGGTCTGCACATCTGTTAATGATTATCATCTGTTGTTCTACTTTTGCTGTTGGACATGAGTGCCCATGTATTATCTGGGTGCATGTGTGTATGTACTTGATTCTCTTGGTGAATTGGTCCCATTTCTGAAGACCAGCACATTTCCACTTCATTTGTTGGTGTGATGATGATGGGGTTTGTTTAATGGTGATAAATGAACAACCTATACCCTTTCCTTTCCAAGGGATGCTGCAATAGCTGAAAGCAGGCTCTTAGAAACTGGTTACAAAACCTGTGATTTGCATGGTTTACTAGAGTCTTCGATGATAATGTTGAGGAGCTTTATGCTGCCAGTTCATAAATGGAGAAAATCCTGAACCATAAAAGCTGCAGTACTTAGCAGCAGCTCAGTTGGTTCCATATCCTGCAGACAAGCAGCCTCATTTGGTGAGATTTGGAATTTGATATGCACATTATCAGGCCAGACCTCCTCTTTTTTTTTTTTTTTTTTTTCCCATCAGACAGACCTGGTTTTACATAGCAGGGATTAGGATAGTTATTTTGAAATGCTTGTTTCAGTCTGCTGTCTGATTTGGGGTGGTTTGCTGATTTAGGGGATTTCGGTTTGTCTCCATGTATTATTCTCACACGTCTGAGTGTATATTTGCTTTACTTCTTGTGGCTGGCCTCATCATAGCAGTAGTAGGGATTGTACTGCACTTCCCAATCTGCTGATATGGAGAACTGGGCAAGAGCATCAAATTAAAACCAGTATTGCTTCAACTCCCTGTCTCTGAGGTAAGGCTAATCAGCTTTTGTTGAAAACAGCAGTCAGGGATTGCTTTGTGTCTCTTACTTGTTTTTTAACTTCTTGGTGCCAGAACCTTCAGTGCTCTCTGGATTAGCGGTGTCACTTCTGCACAAAGGCATTGTGATACTGGCTTTTCCAATCCAATAGTGAGTCTGATGTGGTAGTTAAGACTCTAAACAGGATACTTTCTGTCTGTAGGCTGGCGTTAAACTTATTTTTGTTGCCAGCATCTTTCACCTGTTGTGGCAGGTTTTCACATTTTGTTGTTAAAGAACTTTACTTTCTGGTTCAAATCCTTGGCCTTAATCTCTTCCTAACTCAAGTGCCATCCCTCTGGCTGAAAAGAAACACATAGTATTTCGTCTGCACCCTGCCAGTGCTGTTTTATAGTCTGCATGAATATCTAGCCACATACACTTCACAGATTTTAATATAAGTAAAAATTTGGAGGAAGGGCATGCTTTTCTAACAGTGGTTCTACATTCTTTGGATGTGTATGGTTTCCTGTGAAAGCAGAGAGCATTTTATTTTTAAAATGGAGAAGATAGTCCTTGTGGATCTCCAGACTACACAGTCCAAACAATGACTAACGTGTTCTTCAAGAAGCCACTGGCGATTTGTTACCCCTGATTCAGAGCTGAGGCAAGTGAGGATATTGTTTAGTTGGTGGCAGTACTTTCACCTTGGTTGAGAACACAGGTTGGATTTGAGAAATGGGAGATTCTGAGCCTTGTGCTCCTTTTCACCAGTGCACACCCTGCCACAGTTGAAATAGGCAGATTAAACCTCTTAGCTGATTACAGTTATTCAAAGGCTTTTTGGTTTCTACTACATGTCTGTTCTGTTCAGAGATGGGAGGGAGAGATAATCATGAAATACGCAGGTTCCATTCAAGAGTTTCATTGGACCTGTGTTTCTGCAGCTGTGGATAATGCAGTAACACATAAACAATTTCTTCAGCAGGCTGCGCTGGAGATTATGGCACTGAATTAATACTTGATTTCTGTTCTCAGACTTAGAGCAGCATGCTGTATTACTGTAGGAAGATTAGTTCCTTGCCCAGTGCCTGATTTGTTCTATCAGTAAAATGGTGGTACTAATGCTCTGTCTTCTGAATGCTCTGGCTCCAATGGGCAGGTTGTGAGTGCAGAGTTAAAACAGAAATTTGCTGAAGAACCAGTCAAGTTAGCAGTTGTTGACAAAAGCTAGTTATAGTTAGCAAGAGATAATTTGCGCTTGAAAAAGCTCCTTTTGTTTGCATAAATCTGTGCATGTGTGCACACACACATGAAATACAGGGAACCTCCCTGTATAAACAGATGAGCTGGGCTTGCCACTTCAGGCAGCTTTAAAGCTTCAGCACTTTATGCCTCAGCAAACTAATGATATTCGTTTGCACTTTGAAAGTGAATTAACAGATTTGAGTCTGTTTAAGACCTCCTTGGAATTTGGGAAACTTGGGAAACCCATTTGTAGAGTTTAATGGCAGACAAATAGGTTCTCATGTTGAGGTTTGGTGTCTGCAGAAGCACAGGCAGATGAGCATCAACCTAGTGTGATACAGAACTGAACTAACACACCTATCTGAGTCATTGCTTGTTCCTCAGTCCTTTTTGCTAGCCATCATAAAATTCACATATATTAGCCTGGATCACAGACTTGCACAGCATATTGTTTCTCCTCTATTAACTTCTTTTAGTATTACTTTTTTATACTGTGGTAGCTTGCACAAACCAGCCAGACTTGGGCCACATGATGGCAAGCATTGTATGATATAGTAAATGGCAACATCTGCCTCTAAGAGTTGTAACCCCCAAGCTGCAGCAAGTATGCTACATTTGCATAAATGCTTCTTATACCAGGCAGAAATTTATTAAAGTTTGATTGCCCTGATTATTGTGTGGTTCACTACACAGATACAAACTTCTGCTTGGTTAAAAACTTACTGGGTGATTATCTTCATTTAGTTTCCCAAAAGACTAGATTAGTGTAAACCAGTTGCAGCGAAAGCTTCGGACAGGTTGCAGGATTCCAAAAGAAGAAGGCAAATGTCTTCAAAGAGCAGAAATGATTGGACAGTTGACCACTAGAGTAGTCTTCATCCCTTATTTTAAGTTTATAACTTCTGAGGCATTAAAAATTGTTGTCAGCCATCTTATTTAAAAAAATGAATTAACAGCACTCCTTTTTCCCCCCTGTTGTAATGCTAACGCTATAAAAATAACGTTTTCTCAAAGTTTGCTTCCAATACTGATCATGGTTTTTGTGAAGATAGTCCCAAAAGAGTCAGGGTTGCTGGTATTGATTATGATACATAAAAAGTGGATATTATAGCTGATTTGCCATTGGAATGGGCTGCCCAGGGAGATGGTGGAGTCACCGTCCCTGGTGGTGTTCAAGAAAAGATTGGATGGGGCACTTAGTGCCATGGTCTAGTTGACTGGATAGGTCTGGGTGCTAGGTTGGACTGGATGATCTTGGAGGTCTCTTCCAACCTGGTTGATTCTATGATTCTATGAAATTGCCTGCTGCAACTTTGTCTTACAGCAGGCAAATCACAGATTCCTCTCATGAGACAGGTAAAGACAGAGTATTTGGAGAAACCCAAAAGGGAGAGAATTTCAGTTAGTCCTGCAACTCTAGGAGGTATAACTAGAAAAACATAGCCACAAAACAACTGGTTCTCAATCAGTTCACTGATCTGCTAGTTGCACGCAGTTACAGCTTTTGTCACTACTCCATGGTTTTGGAATACTGCTAAAAAGAATCTGAAGTGTAATGATCTTGAAACAGGCCATCCTTATTTGAGGGAAGATCAGTTTATATTCTGTACTCCAAGTTAACGTTTGATGTTGCTCAAGAAGCAAACCGTACTGGGCAAAGGCCACCATTGCACAGCGTAATCTCATGGCTGTACAGTTTAGGCTGTGAATGTTCTGTTCTCACCAATGCAGCTCATCAGAGTCTGGTTTACTGTGATGATCTCAATAAAGGCAGAAACCCCTCTTACTGCTGGAACTCCAGCTCCTGGGTTTCCATGTGACATAAATGACACGTTTTATAAATGTGTTGTGCTCACAGGTGTCACAGACCCTTGAGTACTTCTCCAGACTCATCCCACAGCATGCGTGCCATGGGAAGTGTAACAGAAATGCAAGCTTCAGTTAATTTGAAGATGTCTCTTAGGGACACAAATGGATGTGGAAACTCAGCAGAAATAAGCCCAAGCAGCTTGCATCTCAATTTTGGGGTGTGGGTTTTTTTTTGGTAGAATATTACTGTTGTATTACTTTTCATCTCTGTGTAGAGGATAACTTCAAGGGGAAGAAAAGATGATTTGGAGTAAAGGGGGAAACTGTATCATTTTAGAGGGTTTGTAAATAACCCACAATTTAGATTGTGTGTTATTTTAAATAATTTGAATACAAGGGGGTTTTGTCTGATGTGTTTTGTCCTTTAACACTAGCACTTAAAGACTAATCTGCTTTGTTTGCAGGTACATGTCTCGAGTCCATGGTATGCATCCCAAAGAAACCACACGTCAGCTGAGCTTAGCAGTCAAGGATGGGCTCATTGTTGAAACCCTGACAGTGGGGTGTAAAGGGTCAAAAGCTGGTATTGAACAAGAAGGATATTGGTTGCCAGGAGATGAGATTGTGAGTATAAAGTCTATGAGAAAATAATGCTTTCTGATATCTTAGAATGAAAGTCGTTTTAATTCCTGTTCAAAGTTATTTATAGCTGCCGTGCTGGTGCTTATAAGGGAGGTAATGCACTCTTAAACTTTTTTTAACCTTTCTGTTCTAGTGAAACTCTTTCTTCTTGAATTCTGAATTTTCTGCTGTAACTGGCAACAGTCTTTGCCCAGTCATCTCTCACTTTTATGCAGTATTCTCTTCTACAGCTGTGTAGTAAATATTATTGGTGTTTTTTGAAATCTTCAGACATCCTGAAATCCCAAAGAGGTAATCTTTTTAAAGAGCCACCATTTTCTGTTAATCTTGCTGTAATCTATATCTGTGGAAGAACTCCTCCTCTATTTCAAAAATGCAACAAGAAGTTGTGCATTTTTATATAAACACACACGGAGAGATGTCTTTTACATACACCTGTGAACACAAAGGCAGTTAGGAAGAATTTTCCTGGCAAATTACTTGCAAGCATCCAAACATTGTTTCACTGGATGTACAGAATAAATATTTAAACCAAGTTAAACAGATGGGAAGTTCTGTGAAGTGAAGAAAAGTGTTTTCTCTGTCCCTCTGTAGCTGAGGTGCTATGCAAGGTTAACTTAGAATAGTGCCATAGGCTAGGAAAAAGCTTGCATGAGGGCTTTGCCTAGGTCAGGAGTGTGGTCTCTGTATTTACAAGACCATGTTTTTACAATGAAAAAAACCAACAACAGACCCCCCCCCCCAAATATTTGGCAAGCTTTAGAATACTTGAACTGGTAACCGTTGCTTTGGAATACAAATGAGATTAAGTACTAGTAAAATGGACAACATTGGCTCAGACATAGATAATAATTTTTTTTTTGAGGAAAAACTGTTTGGGGAAAATAAATTCTAAAATCCACCAAAATACTCATTGCATTATTACAGGCATCAGTAAGAATCTGAAAGTGAAAAAGCAGCTTACTTTTTGTTTTAAAGTGAGAGAAATAGAAAGCAGAAACTAGCAGCACCTGTAACAAAACCCAGTTTGGTTAAAATTATCCCAGTTACACCAGTTCACTAATTTAAAGTATTGAAATATGTGTTTCATGTACATAGGTCACTGACAAGATTCTCATGCTAATTTCATTAGAAACCCCTAAGGGAGCCTACAAAGGGTATGTGGCTTTGTTTTTACTATTATCTCCAGGAGTAAAGGTCGCAAAATAACAGCTTAGCTCTTTAAGGTATTGCTTATGTGAGTTCTGTCTGCTTAGAGATAATGTTCACTGTGTAGACTCAACATAAAGTTTGAGATCTGTAGTTACTTCAAGTATTCAATGTTTGTTTCCTCTACTGCTAAGGGAAAAAAAGGAAAAAGAACGAAAATGCCTCACAATAGCCATTTATTAAACAGCCATTCAAAAAAGTGTTCCTCTACTTAGCAGCAACATTTATCTTGCAAAACTTGTCCAATAACCAGCGTGCAAGTCTGCAGTGAGTCATCTGAGTAACGTCATTATTTCATCTCAGAATGGAAAGAGCTGTCTACCTTGACCCACACTATGAATAACCCCTTGGTTAGAAGTACTGGCTGTATTTTCATCATGACTGCTAGTGACCAATGCACTGAGCTGTGCCTATGGCCATCGCAGTTGTTCAGAACACCAGTGCACTCTTGACTTAACAGTTACTTGCCAAAGGAGGAATCAGCTTCCCAGGCCATGTTTCAACAGTACCCAACTTCCAACTTCTTGATCCTAATACTAAACTGAAATGCTGCAGACAGAAGAAACAAAACACAGTGACTTGGTATAAAGTAATTCTTTTTGTTCTTTCTTTCAAAAAAAAAAAAAATTAACAAGTAGCAAAGTGTCGTTGTCATCACTCAGCATCAGATCAAGCACTTCCATTGTTCAGTGAATGGTGCAAACCCATGATGTTTGATACGTTTTCTGTGTTGCACACACTGGGTAGTTTTACAGATGCTTTGCCTGCACTTGATCAAGATGCAGTTTGTAGTTTGTTGTAGTTCAGTACTGCTCAGATATGCCACTAATGACTGTTGAACCACCAGCTCAAATTATATTTCAGTGAGGGCAAACACACAGAAATCTTTCCAGGGATCTGCTTGTAGGAGATAGAACTCTGGAATAGTGCGCTTCATGATGGAACAGGGATTTCAGACTCATCAAACTTTAGCACTTGCAGACAGATCCGTGGCCCATTTGTCAAACTCGGTTTGACTGGTACTGCAGGAGCTTGGAAAGCTCATAATGTGAAGGAGACTTGAGAACTGATCCTTCACTTACTGACATGATTTTTTTCGTGGTTTTTGGCACCACAGTGGAAGTCAGTAAGGACCAGCTATTCCATGGAATTAGCAAAGGGATACACTGCAGTTGTCCCTCCCCTGTTTTTTATTTGAGCATTTACTGGATATTTCTTTACACTTCTAAAATGTTTTCAACCAAAATGTTAGCATTTTCAAGCCATATTCAAGCAAATAAATTACTGGCCTGGGCCACAGAACTGCTGAGCACCCGTATCTGTTACTCACCTGAGGTGCCTGATTGCAGGGCCTGGAAGTACTGGGTTTAATGCTGACTGTGGGCTGACTGCTAAATGCTAACAGTAACTGGAAGTATACAGATTGTGGAAGCACAAAGAAATCATTAGATAATCCATGGTGCTTACTTATGTGTCTCCAAGCATTTGCTCTCTCCAACACATTGACATAATGATGGATCTCTGCAGTAAGGATGCATCTCTGATAGGGTAACTCTTAGTCGTCAGGGAATCGTGTTAAAAAATGGTGCTGCTTTGCTATCGTTATTCTATCAGCATGTTGAAGCTATGGTAACAAAATGAAGCACAGTGTCATACATTTAGAGATACCACAGAAAATAACAAGCTGAGGTGCAAAGACAAAACAGTTTTTAAGGCATCAAATGGGACAACTCACATCAAAATGAATATTCTGAAAAACCTGGGAGAAGAATTACCAGATTTAAAGTAGTGTAAAATTTTTCTCTCAGATGTATGTGGGAGAAATATTTCCATATAAGTTGGTTAATTTGAAATGTGGAGTCCATGGCCAAATGTGCTGTATTCCAACTGACATTTAAGGGTTGGTACCTATACAAGAAATTCGCTACGAAAACTGCTCTGGGGCTTGTGCTTGTATTCCTTTTGGTTGTTCATCTACCGTCTGTACCAGTGATCTGCACGTCTTCAAAATGTGTTCTCATCCTACAGGCTTTCTCATCTTGCAGATTATCAACAAACTTTACACTAAATAAATGAGAGGAGAAATTATTCTCCATTGTTATCCATGATTTTGGTGAGGAATTTTGCACTTCTGTTGTTTGTTGATGCCATTATTATGTAACTTAGAAAAATCTCTGCAGATTCTCTTTTTTACAAGGGAATTACCGTTCCTGAAATCCGGTAATGGAAGCTTACTTTTTGTTTCTGAAAGCTTTATTTCTGTCTCTCACAGAACTTGTGGAATTGGAAACTGCTATGTATTAGCAGCATGAAAGAAATTACCTCCTTGCTCTTCAAGTTTAGGAAGAGAATTGCAGATCAATATTCTCAACTGTTTCTAATGTAGCTGATAAAACAGACAGGAAATACAGTTCTTGAAGAACCATGAATTTTCTTACCTGTTATTTCTGTTCTCAGTTATGCCATGACTTTTATGTAGTTTTATCTCTGTAAAATAGTGCTTAGTTTATTCCCAATGGAAGAACTCAAATTAAAAGAAATGTCATGTAGCTTTAGGGGGGAGAGGTACAGTTCATACAGCTAGTTTGTTGTACTTGTTTCTGTATTGTGTGATTTTTCTACAGACAGTGTGCATGGAGCTATTTTGAGCATGTAATGTGTTAAAGTCCTAAAGCTGTACTGACCCAGAGAGAAGCATTATGGATGCATAACTTCAGTTTACATGTGTTCATAAAGCCAAACAATATTGTGATCTTCTAAAAGAAACCTATGTTACTAACACATCTCTGTTGTTGCATCTGCATGCAACATATCTGATAGCAGTGCTGTGATTTGAAGTTGGTTCTCAGTGGCTACCTTCTCTAATGAGATGTGAAGGGTAAGGATCACAGTTAAGGCACTTGGAGCTGTTTCTTCTCTGACAAAACACATACGAGGTGATTATGTTTTGAAGAAGTTACTCTTTTACAGCGTTCTATTTTCTGATTGTGTAATTGATTGCTGGTAGAGAGAGCCAGCAGTTTTTCTGGCTAAATCAAGTCTGACTCTGGAGTTTACAGTAATTTTCCTGTGCATTGTGTCCTCTCCACCTCTAAATTATTGCCTCTCCAGTTCTTGCATTACAGATTTTTCTAAGGTGTAGTGGAGAGCATGCTGTTTGCAGGGGCTTTCCCATGCCTTTTCCTGAAACACTCATGCATTCATAATTTGCTAGCTCGGTGGGGACTTTCTGCTGGTTTAAATCCAGAAAGCACTGGTGCTTGCTCCATGTTACTCCAGATACTTTCAGGTCTTGAAGCTGTTTAAATAATCCATCTCTTCACTCTCCGCTTTCTTGTCATTTTAACCTTTGTTGTAAGGTCTGCTGTGAGCTTTGAAGGTGATTCTGTTAATCCTAGTGAACACACACCCAGTGATTGTTGTGATTTGATGTATTGCAAGTTCATTTTTGCTAGGATCAATCTGTGAGTAAGGAATATTTTGTCTGTTATGTTTGTGTTAATCTAAATTGCTTTAGGTTGAACAAAGGCTGGATTCCTTACTTGCCTGGCTTAATTACTTTTGTAATTATATTGATTTTTCCATACTAGGTCAGTATTGGTAGCCAGAAGCTGGTTTTTGAATCGGCTATGTCATCTTGAGTCTCCATAAATATGACGATAATTGCAAAAAGCTATAGAACAGTCACCCTGACCCAGAATCTTTTCTGTACATAAAATACATTTCAAGTTAAAACCAGCCAAACAGCGACCAACCGAACCTCAAACCCAGACTAACCTATGTAGCTATTAGTTATTGCTAACAAGAATAGGGACTTGTAACTGATGAAGTTGAGGAATGCTTTACAGTATTGTGGTGGTTTGGGTGTCCCCTGCCNGAAGAACTTTCTCCTCACCTCGAGCCTAAACTTCCCCTGGCGCAGCCTGAGGCTGTGTCCTCTTGTTCTGGCGCTGGCCACCTGAGAGAAGAGAGCAACCTCCCCCTGGCCACAACCACCCCTCAGGTAGTTGTAGACAGCAATAAGGTCACCCCTGAGCCTCCTCTTCTCCAGGCTAAACAACCCCAGCTCCCTCAGCCTTTTCTCGTAGGGCTTGTGCTCGAGGCCTCTCACCAGCCTCGTCGCCCTTCTCTGGACACGCTCAAGGATTTCAATGTCCCTTCTAAACTGGGGGGCCCAGAACTGAACGCATATATACAGTTATAGACAGAAATATACAAGGTAAAAGTAATACAGAAACACAACAGCTCCAACTAGCACAAGTATGTCCCGTTCATGTCAGCTAGGAGCAGAAGGATAATGTGAAACAGAATAGTGACATCCAGTGCCTTCATTGTGAAAGCTTTTAGAAGTAGAAGGCACAAGGAGGAAGAACATGTCACACCAAATGAAGAAAAATTCTCTTCAGTGTTGAAGAAATTCTCCATTTGTCTTACCTGTCCGCATTGCCGTTAATCTGAAGTCCTGTGTGATTTCAGTGATCTGAAGGCAAACATGCCCCAATCCACAGGAGTTGCTATTTCTTGCATATTTTAACAAATTGAGGATTTTCCAGGCTGGAATCTAACAGATAGATTCCTAATTATTGTGGAAACACCAGTGTTCTTTACAGTTGGTGATTCACCAATGCAAGTAGTTAGTGAATGATCCTGTGGGAGAGAAGAGTTCAGACTGCCTCCATCTCTTACTCCACACATCACGAAAGGTGTGTGAGAAGACTCTGAATATAAGGTCCCATCACTCAAAGATGATTTTGCTAAGAGGCTGCCATTCTGCCAATCCCCACAGTGTGCTAAAAGCAGAAATTTTATTTGCACAAAGTGCCCTAATGTAAAATTCTACGTATTAATGAAGCCAAAAATAGTGTCCACGGGTGTAATATCCTGCTGTGAATTTGTCAAAGTTCACAAATATCTTCACATCGCCAAATCAAACGCAGAATATTTTGTGCTTGTGAAGCAAGTTAGAATTTGGAACTTCCCCACCTCATGGAGGAAAAATTCTTGGTGTGTTAAAGCCAAGACCCTCTTTGTTTTTGCATTAAGGCCGTTGGCATGCAGCTCATGAGCATGGGCTTATTGTCGTTCCAGAGGCTCTCCCTGTCTCCAGATGGGTTAAGAATCATGAACAATTCTCTGCGTTCCTTTCCCAGTCTTGTTTTGGTCTCTGCATCTGTTTAGGAGGATTTCTTCCCTCTCCTTTGCTCATCCTTATTTTCATTCCCCTAAAAAAAAGAGCTCACACTGGTTTTGGAGGATTTTCTTATTAGCAGAGATGCTGTAGAATCCATCTCACTACATACTAGGGGTGATGCTTCTTTGAAACATCATGAGTATCTTCACTAGCCTTTCTCAGCTTTGTCAACTCGACTTTTACAAGTCCATTCAGTGTAATGCTGTATTCTTCTTTGAGGCTTTCACTCACTGTTCTGGAATTGAGATACTGATGATGCTGTTCATAGATTTCATCAAAGTTTTTCTTATTGGAAGGGTATTTTGCATGATGGTTTGCATGATGGGTTTGAAGTGAAATAGCCAAATTAGTCTGTACAAGGCTTCTGTCCTGGGACTTAACTGGTGCTATTTGACTAGATGACATAGCTCAGTTCATCATGAGGTTGTTCTGAAAATCTTATTTTTTCCCCACTTCTTTTGTGCCAACCCTGACCTAGTAATATTTGGTTTATTAACTTTGTGTGTTCAAAATGCTCTGCATCTCTGGCAACTGGTTTGAGTCTTTTATTGTTATGTCATGCTGGTCACTAAATGAAACTTCACTGAAGCTGATGGGCTTATTAATATTCATGCTTCATTCACAATAAATGCAGCCCTCATGCCTTTTTATCACAGACAGATGAAACTGTTCCAGCCACACCTACACCACAGGGAACATGGATGAGAAACTGGAGATTTGAAGTGAAGTGTGTAGGAGATTCTGCTGTTGGTTCAGATTAAATGTTTCTGCTTGTGCAGAAACGTCAGCCTAGGAAAACACCAAAAACTTCCACAGAGAAAATAAGGACAGTGTAGCAATGTAAATGTATTTTAAAAAAGAAAAGGAGAGAGAGCCCCTTTTTGTGTGCAGTTCCTCATGGAAGGAAACTTGGAACTTCAAGCAAAGAGATGGTTTCTTTCTGGTCAGATTCATGCTCCTTCTAGGGGCACAAAACCTTCTCATATAGGAAGTGGAAATAAAAGGCACTGCTCCTGATAAATACTTCACCCCATCAATGATACATCTCTCTAATGAAAACAGCCTCCAAAGCTCCTCTTGGCTCAACCTAAAGTGAAAAATGGTGACATTACTAGCAGAAGCAAATCCAGTTTCAGAAGAGATAAGTTCGAAGTTTCTATTAACCTTGAACTCAAGTGGAATGTGAAGAAAGAAAAGAATTTTTTTCATTTGAAGCTTTTTTCTATTTCTAATGTCCTAGAGGAGAATACTTTTATTGTCTCGCCTCAGCTACTGTCAGCTGTTGCTACCCAGACACAATCTTCTTGAAAGGCAAACTGAAATTTATTCATTACTTAAAGATCACAGCTCATAAACATGACAGAGGCATTTTGACTACTGGTGTGCTACTGCACTTCGTGAAAAAAAACTTTGTCTTTAGCTCTGGGAGCTGGAGACTGGCTCTATCACATGATAGAAGCTTACTGCCCTAAGTTGTCCAGAACATACCTAGAAGGTGGGGGAATGAATAAAATTCTAGCTGTCTTGGCAGGAATGCAGAGAAGACTTTGGTGTTTCCTGCCTGAAAGAGAAACTGACAATCAAGCTTAGGCTTGTAGATTAAAATGGATGAAAGAAAGTCAAAAGTGTTCTGAAAGGCTGTAGAATTCACTGCAGAACCTGAGCCTTCTCACATCATTGTATTAGAATAGGAAGCAGTTGTTACTGAAGAAGAGGGAAATGGAAAATCGTTACCCTATAAACATATCTGTGTTTAATATGCACATTGGAGAAGGGTATATTGTTCTGTCTTCTGACTAATGTGTTTTATTGGTCCCTTTAAGAACAGAATGAGAGAAACTAAAAATAATGTCAAAAACCCCAGCTGATAAGATTCTGAAAAGAGCAACCTAAACAAATAAATATATAAATACGTGCACTTGAAATTAGGCAATGAATGAACTCATACTTGCTTTGGATTTCTTTGCAATAAAGTGTGAGTAGTGAATACCTAGGAAGTGTCCTACAGAGCTAGTTTATGGAAATCCATTTTGAAGAGTAAGCCTAAGTTATCAAAGGAAAGGATCTATAAAGGCAGCTGATTTGGGGTGGCCAGATGATCCCGTCTGTACAAGCACACATCATCGTAGCTGCCTGCTGTGGTAGCTTCCCAAGAAAAGGAAGGGTAAGAAAAAGTGAAACAGTTTTCAGAAAGGGATTGTAGCTGCTAATGTCTTTTTGGCTTTGGAAGAGAGACAGTGCTTGTTTATTTGCTGAGCACTTTTGATGAGCAGAAGCATTAGGGAAACAAAATAGATGTAAACCAGGAGCAATGTACCTAGTACATGCAAGGAAACTACAGGGGAGAAAAGGAGCTTATTTTGATGCTGAGTTTAATACATTATTCTAACATTAAATGTAAGACATGGTATGATCTAAGAAACTGTATCATTATAAACTCATCATCCTGATAAAGTATGGATCCTGTACAGTAATGATACAAGGGAAATACTTCATTAAACAGCTAGGTCACTATTTACCTGCTGCAAGGATGGAGTAAATTCTCTGAGCCATGAAGGAATTAATCCTGCCTTCCTCTGTTTGGAGCCTCACCTATCATTCTGATGAAAAATAAAAGCAGGTTCAGTGGACTACTGCAAGCAAGTTTACGGGAGGATTTATGCTTGCGAAGGAATAGATGGAGCCAGGGGGTGCTGTGACATGAAGAGAAGGCTGACCCAAAGAGCAGGAGGAACACTGCCCTCACAGCAGGCTAAACCTATGGTGAACAACATACACAGTGTCCCCACTGCATTTGAAAAAATCCTGGAAATGATGTTCCATGCCACATGGTGTTTGTTTGACCCAGCTAGTAGTTGATGCATGCTACTGTCTGGGTGGAAACCAGTGCACCTGCCAGAGCTCCATAATAAGGGGAAGATTTCCTGCTAGCACCTGTACCTAAAGAAGTGCAGCTTGTTTGAAAGAAGTGCACATGCTCCTCTGAGGAAAAAAAGCAGTAAGGCTCCAGTCAGTCCAGCTCTGCAGATGAACAGCCACCTTCCACCTTCTAAAAAATCTCTTACTTGGAAGTTCAGCAATACTGCAGAAGCAGTGAATAGATGGACAAGGGGAGACCTTTCAAAGCTGAATGTGATTTAGCATTTCCACAGTCCTTTAGGACTCTTAGAACTTCTCTGTCTGAGGATGTTTCATCCTGCTTTTTATATGGGACACAGATTCTGGCAATTACACTGAGAGAGGTGTTGGTGAACAGACAAATAATTGAAGGGTGCAATAACCATTTAGAGCAGGTGTGTAAGTAAGAAGCATTTCCTTCAGTTTTTGTGAAACAGGAGAAGATAAAACTGAAGTTTTGATTTGATGATTTGAAAACATCTTGAAACAGATGTACAGTAAAATACAACTAAAATAGTTTATATTTTGTGAACAGCTTCTTTCTGCTGACATGGACCTTGCTGCCATTCTAGATTCCACCACTGTGACAGACCAAAAATGTTGTTACAATACTGTCTATCTGCTAATACTTTAGACTAGATGTTGGAAGTTCTTTATCTGCTATACAGCTGGAGCTCTAGGTACTGTTAAAAAGTAGACACTACCACTACAGGGCTGCCCAGGACTTTGTGCACAGGTGGGTCTGAATGACCCAGTGGAAAGAGCCATGTGTGCATGGGCGTGGAGGAGAGACACAGAGAAACATCACACAAAGAAATTCTGGAGAAGCACTTGAAACAGAACCCCCCGGGGGGGGAAAGCCCAAATAATGCTGTGGGGCCAGGCTGGTGCTACATAGGAGGTGCTGGGAACCATGAGCTCTGTGGAAAATGCTTCTCTTTGTCTGCGTCACATTGGATGTAGGGTGACAGAATTGTGTATGCTGCTCATAGAGAAACATCGGTGCCCCAAAGAGATAACTGACTTAGAACTGGTTTGGCCATCTCTGTGACCTTTTTGTTCTTTTAGCTCACTGGTTGGGTCCAAAGGATATCCATACTTTGAATGGTTTGGGAAATCTAGTTCAACAGTGTGAAACCAGCACATCCCCACAAAGAGGAGTTTCATTAATAGAGTTTTGCCTTTTCCTCCTCCCCTTTTCCTCTCTCCACCTCCTGATAGTACAGTGACTTAATGTGATTATCTGGGCTACCATTAAGGGACCTGGAAAAAGATTAACAGGTAAGAAATGAGCTATGTTAATGGAATGTGCACTATAAAAAGGTAAATTGATCCTTTTAGACTAAGTCTAAGAAAGAAGGTTATGTTGTTTTCATGTGCTATACCTACGTGGAATTTAGGGGAAAAGAAACATTTACTAATAGTTTTTATCATTTTTACCTTTTTTCCTTTTCCTTCTTTTTTTAAACAAGAATTATGAACTTTTTAAGATGTAGAAGTGACCCAATAGTTAAAATTATGACCTCTATGTTATTGTTAATTTTATTGTCAGTATGTACTTCACATCTCCTACTTAATGGTATGCTAATTGTACAGCAGGATGTCACATTCTCCAACATACAGATTCCCTATTTCAATTACAGCTAAGTAAATCTCCATTACTAATGAATAAGCATTTATTTTCCATGTGCATTTGCATTATAATGGACATTTTCTTTATGCCTGAAAGTTATTCTTTCCTTGACAACAACTCTGTATTTTATTCTACAGTAGAAGCTATGACATGATGATTCATTCCTTCCTGTTGGGTTTATCTGTATTTAAATTGCCAAGTTTCCTGGATAGCCTGACGTTGTCTGTCCCGGGTTATTTTTCTGTGCTTCCAGAGTAAATTTATGTATTTACTTAAAGACAACCTGCTTAAGACAAATCATAGAAAGCCAAGCTTACATGTTGGTTATAAATTAAGCTGTATTTTGAAATTGCTGCATCATTTCATTCATGTTGCTGTAAAATCTCAGCTATTTATGTCAGTGCAAAGTGACCTGTATAATAGAATGTTTCACTGATTTGAATATAAAGAACAAGTGACCACAAGTGACCTATGTCACTGCAAGATCCCACTCTGCTTAACAGATCATAGTTCCTCAGCTGTTAAACACAATCCCCTAAAGAGACATTTGTGGCCCTGCTGATGCATATATCTACAATTGCAACGGGCTGCAAAGTCAAGGAAGAAAGCCTCCTGTTACATCTGAGCTATGTAGCTTTGCCGCCAAATCTGCCCCCTCTTGGGGGTTGTGGCCACTGAACTGCTGAACTTGGGCAGCTGGGGCCTGCCAACAGAGGATTCGGATTTGCTTTGTCTGCCAGCATGGTGATCCAGGAGGCTTTCCCTGCCCTGTGACAGGAGGCAAGGATATTGGTAAATTGAGTCCCTGTGGTGGAGATCCTTGCTTCACTCCACAAGCTCCCAGGAAGATGCATCAGCTTGTATCCACAGCTAAGGCCTGTGAGTTTTATTGATAAAGTGCTAGCTTAATCTTTGGCAAGGTGCAGCAGAGACGGTGTCGCTTTGATTTCAGTGGGGCCCCTCCCTGGGCAGTAGGTGATGAAACCTTCCCTGAGAAGGTTTATGTTTCAGAGAGAGTGCATTAATTAGCAACCATTAATACTCTTCGTGATTTCTAAATTGGCCTGGTGGTGGGTGTGTGTATGGGGAAGATGATGGGTGTTGGGTTCTTCTAATGATAATACGTGGGATATTTTAAAGAGAGAGAATGTGCGAGCATTAGGTTGCATTCCAGAAATGCAGGAGGAAATGGATGCAACCAGATGTTAGAAGTAACAGAATGATTTCCTGCTCATTGTGCATGAATTCTTTCTAGCCTTGTGTATATCCTGATAATCGCATGGCTTACAGTATAGATACAAAGTTTGTTTTGTTTTTATTTTGAAAGGCCTACGGTATGCAGCCTTTTTCCCAGACAGCAGCAAAAAACAAGGTGAACAATTTTTGCACTATGTGGTTTTGAATTCTGTCATATTTTCTATTCCGTTTCTGTCTTCCATTAGGATAGCTTAGTTTACTCTCTTAACCACCACCACCACCATCATCCGTATCACTTCCAGTTTGAGTTCAGTCTGCATTTTGTATGTATGTAGTTGGATGGTTTCCTCTCTGCCGCGGGCTGGCGGTGCTGCCTCGCACGTTACGCTCGGAGGTGGTGTTGCAGCGGGCGCCCTTTAATCGGGCCTCTTCGGAGCGCCTGCTGACACCTGGTGGTGTGCTTGGTAAATGCAGACTTAACCGTGTTTGCAGCCGGTGGTTTTGACCTGTCCTACCCCGAGCACTGACGGTCAGAGCTTGAGCTATTTAAATGAACCTGATCTCCTGCACGTTCTACTCCCATTCCGACTTATGTAAACCAAGAGACTAAACGACATTTCGTTGCTGCTGGAGCAAAATTAATGCCTCTGACCTTGCTGTTGAAGTCAATAGCGTAGTTGTTCACAAGGGCTTGTGCCTTTTTATTTTATTCGCTTTTCAAATATATTGACAGAAATGAATGCTTTATATATACCTATGCACTAAATATACTGCATTAAGCTAAAAAGCTTTTCTGTGAAAAAGCTGGGTGCTTTTATTTACAAATCCTGATGTTTGCAAAACTTTACGCTGTGGATACCGGAGGAAGCTTCTTCTGGTGTTTTATTTAATGTCATGGTTTCTGGCTTGAGCATATGAATTTTCTTGCCAGCAAGTATATTTCCATATGTTTATGAATTTCCACATCTCTTTGCCAGCATATTTCCTAACAATGGAATATCTGGGATATACTAATAAGTACTGGAATTAAAACGAAGACTTCTGTGATCCTGATTCTGTGGGTAAATTCCTCAATAGTCATGACCCATTGGGGTCTTCTCATTTTCATTTTTATATGGATGGATCTTTGATCAAAACTGATTCTTTTTCTTGCTTAATTGGCCCCTTACTACCATCTGATTTTTTAATTTTTCTTTATTTGTTTCTTTTACTCTGATTTTTCTCCGAGTATGGGCAAATCAGGTACATCACCAATGCAGTATCTTTAGTCATTTCTAAAGTATTGTAAAGAAAGTACTCCGAAAGTGCACTGCCACTTGGTTTTGTGCAAGGGGAAAGATTTGGTGGAACAAGCATGTGTTCTTTATATCTGGTTTGCTGATATTGTTAATTATGCCATTCTGAGGTACACAGAATTGTCAAGTAAAAAGGGGAGATGATAGATGAGCCAAGTTACACTGTTAATCTGAACAGCAAAGGAGTTCAGAAATCACTGGTTAAGGGTTGTTTGGTATTTTTTTCACTTCAACTTACTGCCCCTGCAGCCCAGCATTCACGGTATATAAACTTCAGTGTAGGCAGACTGGGTTGAGGCTGTTGTTAAATCTTTTCCGCTCATGGGGGCTCTGATCAGATGAATTATGTGCATGACATGGCTGCTCTTCAGCATGAGGGACTGGAAGTGCCGCTTCTATGTAGCACTTGCTAATGCTGCTCCATTGGAGGAGACCTCTCACACAAGGACTCAGCTGACCCTAGTTCCCAGGCACGGGAAAGTGGGAATCAGACAAATGCCAGTCTGGCAGTCGGTGGGAACTGCTTAACTGCACTTTTACAACATGATGTTAAAAATAGTTGGGTTAGATTTTTATCAGGATAATTTATTGAAGAGTAGGAGTAACTTTTTTTCCTGAGATCGGAACCCATTGAAAAGTGACATTTGACATGAAAAGGTATTGGGAGTTTCATCTGAGATATGACAGCTATTTTATCTTCTAGGTGTAGGGAAAAGTGTGGCATTTCAGATAGCAAACAAACATTTAATGTTGGCCACTGGCATTTCTGTCTGGTTTTAGTGCTATCGATTCCTAGAGCAAAATTCTGCCTCCAAATTGTACGCATGCTGCTCTCGTTTACTTCAGCAAAGCTCGTGCACATGTTTCAAAGGTCAGAATTTGGCCATTGGGGCTGAAACTTCGAGGAAGAGTGTATTAAAGACATATGTGCATTGGCAGAACCATATCCTGTGTCTTCTGTAGAGCACTTCAGCAATAAGACCAGTGCTGCTGAACACTGCAAGTGAAACATCTTCTAGTTTTTTTAATTGCATTGAGATTGCTTAGCAGAAACATTTCTTGCAGTAACAGCTTTACAATTTCATTGCTTTTTTTGTAACTCAACACTTTGTAGCTGAAACATTGTCAGTTTTAAGAGAGTAAAGAGTGGAAGGGACCCTTCATAAAATTACAGTAGGAAGTACATTGTAGCAATCAAAAAAGGAAAAATAGTCCAAGGAAATAGGTATGATCCATTGAGGTGGACAAAATTGTGCCTGTAGTCTAATACAGAGAGGTCAACAGGTGTTTTACACAAAGGTAGAAAACAAACCCACTTTTCATTGTGGACAGAGCTCGTGTTTGAAATTGTTACTAATCAGACACTTGAAAACACTAAAACTTGGCATTCGTTTTCTGTTTGAGATAGTGTGTATTAAATTGATTAAGATCTTTAAGCGTGTAGATTTTCCCCTGGTTTTTAAACATTATACACTTCTTAAAATGTTTCTAATGTCTAATTGCTGCTGGATTTCAAGACGTATCAATTTTGTGTAGTTTTTTCAGATTTTGACAGAATGTCATACCAAAATGTTTTGTATTTTTTGTAGGACTGGGAAACAGAAAATCATGACTGGTATTGTTTTGAATGCCATTTACCTGGAGAGGTGTTGATATGTGACCTGTGTTTTCGTGTGTATCATTCCAAGTGTTTGTCTGATGAGTTCAGGCTTAGAGACAGCAGTAGTCACTGGCAGTGCCCAGTTTGCAGGGTGAGTACCTATGAGATTTCATGTGCTGATTAGAGGATTGATAATCGTTCATAGATTCATTAAGGTGTCCAGATGGTCTGGCGAGGTTAATGGACAAAGAACTGTATATTGAAATGCTGGTACATACCTAGAGCATCTATGCAGAGATACCAGAACACGGTACATGTAGCAGATGGTCATTTTGGAAGATTCCAGCAAGTTCTGCCTATGCACCTGAACACACAGAAGATACTGTGTGGGAATGTGTGTATGTGTGCATGCCACGGGTGAATGTAGAGTGTGGAAATCGGGAGTAAACAAAGTGCTGTATAAGATGCTACTGCTTTCACTTAATATTTTAATGGATCATAATGTAACGTTTTCTGTGTTTTGATGACTGCATTCTTAATATTTTATTGGAATCACATTTGACATTATAAAGCCACAATTGTGTCACCGATGAGGGCAATATAAAAGAAAAAGAAAAAAAAAAAAAAAGGCAGTGAAATCCTACTTCTCATTCACTTCTATGGATCCTTCTGGTGTAAAAAAGGCCAATCTGGATTTCACCAAATCCATGCATCCATATCTACACCTGCTTTTTGTTAATAATTGCTATTCTTACGAGTATGGTAGGGAGCCAGGAGAGTATTTATATCTGCTTTCCAGGGAGGAGCAGGTATGTTGTCTGTGTGCAATTTGAATACTAAGTGTTCTAGTCAAGATGGTATTTATTGGTACCTGGTCTTGAATCAGCCAGATCCTTTTTAGCTGTTGTCATCTCCACATCACCTCCCCCAGTGGAACATGTTTCTAGACTTCCTTAAATGGAGAGAATCATGCATATGAATGTTTAGGATAAAATTACTGCTATAGAAAAAGATAAAGATGCCAGTTGCACTCTGCTTTGGATTGCTGGAGAGAGAGGAAATTCCCTTACTTGAAGCTTAGGTCTAACTTTAGAGCAGTAGATTGCCCCTCGGATGATCTGTACTGCAAGGAATGCAAGAGTTCATGCACTCCATAGTGCAGGGAAGCAGTTTTTCAAAACACATGGATTGTATTGTTTCAAAATGGCACTTTCTGAGTGCTGCTACCTTAGAACCAGTCATAGAAAAGCTATTGCCTGTTAACTCAGATTGGGAGTTCTCAGCATTTAGGGAAACAGCAAGAAAACCAAGTCTGCCTCAAGGAAGCGAAAAGTGATGAAACAGAAGCAGTGACAGGGAAAAAACAGTTAACAATAAGGACATGTGCTGAGTCTTTTCATATTAAATTATTGACCTTAAATTCTGATACTCAGTGTTCCCTCTGTTAAAAGCAAAGAATGACCCTTACATGTGAGTTGCTTTTAGATTTTTAAGTCAATTGCTCTAATAATTGTTGGTTTTCAATAATAAGTATTGCTAGTTCTTATAGTTAAAATCAAGTAAACTGGATCAAGTCAGTAATTTTAGGTGATACCTGATTTCAAAGCCACCTTACATATGAAGTGGCTTCTGACATGTGTCTTGTAACACAGATGTCACCAGAGTGGAAATGCTGAATCATTGCATGAAATATGCACAGGTGTGTAGGATACTTTAAGAGCAGTTTGACTTTAATACTGGAGCCTGAAATCCTTTATGACAATAACAGTAAACAAATACTTACCTTGAAAAATATCCCATGAAACTCAGACCATTTACACTGTCTTTTTTTTTTTCTGCATATTGATTGCTTTATGTTATACAAAGACTACGGAAAGGTTTTGGAGGCTCTTAAATGCTTCCTGCCGCAGAGATCTTACTGTAGTCCTCAGATGATGACCAACCTGGTTTTATGAATATTGCCATTTGGAATACTGTGAGAGTATTTTACCACTCTGTGCTGTCAGCTTCTATTTTCCTTGAAAATAAGCCATGTTACTTTAAATCCTAATTCTACAAGCTTGGACTAAGGATCCTTTCACAGTCCCTGTAAACAGAGAAGGTTTAGTCTATCACAGGAGTTAGCATCCTTGTGTCAGTCTTCATTATTCTTCTGCAACTTTCTCCCCACCTTCGTAGGAAATGACTGGTCTGATTTTATTTAAAAGTAAGAGAGGCTTATAATCAAAACATTGTGGTAATTTGGAGAGCCCTGGCTGATGTCCAGAGGACATAAGAGGACTTAACTCTTACGTAAGGGCAATGGGATTTGCTTTGCATTCTAGCAGCAAATGTGTATGCACAAGAAAAGTCAGAGCTGGGGCAAAGAGCTGCACCTATTTTCATACTTTATTCTTGTAACTGGACATAGCACTTCTCATCTGGGGATTTCAAAGCTCTTTAAAAGGATGAAGTAAAACTATGCTTGAAACTTAATATATTGACAGAAATAATCTAAGAACACTTCATTCTTACATAAAGATTGCTTCTATAAAGCTGCCAAGGTCAGCAAACCCTTGGATTACTCATTTCACAATTGCTGGTTGTACTAGTTCAGTCAACCTGTGCAGTTTTGTCTTGCAGACTTGACTACTCAGAAACATTTTATAAAGAGCATTGCCAAGGATTTGTTCATAACTTTAAAATGTAGCACTTAAAACAGCTCTATTTCCCCCTTACTTGTTTTTCTCCACTACATCCGTAAGCAAGAATGTCCAGTTCCTGGCTTTTATTTTAACTTGACGATGCCAATCCGAATGTTTTGTACCCTACATAATTCTCAGCAAGAGTCAAGAGTCAAACAAAGGGCAATTCAAACCACATTGCAGTGGCTGAATTTTTTCCTTGACTGCTGACTAATCATTGTCTTAAGTGAAATAAATAGATATTATCAGCAAAATTCCTGATAGACAAGCCACAAGAGGAAGCCTCAGTATTGAGTGAACTTTTCAGTTGCATGCTCCACTACTGGAATGGTCCATTCAAGACAGGATCAGTCAGCTTCATCTCTGAAGGTTGCAGGAGGCTTGTTCAGTTGTTGTCACTATTCAGTTAGATAAAGGGAGGAGATTAATTTTCCCCAGCTGTTAATTTATCATGAAAAGAGTACAGAAAGTACTGCAAAAATACCAGTAATTTTTTTTGGAGGAAAGAGTTATACATAAAAATAAGGAGAGTATTGAACATGTGTTGGGGCAACCAACTATTCTTTAATTATAAAAATTCAAGGTATAAAATATTTTTGTAGAAAGACAAAATCATGCTTGGTGATGTAGAGTTTGTCCCAGAGGAATACATTTTGATTTGTGAAACAGAAAGAAAGAATTATTCATGTGGTTTTACTTCACTCCTAAGTTTTTTATAGTCACATTATCAGAGATTGATCTTCCATGCATGTGCCTTGCAAGGAATTGTAACCAATTTACCTATCAGAGTGGATATTTCAGTATTTCTGAGGTTTATATATATGGGAATAAAGTGAGCTGTAGAGTTTAAGAGCTTCAGTGCTCTGCTGAGTATTCTCTAAGTAGGCTATTTCTGAGTTCTAGTACTGTACTAAGCATTTCATAGAGCACATAATAGAACATCATGCAGTTTACAAGCAACTTTAGACATAATCTGACAACTGAGAGTGACAAACAGTAAAAAGTTAGAAGCACAGAAGGATGAGGGTTACTTAAGTAACTCAAGTGCTTAGGTCAGAAGGTTTTAGTACTAGCTGTCAGCCAGAATGGTTAATGTAAAATACAAGGAGAGAAGAAAGAATTTGACCATATTGCCTTGCTTTATAGGCTGTTTTGGCAGGAATTTGCTAGATAACTGTGAGATGAAACATCCTACAAACAGAATTTGGCAAGTGATTGGTGGGTGAAGTGAGGTCCTAGTAAAGGAGTAATGCTAGCAGCACATGGCTCAGTGCAGAGCCCTCACACAGGGAGACTGTAGTGCTCCCTTGTACCTTACAGCCATATACACCCTTGAGTAAACCAGGAGGCCAGCAGAAGTGGGCACTGCATAGGACGTATTTAATAAAGTATAAAGGAATTTGTTCTGATGTGAGAGGAAACTGGAAAGCCTCCACTTAGAGATTTCTACCAACTTCTCTGTATGTGCAAGCATATTTATTTCATAGGGTGCTTCATACTCGGAAGGTGCTTAATGCGCCATACAAGTACAAACCAACTTGTGGACTCAACTGTAACATTTATAAAAGCACCTAATACCTTGGAAAGCCTTGAGAGAGGCAGATCTTATGACATACTCTGCTCCTGCAGATGCTTCTGGCTATGTTGCTTAGGACTGGTTGCTCTAAGACCCATCCTGTATGCCTGAATACTTTTCTTAATGGCACAGGAAACCTGAGAGTTGGAAGCTTGAAAGAATGACAGAGCAGTGAAGTTTTCCATATTTGGCACCAAATTCTTCTGGAAACTTAAACCCTATAAAAATCTCTAAGGGACAATGGGTAGAGCCAGGAGTTACGAAACAGCAGTGGTGAATGCATGTTAGATTCATGCATGTAGTTCTCCTCTGTAGATACACTCCTGGAAACCTAGATTGCTTCTGAAAATTAAATTGGTGCCTTGGAAGCATGCTTCTGCCGCCTAGCAGTCTCCACCTAATCCATCACTGAACTGACATGAAGCTCTTTGATGTGTGTATACAGATGACAGTTGAGAGAAGAAGGGAGAAAATATTTGTTAATGGGAGATTAGAAGGGAACCTCTTTACATAGAGAAAATATAATGTGAATGCTTATAGCTAGACAGAAGGCTGCCACTATCACCTTGCATTTCTTTGAGTTTTTCCATCTTTTTCTCTTACGTGAAAGATTGCAGCAACTGCAGCATAGTGACCATTGTCACACTGGGAGCCGAGCGCTGCATGCTAACTTGGGTTGCAAAGGACAATCACTTCCATTATAAACAGGGCTACTGCAGGATGGAGTGTTTCTAGCTGCTGCTAACCTTGTGATTTGTAAAGTCTTGCAGTGAATTCCTGCACTATGAGCATGTCACACCTGCACAGTGCAATATATTGCTAGCCTCCATAACAGCTAAGTGGTATTAGTAATCTGGAGTATTTAATATGAACAGCAGTGTAAATGCAGTCTCCAGGTAGCAGCTCCTAAGAAACAGATATGCTGCGGAAAATAAAACATTTGTACGGTATTTCCTGCACCTACAAGCAAGGAGTTAAATTGCAGCTTTGGCCTTATGCCTACCAGATTCCATTAATCTTCTACGTCAGGATTGGTATTGAGAAGGTTATTACTTCACTCGGGTGTAAATCCAGATCTCTGACAAAGTCTTTCAATTTACCCTGATTCAAAGAAGAGGAATTGCAATTTTCATCATGAATGAGTCACCCATGTAGTGGGTTAAGCACAGGAGGCAGCTAAGTACCCCACAACTGCTCTCTCATTTCTACCTAACTCAGTGCAACAGAGGAAGGGAAGAGTTAAATCAAGGAAAGTCTTGGGTTGAGATAAAAAAATGTTTAATGGGTTAAGAAAGGGAAGAGGGAAAACAAAACAAGTGATGTGAAGACAATCGTTCTCCACCCTCCATGGGTAGACTGAGGCTAGTTCCTAAGACAGAGATGCTGAACCCCCTTAACCCACCATGGTTTATTCTTCTCATAGACTATCTCTTTGTTTAGTTCAGGTCATCTGCCTGGTTGTGTTCCACCCAGCCTCTTGTGTATCCCCTAGTGTATTCACTGGTGGGGCAGCGTGAAACAGCAAAGACTTGACCCTGTGCAAAAACTATTCAGCAGTAGCTAAAACATCATTGTGCTATCAACACTGTTTTGCTCAGAAATCTAAACCACAGCACCATAGGAGCTGCTATGAGGAGAGTTAATTTCATCCTAACCAGACTTAATCTAATTCTGTATCAAGATAATACATCCCACAAATAGGATGTCTACAAGTAGAACGATTCTGATAGCCTTTTGGGGCTGGATTGAATCTTAGTAGTCTCCCTGAAAGAAATTTATACTCTGATAAGGTTTTCGGTAGAGTGTCGTGGCAGATCTGATTGTGGGAAGAGATACACAGTGGATCTTGCCACTTTTACAGGTTCACAAATCACCATTGTTGATTTCATCTCCCCAAAGTGACACATTAAAAGGCCTCATTCTAATTTATACATGCTTCGGTATCACCCTGACTATAAGGGGACCTGAAAGAGAGTGCATTTCCTTATGTCTATTAAATAGATTTTATGCAAATCATGTCCCCCATCTACTGTTACCCGCTTCCTTGCTTCAAGTGGCTCTAGATTGACTTCTCTGAGAACATTGCAAGTCTTCAAAATAAAAAGTGTGTGTAGGTGCTATCAAAAAATTAGACATCTTCCATTGTAACTTCCAAAGACCAAGCTTTGCTGAAAAGAAATGCAGCTGGATTACAATTTGCTTTCTACAAAGGGTGAGCAGCCTTGCCATAAAAAGACATTTTGTTGGCTCATAGGCTTCAGTTCCCTAAATTTATTACCTCTCAACATTTATTAGAGGAACTTGGGGATCAAATCTTTCTTAAATCAGTGTAGGAAATTGAAGGAAAAGTGGAGAAACTCAGGCTTTCCTGAGCTGGCAAGCTAATTACATCGTTTCTTTGCTGCTTGAGATGATGTTAATTGCTGACATCAGTAATGACATAAACCCAGCTATCTGTTATTTTGTGTGGTCTGAAGACTAAGACTGTAAGCTGTCTGTCTCAGCATAGGCTTGCCCAGCAGGGCATGAAAAATGGTTCACATGAATACTTTCAAAGGGTGATAAATCCAGAACCATGTCAGAAAAAGAAGTACAGCAGGACTGGTCAGTGCAAGTTTTACTGTGTCCTAGTAAGATTCAGGCTTTTTAAATGCTGTGCTATTAGTAAGCACATAGCACTCCAGGGGCTAAAATGTCAGCAGTGCTTCATGATGGTGATAATTTAATGCACATTTGGGTTTGCATTTGTGGTAGTAGTGTTGGCTTATGCAAAACTGAATACTAAAATTGAATTCCAGCAGAATGCACACTGTCACAGCAGAAGTAAACCACAAACGTGCAGGTGATTCAGACAGACAGACAGGGCAGGGTGAGATTCTGTCTTGTTCTTTGGGAAGAAGGTCAGGGAACCATTAACATTAAGAAAATAATGCTTAAATGCACAGTGACTGTTAGGAAGACCTGTGTTGGCCTTTCTAGAACAGTAAGTTTTACCTAACAACAGTAGTGTCCTGTCAGAAAAAAGGTATCATTGTTCTGTTGGCTGTTGAGTCTGTACAAGCTCATGACCGAGCTGGTACTGCACACAGATTGTCATCGTTCTATGCATGCTGTTAAACAATCCAATAAACAGCTCCACTGGTAGTGTTGTGAATAGCTTTGATTTAAGAAAGGGATAGCAAGTACAATCCTGAACTGTATAGGCTGCACGTTTGCTGAAGCACAAGAGCCAACCTGTGATTTTCAGTGACTGCAGTGTGTTGCAGGAGGAATATAAGGAGAGGAGACACAATCAAATCAAATTAATGGGTTTGGTTTATTTGCACTGTGCAAACTGTGACCTTGCCAAGTAAATGCATAGAAGCTCTGTAGTCACTGTGTTTACTCTGTATTTTCAGAGCCATATATAGGTAAAGCACACTTTAGTGAAAAATAGCACACTTCTAGTGATTAATAATTCATAAATTTAGCTATCTGTTAGGACATGGATTCTGATTTTCCTTCTGTTTGCTAAGCAAGTCATCTGCACAATTACATGGATCCTGCTAAAGACCATCAAAATTAAAGGATGAAAGTGTAACTAAGCTAGTTTGATCCACACAGTTTGTGTACAGGTTGTAATAGGCACGAGAAGGGGAGAACTCAGCTTGGCTATCCAAGCATTTAGAGGTGTGAGGAGGAGTAGAAGTTTTTGCAGTAGATTTGAACAGTAAGAAACACTTCCCACGCCAGGTTGCTTCGCAGTAAGGCCACGCAGAACTGTGCACACCTGTTGCGATCCAGACCAGCAGGGCTGGTTTGTAAGAGTACAGTAGGCATTAGAGGAGACTGCCTGCTCTTTAGCACCACCTTTTCTGTGTGCAGGGATTCTGGCTAGCCTGGATTGATTTTGAAGGATGGGGACAAGTCTCTAAGGGAGGAGAAAACTCGTGATTCCGAACTGCTGAAAAAAAAAAAGCAGTTTGTGTTCCAGAATCTGGGTTAGATTTTGTGAGGGAAGAAGCACAAAAATCAACAACTGCTCTGTTTCTTGAGCAATAAAAATTGCTCTTGCGTTTTTCTGGCTAGAGCTTATTGACTTTCTCGTAGACAGTGTCATTTTGTCTGGTAGTCACAAAATGTGTAGATTATGCAGGATATTAGTTAAAAAATAATTTTAGTATTTTACTGAAAATATTAATCCTTACTAATAAAAAAAAAATTATCCTGCCCCCTAAAATGCCTTGCTCCATTGCTTTGTTCTAATTAGACACTTATTTACATGAACTGTTTTGACAAGGTATTATGGATACAAGTAGAAATAAAACTTGTGGCACTTCTGTAGTGGAAGTTTTCAGCCTAGATGTAATTCAGCATATGTAGATGTTGTGTCATGTAGTGCTACTGATTTCCCTAAAAAGCTGTGTGATGCAAAGGTGCCTTTTCAAATAATGTTAGGATGCAGAGAAAATGTTTCTGGAATGAATTTTGAAGTCAGGTTTAAAATAATAACATGCCCTGTTTTTCTTTGGCAGAGCATTAAGAAGAAGAACACCAGTAAACAGGAGATGAGCACGTACCTGCGCTTCATAGTCTCTCGTATGAAGGAGCGGGTGAGTGAAAGAGGGAAGGGTATTGAACGGTTGAGCTGCAGTGCAGAGGATGCAGTGTTGTTCACCATGGGTGGCTGTGCAGGGAGTGGGGCTATGATGGTGTCATTTTATTTCCTGTGTCATAAGTGATGTGTGTATTTCCACATACGCTGACCAGGTCTCATTACTCGGATTAATATCATTCTGCCAGAAGTAGCTTATGCCATGGGCCTGTGACTCCTCTGAAATGGATACTTTGCAGGTTTGAGATGTGTAATCTGTGAATTGTGGATCCACAGTTTGTATTCTTCACCTGAAATGTTCCAAACTATTGCATTTTTGAAAATATTTTTGTCAATGTTTTAAGCAAATTTTAAATGCAATAACTGATGCTGTCTCCTGGTGCTTTCAGGCTATAGATCTAAACAAGAAAGGGAAGGACAACAAACACCCAATGTACAGAAGGCTGGTGCACTCAGCTGTTGATGTTCCTACTATACAGGAGGTACAGTGACTTGCTTTCTGACTTCCACATTGTTTGTGGTGTCTTTTAACAGTGAAGATAAACTTTAGGGATGGAAGTACTAATCCTGTTTCATTTTCCTTGTGTGCAGTACCTCAGTGTTGTGTCCAGCAGTGGATATGGAGCTGAACATTTACAACTTATAAATAGGTGACGGAGTAAAACCGTTTCAAGTGGTGCCTACTTTTCAGACATGGAGTACCCTTAACTCCTGTTATACTAAGGTTTTACTAGGAGCTGTGGGTAGCTGAAATCTTTGGAGAGAGCACCTTTTATCTAGGTCACTGATTATGGATTTGAGTGCCTGTGTTTGCATATCTAGCCCAGTGATTTTGATCATAGTACAAGTTTAGTCATTATTTCTTTGCACAGATGTCAACTTTGTAAACATCTAAATGGTTCATAAAGAACCAATCATTTAGTTGGTCACAAAAAACCCAAGACTTGCTTAAAACATCTGTTTTGTATTAATTGTTCCAAAAATAAAGTACTAGTGTTGTCCTTTTTTTCTCAGTCAAAGGTCTGACCATAGCTCATGTAAATCAACTGCATACGACCAAAATGAACAGCATGATCATCTTTATTTGTTGCTGCAGCTGGGTTACTGTGCAGTGCTGTATCTTGTCCTTTACAACCATAGATGTGAAAAGCCTTTGTGTTATTACTGTTATTGAAACACATGGATAAACGAGAGCTTCCCTGACAATTTTAGGGACCAGCACTACTGGCTGGCTTGAAGTACTAGCAACATGACTTAAGCCTGAAAATAGTTAGGCTTTCCTTTCACTGTGGCAACTTCACTTGCTTCTACAATTCTTTTGGCCTTGGTAACATCCTAGAAACTGATTGTGTTTTGTTTGTTGATTGAAATTCTCATGGGGGTTCTTGACAGAGCACAGCTGAAAATGCTGCATTCCTTATCAGACAAAAGACCATACTAGGACAATTATGTGCACTGCTCCACGTAGTCTTTGTTAGGTGTTGGGAAGAGTAAGACAATCAGCCTTCGTCACGAAACACTGCCAAGTAAAGATGCTAGAAGTATAAAGGCAGTCAGCAGTGATTTGAAACTAGCTGGTGTGTTAAGGTACAAAATCTTCACATCAGGAAAAGTATTTTACTTTAAGCAAGTGTTCTGGGCTGTGCCATAAGTTGAAGCTACTCCAAATTTACTATATTAGAACCAAGAGAAGTGTTTTTGAACTCAGTCAAATATTGAAGAACATATTTTACTTCCAAACATTGAATAAAGGGACACATGCAGCTGATGTTCAGGTACTAACAAACCTTTTCAAAGAGCTGTGAGTATTCCTTCTGTCTGCAGGAAAGGTAGTTCCTGATCTCTGTTGCATAATGCAGATTTCTGTGAAAGCTTCTCTGCATACAACAGCTACAACCCCTTAGCAGGTTTTTCACAGTCATATGTTTTCTTTCGTGTAGAAAGTCAATGAAGGAAAGTATAGGAGTTACGAGGAGTTCAAAGCAGATGCTCAGCTGCTTCTACACAACACAGTGATTTTCTATGGAGGTAAAGTTCTACATTTACTGCTTGCTTCATTTGATTTATCTCCGAAGTTCTGGATTGTATTTGGTATTAGATAATCTAAGTGTGGATAAGGCCATTTGAGAGTCTTTGAGTTTCAAAGCAAGCTGCAAGGAGGAGTTCTCCCCTGCAGATACAGCCCACATCAGGGAAACTGGGATGAGAGCGGTACCAATCTATTTGCAGCATCAGAAGACTCATACTGTTATAGGTAGGGAGAGATGTGAATGTGCTGATAAAGATTGCAGAGATGTGAAGGGAAACACATAAATGGTCCGTGCAGCATTACTCTGAGCAGAAGTACTTACATGATTGCACCTGTGTTCCTTTCAGCTGGTGAGAGAGCAGAGAGCCTTGTTTTAGGACAATTACAGTGTATCATTAAGACACTAGCAGAGAAGGAAGTTTGATCTGTATTATGAGCAGCCCTATCTCTCTGATGCTGTTTGCCCCTCAGGTGTATGCTTGAATCGTTTGGTCTGAAAGCTCCCAGAAGTATTTTTGCCTATAAATGTGCAAGAGTAAACAAATAGAGAACTGCTTGTTAGAAGATTTAAAGGGAAGGGTTATCCAAGTGAATGCAGTGTTTTGTATTCTCAAGCAAGACAGTTACAGCATGAAAGTCATTGAAATGCCAGCTGCAGATCTTTGTGCTCATACCGTGGCTGTTCACACCATGTATTTTGTTTCCTAGCGGACAGTGAACAAGCCGATATAGCGAGGATGCTCTACAAAGACACATGTCATGAAGTAAGTAGAACCGAGCACCAGGATGTAGACTAGATCCTTGATTTTCATGCCAGAATCTAGGGAAACTATTCTTCATACTGCAAATAGAAGGGATATGAAATTTGCTATGAATTTTCCCTTAACAGCTGATTCAGAATTCCTTTTATGTTTTTTTTTCCTTTGGCGTTTTTGGAGTTTTTTTGCCACTAGGCTATAACTTGGAGTCATAGAATCAGAGAATCAGCCAGGTTGGAAGAGACCTCCAAGATCATCCAGTCCAACCTATCACCCTGCCCTATCCAGTCAACTAGACTGTGGCACTAAGTGCCCCATCCAATCTTTTCTTGAACACCTCCATGGGCGGTGACTCCACCGCCTCCCTAGGCAGCCCATTCCAATGCCAATCACTCTCTCTGTGAAGAACTTCCTCCTAACATCCAGCCTATGCTTTCCCTGGCACAACTTGAGGCTGTGTCCCCTTTTTCTGTTGCTGGTTGCCTGGGAGAAGAGACCAATCCCCACCCGGCTACAGCCTCCCTTCAGGTAGTTGTAGACAGCAAAGAGGTCACCCCTGAGCCTCCTCTTCTCCAGGCTAAACAACCCCAGCTCCCTCAGCCTCTCCTCATAGGCTTTGTGTTCCAGGCCTCCCCCCAGCTTTGTCGCCCTTCTCTGGACATGTTCCAGCACCTCAACATCTCTCTTGAATTGAGGAGCCCAGAACTGGACACAGCACTCAAGGTGTGACCTGAGCAGTGTTGAGTACAAGGGCAGAATAACCTCCCTCATCCTACTGGCCACACTGTTCCTAATACAGGCCAGGATGCCATTTGCTCTCTTGGCCATCTGGGCACACTGCTGGCTCATCTTCAGCCTACTCTCTGCCAGTACCCCCAGGTCCCTTTCTAAATACCAATATTCAAATTTAAGTTGTGAAATTAATCTAGTAATACATAATTGAGCTGAAAATAATTATACTTGCTAATATAAATTGGACCTCAGGTGAAATGCCTACCAAATTCTGCGATAGATACTGAAACACTTCTTAGCTCCTTAGCTTTATTGTCTGGTCTCCTGTGACTGCTGCTAGGCATCTGCTACTTGTACAGCTGAATTACTTCTTTCAGAATATACTTTAAATATTTGATGATTTTAAAGAGCTACTCTTTGTGTTTTAGCTGTGATAAATCATTAGGAGCTGAATTTACCTTCTCCCTCTGCCTTATATCTCTGAAACATGAGTAACGTTCCTCAGCTTGCTTCAGTTTCCCACCTCTAGTTTGCACAGGCAGAAATAACTCCACCAAATTAACAAGCAGGGCTGAAAAATTTTACGACTTAGAAGAGAGATATACTACTGAAGTCACAGAAATAAGCTGGTTTTCTTTAACTTACTTAACTTTTTTGTTTGTTTGTTTTTCAGCTGGATGAACTTCAGCTTTGCAAGAATTGTTTCTATTTGTCAAATGCACGACCTGACAATTGGTTCTGCTATCCTTGTGTATGTTGTTGACACAGATTTTGATCTGTTTGCCTGTAAAAGCCTGCAGTGCTGGTGTCATTAATGCATTGAATATGCCATTTTAGTAAGCTTGTTTCAAAAGCATGGTTTAGACTCTGTAAGCCTAGATATCTTACACAAGTCAAATGTTGATTGAAGTTCAAAGCTGCACCAGTCTCGGTTATAAAACTTGGTTATCAGCCAGTTACAGCAGTCTCACAAGAAAGTAAGGAGCTTGCAGAAATGCAACTTTTCCTTGATGAAGCGATAAAGACAACTTTAAATGTTGGGCTGTGTAAGGTCTCTGTTTTTTATCAACAAGTATGCCCTTTTCAGATGTTGTATCTTTTTTGTTTGGATCCCAGTAATGCATGTAATGGGGAAATGTCTGTTGTAAGGAGTTAAAAGTCAAAATAGCAATAGACATAAACAGTAACTAGATTCCTAAGCTTCTAGCATAGTATTTTGATTCTATTTGTGGGAGATAGCAGCAGAATACTTCATATCCAATAATAAATATAACATCTCTTCCAGATACCTAATCATGAGTTGGTTTGGGCCAAAATGAAAGGCTTTGGGTTTTGGCCAGCCAAAGTCATGCAGAAAGAGGACAATCAAGTTGATGTTCGTTTTTTTGGCCATCACCACCAAAGGTAACTTATTAATTCCATGTGCTGCTTTTTACAAATAACACTTAGAATAATTTCTCTTATCTGTTATGGTGCAATCCTGGCTCAGCTAGTTGCCAGCACTAGAAAGGCTGAGTACTTTGCCATAACTGTTTCAGAAAATTTAAAGCTCAGTCTAACACATTCATAGTTGTCAGAGGGTCAGAGATTCCCTTTTCACAGTTGCCATAGAGATGTTTTTTAATGCCACGTTAATTAAAGAAATCAAGTGAACTTCAACTGTTTCTTCCAATCGGTAGCTGCCTGCTAATCCTGGCCAAGGTGCAAATTGGACAGAGACATGCTCTTACCACCAGCAGTATTGACTTTGTGCAGTTTTCTCTCCTAAGCAGGCACATTGCAATTTAGGTTTTTAATAACATAATAGGCATGAGAAATGTTTCTATTTAACTGCTAGAACATTGACAGGGCTCCTAGTGGGAGCCAGTTTGCAGTTTCAGAGAATAGCTTCTTTACGTTAGAAACTTCATTTTCAGAGACCACCTTTTACTTCCATCTCCAGTTGTTTGTTTAGCAATTTGGGAGGATCACAGTAGTATTGCTGCCAGTGGGTGTACTAATTTACTTGGCTGTTTGATTTATATGCCTGTGATGTGAGGAGAGGGGAGATCTGCGAGTAATTCATGGTGGTGTATTTTGATGCATCCCAAAAGGGCCTAGACAATTCAGTAACTGCTTTATGAAGCTGTCTATTTCAGTTGCTTTTAGCATAACTAGTACAGTATTCATTAATTTGTTATGTGAACTACCAAAATGTTCTAACATTCATAAAGTGGATAAAGGATCTTTCTTTGTGTCTCAGTCACAGTTATTTACATTGACTCTGTTTGCAAATGCAGCTTATCTTACTAGTAGTTTTGCTGTTATGTTCACAAAGCTTTAAGCAATTGAATAAAGTAGTGTGACCCTTGAGGAATGGGGTGCTTGCAAATTCTTAAATGTGCTGATAGAAAAGGCCAAATGCATGTGACTGGGATGCCATGCTCAGTTTCTGTGCTGGACTGGGACAAAAGGCCACACTTCTGGTTAGTGTAAATTAGCATTGTTTCTTTGACAGTGCTGGAGAGACATTTATGTGGCAAGAATGAGGAAGCTGGCCACAGGCATGTAATCCTTGGAGTATTTACTCTTATGTAGATGTGCATGGCAGTCAGGCTTCCTCTGGAATGTCCAGTATGGCTTGGTGCAACCTTTCCAAATGTCAGGAGCTACCCACCTAACTCTATGAGGACTCTGAAAATATTTAGGAGGACCAAGTACCTTTGGAACCAAATCACTGCCATAAATGCACTCCAGAAAAGCATGACACCATGAGTTCAGGCCTGATAGATAGGGGCCTAAACTACAGAATGCCTCTACTCAGGGCGGTCATTTGCTACGTTCCTTGACAGTTTGAGCAAAGAGGTTGAGCGCTAAATTGGATTAGCACAGAACCTTCAGTAAAGGTGTTTCTGTGTCTAACTCATGACATTTAGTAAGAGACTGCTGCTGGTGCTGAGGGAGGTTTGTGGCTCACCAAACATGAAAGAGACTTACAGCCATAGCACTTAGAGCTAACACGTGTTGGTAACACAAATGTCTAACAGTGTACAGGCCACTGGTTGTTCTTGTTTGGTTTGTTTTTAGTCATTTATTGAATCTACAGAATGTCTGAGTAAGAAGCAATTGTCAGTGATCAACTGCTGTGAAAAACCACTTCTGAAGTCTGTTTCTCAGGCCAAGATTCTTCATCTGCATTTGTTTCTGAGTCTGTGTGTACTGTGCATTCCAAAGGGCCTGGATCCCCTCTGAAAACATTCAAGACATCACAGTTAACATCCACCGGCTGCACGTGAAGCGCAGCATGGGCTGGAAGAAGGCCTGTGACGAGCTGGAACTGCACCAGCGCTTTCTTCGTGAGGGGAGATTCTGGAAGTCAAAGAATGAGGATAAAGGGGAAGAGGAGGCAGAGTCGAGCATCTCTTCCACCAGCAACGAGCAGGTGAATACTGCTGCAATGTTAGGGACCAGGGCAGATTGTTAAACAGGTACAAGGATGACATCTTTTTTATTGATCTGCTGTTAAATTGTGCTCTGGCTGCATTTCTGTGGGGACAGGAGGAGGATTGGAAGGCTTACTTTCCCTATCTTTTGTAGCTCAGTAGTAGCAAGAATATAGTTTTCCTTTTCCTCAGTTTCTTGGATGACCTCTGTTTCAAATTGTCTGTAACCTACTACACCTTGATGAGACAGATCAAGATTTCTAAAGTTAAATAGGAATGTTGAAGTTAAATGTCATGCATGCCAGATAGGCTGCAACACTGCCTTCTTGGGCTCCCATGAAGGGACAACCTTTTCACAGCTGAGGTATGTTCACTTTAGACTGATCCCTGAGTAGCACCAACCATGATGTTTTCAGCAAGTCCCCCTAAGGTTAGGTGCAAATGTTGCACTTGATGCCCATGTGACCAGCAACTGATATTAAAAGTATTTCTGCAAAACAAGAAAAAAACTCATAGTGCTTTAACAAAGATAAAAAGCCCAAAGGACCAAGATATAAAACTTTTCATTGTCATATGGAAATTCCCTTATAATGGCTGAACCTTGCCCGTCATTCCTTGTCCAAGAGGCTGTTGCATATTGCTATTACTGACTTGGCAGTAAAATTTTTCATGGCTTGCAGTACCCTCCCCTGTGTTTTTGGCAGCCTTTTCCCCATCAGCATCTTCGTTCCTCATTTAAAGCCAGTATCCACTCTCTAAGTCTGCATTTTCAGAAATCAGCTTGTTTTGAACCTCTTCTTTGCCCTTTTGTCAAGCAGGGCTTTCATCCGGTGTGTGGCTGAAAGCATTAAGCTTATAAAACCGAATGCTGCTGTAAGGGGAGGCTCCTTAGCAATGTGCTTCTAGTTTTTTGTAGCCTGGTTTTGCTTAGCTAGTTCCTGTATTTAATGCTATGTATGCAGCCATGTGCCAGTTTACGATGAAACAGGAAGACAGTGACAACTAATATTTATGAAAGGTAACAGTGGCATGTTCCCAGTTTTTCCAAGATGCCAGTTGTAGGGTTTAAAGTGTCCATATTTTCTGTCCACCCCAACTGTTCATTCTTCCCTTATGCCCATTTCACTGGTTTGCCAAATACAGGAACATAAGAGCAGCCACCAAACCCAGTGCTTTGCAGTAATCTGCTGTGTCCTCTGGCTAACAGTCACTAGCACTGGATGCTTCAAAGGCAGAACTTTTCAGCAAGTGGAGTGATGGGAGCTGCAGGGAGGATATATTACCACAGAGGCACTGGAGCAAGTTTATTCTGTGTGCTTTCATTTAAGAACAGTATTCGGCGTTCTTTGTGCTAAATTAAGCAACTTCAAATATTCACAATCTAAGGGTAGATCAGTCATGTTGCAATGAGTGCTACTCATTTGAACTGCTTTCTGGAATGATTCAGCATGCTTTTCTTTGTGTCCACAGCTGAAGGTTACTCAGGAACCAAGAGCAAAGAAAGGGCGACGTAACCAGAGCATGGAACTCAAAAAAGAAGTAAGTAACCTCAGTTGCCGTGTTTGTAGAGATGGCAAGCTACAATAACTCTGACATTCTGATAGACACTCCTTCAATTTCTGTCACCATTTAGTGACTTTATAGTGCTACATTTGGAAATTCCAGCCCCATAGCTTGATCTTCCACGCTAGCAGATGGAATGGAACTTCTCATGTGCAAGCCACTGGCATCATCCTGCTCATATCCTCCTTTGTTCCTTGAACTTCCTTCCTTGTTTATCAAACTTGCACACAGAGTGTGACACAGCCAGGGGACTGTGCTGTTGTGCTTGGACACACAGGGGCAGTTTCTGAGACAGTCCTAACTCTCCTGTTCCCAAATTGCGGAGGGCTTATTCCTGGCCTTGTTTCAGCTGTGTGTTGAATGCTAAGGAAGTTTCTCAGTCTGCCCACGTGGCTGTGAGGGCCAATGGCATCCTGGGGTGCATTAGGAAAAGCATGGCCAGCAGGTCTAGGGAGTTCTCCTCCCCCTCTCCTCTGCTGTGGTAAGAGCACACTTGGAATACTGTATGACTGTAGGACTTGAACATCTCTCCTATGAAGACAAGGTGAGAAACCTGGGACTATTATGTCTGGAGAAGAGAAGGCTGAAAGGGAATCTGATCAATATCTAACAAGGTCTGAAGGGTGGGTGTCAGGATGAAGGTTCCAGCTCTCTTTGGTGGTGCCCAGTGATAGCACAAGGAACAATGGGTACAAGCTGGAACACAGGAGGTTCCACCTCAACATGAGGTGCCTGAAATACAGACACTTGCTGCTCCTAATATTAGAGTCCCTGCTGCCCCATTGGATCTGACCCCGTAGGGGCAACCTTTACTGATGGGGGCAGTGACAGTGTGTGTCCCAGGCAGCTCCCTGGGGCACAAACTACATTTGAAAGCAAGATATGCAGACTGCAGTTTAGCATGTCATGTCATTTTTATTGTGTTTTCTCACCAGCAAATGCTGTAATTTGCTTCATATATTTATGACTTAACATTTGCCTCCTTAGATCAGTGATCCAGAATTCAATCACGGGAACCCATCAGATAGTAATTGGTTGCAAAAGCAAATACACAGTCAGTCTTTTGATTGGTGTGAGCAGTGCCCCATAAGTGTTACAAGAAATGTCTGCTTTGTACACTGTTAAATGAGCTTTAAAAAATGTAAGTGTAAGAAAAACAACAAATAGTGTTCATCTGTATCTTCAGACACTCAAATGTCAGTAAGAGTTTGCAAGGATATTACTTCTGTCTGTTCCAAAGAGCAGGAGATTTCACAATGTAATAACACAAGCAGCTGAGTTCACTACAGAACTATGATTTCTTTCTTGATAATTGTGCAGTTACAGAAAGTTTTTGTGGTTGATCAAGTCTAGTTCTGTGTTATTGTAAGCCAAGACTTAGATGCTCATTAGTCTTTCATCTTTAGAGCCCATTTGAAGTCCTAATCAATCTTTGCAGCAGTTCCATCAAATCAGTGGAATGTTGCAGACTGCAGTGGAGCCTGTTGGGTCACAGTAAGCCCAGAGTTTGCCAAAAGAGTTCATGCAACTACAATGTCTTCAGGGAGAGTGGAAGGGGAAAAGCTACAGCAAACCTTTAGCAATCCCATAGGATCAGCAGCGATTTGGCGTAGCCTTTGATGTCGATTTTGGGAAGCAAGGCTGGCAAGTGTGGCATACTGATGCCACATGTGTGGTTCCTTCTGGAGGGCCTGGCCTGGCCTGGCCAGAGAGCCTACCACTGTCTTGATGGCTTTCCTCAGGGATTCTATGTTCCATTAACGCTAAAGGTCTTCAACAAACACCTCACACTCATTACATGGGCATTAGTGAGGTAACATTTTTTTCTCCAGGGATCACTGAAGGTTAACCTGGTCTATTTTGATTCTGGATATGCAAGTTTGTTCTTTCTCTGTAGGAGCCAGAACCTGAAACTGAAGCAGTAAGTTCAAGCCAGGAAATTCCCACAATGCCTCAGCCCATCGAGAAAGTTTCAGTCTCAACTCAGACCAAGAAGTTAAGTGCCTCTTCTCCGAAAATGCTGCATCGGAGCACCCAGACCAGTAACGATGGAGTGTGTCAGAACATGTGCCATGACAAATACACCAAAATCTTTAATGATTTCAAGGACAGGATGAAAGCTGATCACAAAAGAGAAACTGAGAGAGTAGTGCGAGAGGCAGTGGAAAAGGTAACGCTTACTAACCACCACCTGCACTCTGCTTTGAAGAGTGTGGGTTTTTTTCCAGAGACCACATAGAAACAGTCTCCAGCATTGATTTTTAGACCATTTCTATACCAACAGAAAACTCCTGCTTTCTTTTTTATTCTTGTCCAGTGGGATCAGTTTGTGATGTGCAAATGAAACTCATTATTCATTCACAAGTACACACTTCCAGAGCCTTTGTTGCTGCGGTCAAGTGTGTTGTAAACAGTGGCATTGTTTGAATGCTGATCATACGTAATTCTCCTGTTGTTGATCTTCTGACCTGAACTTTAAATAGATTTGCTGAAATTTGATAGAATTTTCTTACCAAATGAGAACCTGTTTGAAATTCAGTATCTTAAACCTGAGCTGGTCACATTTGGCTGAAAGAGCAGGACAGTTTGCAGGATGATTTGTCTGACCTGTCTTAAATTCCTACTGTAGCAGAAGATAAAGTATCCTTCTGGATGGAGGACTATGGAATGAACCTGTAGGATTAAGACACCAAACTTCTAGATAACTGAGCAAGGGCATGAGAAGCCCACTGATGGTGAATACTAAAAGACACCTTTTCTTGAGCTTAGGGATGGTTTATTTTGCATTTTCCTTTATGCCCTTGTATGTAATTGCAGACTTGGAAAGATTAAATCTTCGTCTAAGGAAAATCCATAAATCTGTAAACTGATCATTGACAAAATGTAGGTGGAAACAGTTTAGCTGGTGGTGTAGATGCCTAACAGAACAGAAACCAGGGACACTTTGTGAACATTTTGTACAGGGTGGAAGCTTGCTTAGGACTCTGAAGGAGATAGCCTTTGCTTTTCTAAATAGGAGAAATCTCTATGTGACCTCCACCCACATCAGTAATAGAGGTTTAAAGAAGATGCTTTTGTTCTCGTAGTTGCCCACTGACTCATTTTGCTGACTTTCTTGTGGCAGCTGCGCACAGAGATGGAAGAAGAGAAAAGACAGGCTGTAAATAAAGCTATGGCCAATGCACAGGGAGAGATGGACAGAAAATGTAAGCAGGTAAAGGAGAAGTGCAAAGAAGAATTTTTAGAAGAAATTAAGAAGCTAGCAGGCCAGCACAAACAGCTGATTTCCCAGACCAAGAAGAAGCAGTGGGTAAGTTTCAAGAATGTGTTACAAAAGAATAAGTTTAAATGTATAATGCACATTGCAGGTCAGTTGAAGGTGATTTCTTCCTTGCTTTTAACTGCAGCACTGCTTTTTCACTGCTTTTCCAGGTTTAAGGTCCTCTCCTTCATATTACTGCTTTCAGTTTTTCTGAACATCCAAATGTAAACTTCAAGTTGTGATTACTTTCCACTGTAATTCTGTACTGTTAGCAGCACAATCTGCTTCAGTCCAGTGAGATGTTGCTATCAAAATATTCTGTGCTAAACACAGCTTTACCCCATGTTAGACAGGTTTTCCAGTGTATTCAGACTCCTTTGATCTCAAGGCTCCAGAAGATACAATATCCTCTTTATATTCCCCTGCCAATAATGCTGGTAGTGGTGTTGGTTTGGACTTTTTGTCTCTAAGCTTTTTCTGCAGCTCTTCTTCTTTAGTGTTTGACATGACCTCCTGAAATACATTTCCCTCCTTTGTTCAGTCCTTAAGCCCAAATCTGCAGCACTGTCTAGAAAAAACCTATTTGTATGTCCTGTAGAGAAGTGAAACAAGACATCTATTTTACCATTCTATTACATGCTGCAATCTTTTCTCTAGTTTTGTGCAGTTGGTGTCTTGTCTTTTCAAGCCAGAGCCGTGTCCTCCCACGTACAGCATATAACACTCAAGTGCTCTGATGCTGTGCTGCCAGCCTGTATCAGAGTTTGGTTGGAAACTGTTGTGCTGAGGAGCAGCAAGCCTGGCACACATACAAACTTTGCTGTTTCTCTCATGATTTTCATAGAACAGGGAGAGAAAAGCCCTTGGAATAGCCATCTGCTATACAGGGGAGAGGTGTGCCAGGTTTTCTCCTTGCTTCCACTTGAACTTTGTGGCTGGCAGCTGCAGCTGAGCACGGGTGCCTTGCCACAAGATGCCACGGTGTGAGCACACAGCCACCGTCGAGCATGGGCACGGCCAATCCCTGCAGCCTGCAGCTTCCGTTTGTCTGCCCACCTGAAGAGCTGTTTGTTTGCGTTCAGCCTCGTTAGTCCTCATTAGACAGATGAAGAGGTGGTCCCTGCAGGGACAGCTCTGCTCACCCGAAGAGCGAGATAAATCCTAAAATGGGACAATCAGCTGCTTACCATCACAGTCTTTTGTGAGGAAGATCCCTTCAGATGGCAGAGCTCTTGTACAGTCTGCATTGCTGTTCCTAGTGGAGACTTTACAGTGGGTGTTAGGATAATGCAGTGCTTGAGTCTTTGCCAGTTAGAAAATTCCTCCCTGTCTATCTGTCCCTGCAGACCAGAGAAGTTATTTAGGTCTGTGTCTTGATCAAGTCACTGTGTTTATGAGTCAGCAGCTGCTAGTATCTGCAGATGCTTTTGACTGTGGCAGTTAAGAGTGTGCATGTGAACTGCTGCCACCATTCAGCTGATAGGAAGTAACTCAGTCACAGCTAACTTGACTGTGAGTCTAGACTCTCAGCTGGTAGCTGCTTTTTGGTGGTTTTGAAGGCAGAATTTGTGAATGAGACTGCCCAGACTTAGCAGCTCCAGTGTGCCTTTACCCTACCCTTCAGTCTCATCAGAGAGAGCTGTGGCACCACATTGCTGCTGAGGGGTAGAAAGCCTCTTTCTGAGCAAGGCAGCTATAGCTGGAAGGGCATTTGACAGCCTTGCCAGTTTCTCTGGCCACGGAGCTGTCACTCTGTCAGTCACCACTTTAAAGGAAGGCATGGTACAGGCAGCTGTTTTGCATGTGGTAGGAGAGGGAGGGTAAGGATAAGCACCTTTGCATTCCAGCTGATGGATCTGCCTGCCAAGGCACAGCCTCAGGCAGCTGGTCTTGGTCCAATTGCACAACCACCCAGGGATTTTTCCTTGGTGGTACTGATGACAGTCCCTGGGGTGCAGTACTGGGCACGTGTGCTGCTGTTACAACGATACCTCCTTACCACAATCTCAATTGAAAGGCATGTGCTGAATGGGTTTGGGAGGCTTTGCTTTTTAAGTGGGAGCCGAAACCCTACTTAATGCAGGTGCCAGGGTTTGGGCACACAGCTGCTGTTGTTCACACTGTACTTATCTTTTTCTCATACCTAAAAAAAGACCCCAGTCAGGATGAAGGCATCAGTTTGTGCTGGTGGTGTACAGACACAGGAGAGGATGCACTCCTGTCGCCACTCGCAGCGACATCAGCATTCTGCTGATGAGTCAGTGTGAGTGCTGCTCACTCCCTGACACATATAGTTAAGGAACAACGTTTTATGATGCTTTAACCAGTCATAGTCCCCCATAGCTTAACCCATTTTCATTTTATACCTGCAGAACATTTGAATTTAATACAGATACCTTAAGTAAATAGCAAATGAAAGGCAGAAATGTAAATGTAGGGACAATGATTATGCAATTTGTTGGCCTCTAGGCTAAAGTGCCAGTCTTGACAAGGTTTCTTTTTTAGTTTCTCCCAGTTCTTAATTTGCATATAAACCTCAGTTGTGTTGGTGCATAGTTCATTTTTATATGTAATGGTTAACTTGCATCTCTATCAGCTATATTTACATGTGTAGTTACTCTGATTTGCAACAGGTTGTTTGTAAATGTGTAGGTATTGTCTGTGATGTTTAGTGTCTCCAGCAAAAACCTCAAGTGGTCGATAGTGCTTAGAAAGAGAAAAACAAAGGAAAGAGGAGGCCTGAGGCCAGCTGGCATCTTACAGTCTCTGCCACATGTGCTGGTACCAGCTTATATGGCACAGTTTTCCTGCTGGAAGTGGAAACCTTCATCTCACACTCAGGGCCAGCATATGTAAAGTGAAGTGCAAGACCCCCTGGTCGATCGTCCTCTCCTGCCGTAGCTGTGTTTGATCTCTCCAAGCGAGATGATGTGCAGCTCGTCTCTGGGCTGTGACCTGTGGTATATGTAATGAAGAGACACAGCTGTTTCCTGCACCTTTCCAGGGTATTATCCTAATGGTTCCCACAGGCTAGTGGGCAGCCAGCAACATGGAAAACCAGGAAAACAGCCCACCAGAGGACACTCATTTGCAGGCATTTCTACAAATAGACTTCCCTTGAGCTAAGTTATAAAAGGAAAATGGAGAGGTTCCCTTCTCACGCAGCTAGGGCAGTCCCTTTATTGCTGATGTAAATAAATAGTTACTGCTTTAGCCAAGGTAAATATTGGCTTTCTTGCATCTGTCTTCCAGCAGTGTGTGGGATTGCTCAGTTTTTGTTTTGTTGTAAGGCATCCGAGTTTGTTTCTTCGCAGTTCCCTGTTTTACTAGCAATGCTGTAGCCATAGAGGACATTAAAAGTAAATTGTTTGTCATTTTGTCCTTTGCTAGCAGCCTGCACAAAATCTCTGATATCCCACAGTGAGCACTGCAGACTGGATTCACACAGATCCTGGTTTTGAGCAAAGCAAAATCAGAAAGACCAAGTCTGAGATCAAGTAGGGTCTGGATCTCAAGGGTCCTGAGTGTAAGTGGCTCCTCCAGCAGCAGTGCCATCCTGCTCTGCCAGGTTTTGGTCAGAATGATAGCCAGTGCTTTTGCAACACTGCCTTCAGGACCACATTGCCCATCTGGGTGCTTCGGCTCCTTGCCGACCCCCTGTAGCATTGACCAGCTTGTTGATTGCCTTCCTTGAGTTATTTTCCAAGTAGCTGTTTGAGCTGCCACGAAAGGAAGGCAGTGCTGTGTGTTTCAGGCTAGGCTTGAGAGAAGAGGCACTTGAGTGTTCTTCCCAGCCGCATCGATGTGCCTGACTTTGCACAAGAGCGCAGCACTGCCTGGCGGTCAGCAGGCCCAGTGACGGCAGCCTCCTTGTGGATCTACGCTGCATGGACTGTAACAAACCACCTGGTAACAAATGCTTCCTTTGTCCACTTACGTTATTGTTGCAACTTCTGAGATTTGCCTAGCAAGCCCCAGACAGGTCAGGCTTGTGTGAAACCTCAGAAACACCTATTTTCAAGCATAGATCACTGTGCTGCTGTAGAAATGTGGGATGCAAGATAATTTCTGCACTGTGTGGCTGAAAAATGCCAGTCCACCGCACTGAGAGGGGAGTTTTCTAACCTGAGACGTGATTTTTTTTCAAAAGCAATAATCCAGACTCTAGAAAATCTGAAAAGCAGTGTGTAGATTTGCTAAAGGATGCCCAGCAATGTGGAAAATGCCCTTCTGCCTCTGGATGCCCCAAGGATAAATAACAGAGAAGCTCTGCATGTGCTGCTCCATCATGAGCAGGAGGGCACACTTATGCCTTAGTGAGGAGAGGGCCTGCCAGGGTAGTAATTTCGTCTCGTTTCTTCTCTCCAGTGCTACAACTGTGAAGAAGAGGCCATGTACCACTGCTGCTGGAACACCTCCTACTGCTCCATCAAGTGTCAGCAGGAGCACTGGCACGCTGAACACAAACGTACCTGCCGCAGGAAAAGATGAAAGAGCGATTCCTGCCCTAGCAGAGCACCCCGATGATTGCTATTCTCAGACACAGCGGTTTTTGTTTCCAAGAAGCCAAAATTGTTTAGAATTTGCTTCCCATTTTGCACCAGCCTTTAAACACTTTTCGTAAAAGAGAATTTTGCACAGTAATTTCCATCTTCTGTTTAATGCTCCTCCAAAATTTTGTTGGTGAAATGAATCTGACATCAGTGGGAGCAGGTTACTTTGACTGATTTTAAACTAGAGGATTTGTTGCATTTTCAGCAAATTTTAAAACATTTTTAGGTTTTACAGAGATTTTAATCTTTCAAAAGAGCAGATCTAAAAAAAAAACCACAAAAAAAAACAATTTAAAAAAAAAACAAACAAAAAAAAATGATACAAGTTGAACAAAAGGAACGTTTGAGAACTAGATCTGAATGTAAGAAGTCCAGGACTGTTGCAGAAAAGCGAAGCATACTACCTTGATGTAACCTTTATTTCTTAACCTTGTTGAGCTGGTTTTGTTCAGCTTAATTTTACTGTTTAAAGGCATTATCTATTGGTTATACCAGTGGGTACCTGATTGAATTTAGGGAACAGGGTTGACACAGCAGGTGCTAGTCCTGCCTATTTTTTCTGAACTATTTCCCAGCCGTGTTTTATTTTCATTATTTCTTTTCAATATATAACTTTTATAACAAAATACTAGCTTTGATCTTGTAGTTTAAAATCACAGGGAACTGGGGTAATCTTTTACTGAGCTGGATCTTAGAGAAAAAAAAAGAATATTTAAATTTTGAAGTTTGCACATTTCATCTTCGTCCTAACATGAGTGCTTGTAACCAGAATAAGAAAAGCCAAAAACCAAACGAGAACCCAACTACCTTTGCTCACGCACCCAATGACGAGGCATACAGATTTCTTTCCTGCGCCCCCTCCTTCAGCCTCCCGAGACGATGTCGTTTGACTGCCTGTGGTCTGGAGTCACCTGGTCCGTCATAAGCGATAGCGAAAGGAGAAGAAGCACTTGAGTTCCACAGAAGCCGTTTAGCTTGTAGTAATGGGTCATTGCCTACTAACGAGCTCCATCACTGTACTCAGAATGAAGACTCCTGCATGTTAATTTCCTTGTATTAAAGATGCCGTGATTTGTACAGTCTGTATTTTGCGGAATGTCTGGATTAAGAAGCATTACCAGTAGGAATGGATCGATAGTTGACAACCATTTTCTGTTCCTTTCTTTTATCTAGAGCTAGAAGCGTCGCATCCACGGTCAGAGACAAGTTTTTAACTAGGTGTAAAGCTTACTTAGCTTTTCCTTTGGAAGCGTCTCCGCAGTCTAGTTTATTTCAGAGGTTGGTCTTAGACCGAGTCATTGCCCATCGATCTCCAGCTATATTTTGAGAGGTTAGGGGAATAATTTGTAAATATTTATTTAGATCTTTGATATTTATTGAAAGCAATTACACGATGGAACGATGGAAGCTGAAGAATCAGGAGGAAAGCCTTTTAAAAAGTTTTCTCTAGGATTTGTCAGGGTCATTGTAAAGATGAAAATGTTAACTGAGACTTCTGTGAACTACCACTGAAATCCTGATCTGTCTCACTTACAGTGGTGATGTAAGTTAATTGACGAGATTCCTGCCAAATAATGCCCATCATGTTGCATAAATTACGTGGTAAACTGATTGGGGTTAAAAAACAAATAGTGGGTAGATGGTAACTCTTATTACCACAGCTACATTATTGCCTGATCAATGTGTGATTAACTCTTGTCGCCTCTGTGTTGTGACTGTAAAACACTTCACAACTAAAAAAAAACAAAACAAAAAAACAAAACAAAAAAAAACCAACTCAATCTTTTTGGATTACTTTACGAGTTCCAAACCTTCGATCCACCCCTATGAAAGCAAGTTATTGTGGAAATACTTTTGGTGTAAAATCATTCCAGAATATGTACTATTTAACTGATAGCTGCATGAACGTAAGATTCGTGTTACTTTGGCTTTTTTGTCTCTGTTGACACGGTTGCACATTTCCAAGTTACTACAGTGTGAAAACTGCGTGTTTTAAAGAAAAAAAAAAAGAAAAGAAAAGAACAAAAAAAAAAAAAAAAGATTGTGGCCTGGTTTTGTATAAGTTTTAGGTAAAATTACAACTGATTGTTTTAGGAACCATGATTTAAAATTAATTTTTCTGCAAATCATAAAGCTATATTAAAGTGTTGAGCTTAGCCACTATGCACATTGTAATTATTCATTGTGGCTGTCCAGTTTATGATGCATTCTGGCATTTTGTAAGCTGCTCTGACTAGCAATATATAGAGTCATTTAATGTGTTAACATTGGTTAATAAATGTATTTAAAAAAAAACACGCTCAAAGTGTCCCTGGTGATTTTGGCCAGCTCTCCTCACAGCCTGGGATGGGCATCCAGGCTGCTCTTTGGGCTTGTCCTCACTTAGAATGACTGAGGCTACAGATAGCAGAGATGGGCCTGACCTCACAGCCACCCTGCTCCTAATGCAGAGAGCTGGCAGGTCCCTGCAAGGGCTTGAGTATTCAGCTTGGCTTCTCAGTACTAGAAGTGAATCTTGTCAGCCTGGTCAGGGCCAGCAGCCTCCAAGGGTTGCATCCAGCATGTTCTGCTTTCAGTGCCCAACCCCGTGCTGCTGGCAGCTGGGGCAGAGCTCACAGGGCCCCTTCTCTTTGTGCATTCTCTCACCAGTGATCCCACTCTGCCTCCTCCCTTAGCCAGTCACCAACCCTGAGCCTGTCCCTCTTAACATCCATAGTAAAATAATTTGATCTGGACTGAGATTGTGAAGCTCGGTCCAGGCTGAATGGTGGCAGCATTTCTCTTACAAACACAGCCCCTAGAAGCAGTTGCCCACACCTACCCAACGAAGTTAGGACTTGCTGCCAGCAGGGTGCTCAAGGGACCTAGTACTGCACCCACCTGCAAAAGAAAGGGCCCTTTGGGGACTAACCGTAGATGGGATGCGTTGTCCAGGAGCCTCACTGTGCCTTCAGGACTGCAGGAGAGGGATGCTGCAGGGATTGGTTCCTCTGTGGCAATCAGAAGAGTTTCCCTGTGGGAATTCAAACCTGTCAAGATCTGCTAATCTTAAGGAGGGGGAAAATAATGAAATTCTGTTTTCAGTATTTAAAGATGCCCCAAAAGTTCCTACCCAAACTTTCCTGTTCGTACATGGGTCGTAGCATTTTATCCAAGCATGTAAATGTAATGCATTCCTTTGGACTGAATACAAGTCAAGAGCACTGGTATTGCAGGTGAATCATTTCTGCTGAGCCAAGCCAGCTCAGCTAGGCTCTGTCACCACCACTACTACCACTACCACTCCCACTCCTGCAGAGCAAATCAGGATATTTGTTCTTGTACTGCCCCAGATCTGCAATTTTCCTTCCACCAGAAATTCTGGGAGGAGCAGAGAGTTGCTGTCTTTACTGCTCACAGGGCTCTTAGTGCTTCCAGAGCATCAGGAATTATTTGGCTTTCTATAATTGGCTTTTCCTATTTTTTGTTACTGCTGTTGTTACTATTTAATAGTTTTACCTCTGTTATTGTAGTAAGGAGCAGCAGTGGTTTCTTCCTCCTCCTCGTGGAGCGAGCTGTCCAGCTCAGGGCTTACTTGTCTTGCCAGATCTTATGTGACCCAAGTATGTGAACTATGTTTGGGATTTGTGACCAGCAGTTAGAGGCTACCTAGCCAATATTAGCCTCCCCCAGTGAGTGCACGTTTGGGATCCATGCATTTGATTTCCAAATGCTTTCACAAATCAAAATGAGGCAGCTATCAAAACCAAACAGCCTTGCTTGCACTGGGTCACATTAAGGGAATTCAGTTGTAAGTGGGCTGGTTCAGCCACTTGTGAAAACAGAGCACTTCTGCCCTTAAGATGTGGGAGATGTTTAAAGCTAAGGGAAAAGGAGAAGGGAAAAAAAACCCAACCAATAAAAAAAAAACCACAAACCAACACCCAAACATAAAACCAAACAAAAACTACAAACACCCCCCCTAAAAAAAAAACACCACTACTGCGGACCTTCAAAACCCCGAATGAGCTGTCTCATATTTTGTCCTAATAAAACTTACTTCCAGCTGTCAGAAGTCTCAGAAGTATGCTAGACTCTGAGTTATGTGCTCTTAAATAAAAGCTTGGATGCTAAAGGTTTGAACTGGTAGAATGAAGGGGCGGGGGGGGGGGCAAATCCAGAGAAAATTAAATTGCCCCTTCTGTTGTCCGTGGCCATGCTCGCTCTGGGACTTCTCCAGCCCCACTACCCTGGAACTGGCAACAAAGTGCAGAAATACACCTTAGGCACTGCAACAGCAGCGGAGAGGCTGAAATTAAATACAGTGTCTGCTTTTCAGGTAAATTTTTACACAGAAGGGGACTAATAAGGCTATGCCTGTGAACAGGCCAGGCAGAGCCATGTGTTTGTTTACAAAGCCACCAGCCAGTTTCTGTTAACTCCCTGGAAGTGAAAACTAAGCTGGCATAAAGCTTCAATCGAAATAGGTTTGCCCCAGAGAGGTATCTAAAAATAAACGTGAGTTCCAGATAGAGTAGACAGTGTGAAGCTGGTTATACCAAACACTTTGCTACTGTTTGGAAAAAGACTTTTGCAGAAGAAAGCAACGTTTGTTAATGAAGCCAGAGCAAGGATTTTAACTACCTCGTTAACAGGGACAGCAGCTCCTGCAGCCAGCCACTGCAGGAGGCTCAGGACTCTGCTTGCTGCCATGTAGGGGTGCTTGCCTCTGCACTCTCTCTGTGAGAAGAGCGTATGGGAGCCAGCTCTGTGTTGGGTTGGTGCTGAGCCACAGTCACTTTGAGTTTTGCCACATGTATGTGCCTTTTTTACACTTCTAACAGAGCCTTCAAGGTGAAAAGGTTTCATTAAAACGAAGAAGGAAATCGGTGCTGGGCACACAGCAGCTCTGAAAGCCCCTGCCAGCAGAACAGGGGTGGCCTTCCTGATGTGGGACACACACACACGCACCCTGGCTGATCAGGGCACACTTACAACTGCCTGTGTTAGAGCACTTTCCACACAGGAGAGCTGTGTAGGTCTGGCATGCTCTCAGGAGGGAGCAAAATGAGGCAGTCAAACCCCAGCAGCATGGGCAGTGCAGTGTAGCCAGGGAGATCCTCTCCTGCCTGTGCTGCAGCTCAGCCTTGGCCAAGGAACGCCACTGGCTCCTTGAAGAGAAAGCACAGCCAGAAGCTCTGCCATGCGTGGCTTATGCACAGAGAATTTCTGTGGCTTGACACAAAACAGTGCCTTCTGCTGTCTCTTCACAGCCCTGTAAAGATCACGAGTGCCAGAAAGCCTTTTCTCTTTCCCTGAAGAAATGAAAGCTGTGCAACTCAGCAGTGTAATTGCTTGTCCTCTTTTCTGTGAGCACTGCAGCCAGCAGCATTTGATCTCTGGGCTCCCCAATGCCAGTGGCTGCAGTGGCAGCCAACAAAGCCACTGGGACTCGGTGCTGAATGCTTGGCAGGAGCTCAGGATCCTTCACCTCTTCCCACCAGCAGCATGGCCTCCCTGCCTTTGGATGTGTGCAAGGCTGTGCTTGAAGAAACCCCAACTCCAGGCCTTGGAGTTGCATTGCACCTGTCCCCACACCGCCGATCCAGCTGTGGCCCACACCAGCATTTGGTCCAGGGCCCCAAAAACACCTGCATGCCCCATGCAGAAGCTGCAGCAGGGATTTGTTCCCCTGAGGCTGCAGAGAGGGGTCTGACTGCTTAGGTTGACTGTAAAGCCGTGGTGGAGGAGGTCAGAAGTTGCCCCAGCCTGGCTCCCCTGTGGCTTTGTTCACTGATCTCCATCGCTTCCCTCCTTATTAGATGATAATGGCACACACAGCCAATTTTTCTGTTGAAAACCACACAAAACAAGCTGCAAGGTCTTTTTTCCTAGTTCTTGCTGTCAAGCAGATGATAAATAAATTCCACTGTTCTCATTGTGCACTGTATTCTTCTAACCCTATCTCCAGTTTCTTTTGGTTGAGATTCTTCACCATTTTTTCAGCATTACTGCTAAAATGATGTTTTTCATGGGCATCCTTGAAATATTTGAAATATTTTCACCCTTTAAAAGTTGTCATCACCATTAGTGCAAACTCCCTTCCTTTTCCAAAAGAGAATGATTTGCGGAACTGAGGCAGGAGCTAATACTGTTCTGCCACCCCTAACCCGCCTTCTTCCTCCCACCGTTTTCAGGCTGCACTTTGCTCTACTTGTCTGGGTCCTCTGCTTGGGCCCACCTCTTGTAATGAGCAACCTGGAACTTGAGCCATTGCAGACGGGATTTTACACCCTGAACCTCTCAAATGTACTGTTAAGGACACAAGGACTCAGAATCTCACCCTTTGAAGTCATATTTGGAAAATCAGGGCTGAGACCAAACCTCTTCTCTGTGGATGCAGGCACTCAGTGGCTGGCAGCCAGCTCTGGAATCATCACAGTGCTTGTGGAACAGGCCACTGGAAAAGAGGCAGATCACATTATCACATTTCCCAGGGGCTTTATCTGGTCGTCCAAGGCTTCTGAGTTGGTACAGAGCTTCTAGCCCCACGTGTGTGCCCAAGCGGCTGCCCAGGAACTTCCACTGGCTGGAAGCTCCAGCCGAGATGTAGCAAGCAGATCAGTAACTTCAGCGCCGATTAGCGAGATGCTGGTAGCGAGACCTTGCAACAGAAGCGATAAGTGACAAAGTGGAGGAGTTTTACAGTACTAATGCTTGTTATTGCTTCTCACAAAATGTTAGCAGGCTTACAATAATCTTTACACTTCCAGCAAAAATGTGAACAGTATATTTGAATAGATTAGAAAGAATTAAAAAACCATTTCACAAAAACATTTGTTGCCATACGAAAGTCTTTCAGCAATAAATGCCCACACCGGTATTCAAACATCGTTAAAAGTATCATGGTTTGTACGCAGAAATTACGCAACAAGAGAGGTAAACAAAATAAAGTTACAGTAGAACCCTCCACGCTCCTGCGGCCGAGCGTCCGCGGCCCTCGGCAGCTCCGTTCCAGATGACTAATTAAGAAACTGCTATTTCCAGAGCAACAAAAATAAAAGCTTTTATTTGTTCATTTGAATATAAAACAGGCGTTATCACAGATGTACAAAGCGTACTGGTGGTTTAACATACAAGAAGGTCGCTGTCCTTTGCACATAAAAATTTGTTTGAAACTGTGATTGGCTGAGTCACATGAACTTCTCTAACCAGTCACCACACTCTATGAAATAACGCTGCTAACATTCAACTGATAAAAGGGACAGTCTCCCCTTGGGTAAAGTGTCAAGCAGGATTAAATATATATCATAAACAAGCACCATGAGGAATCTGCTCCTGTTTGATTAGTTTCGTGTTTAAATGTTCATTGTGTACCCTCTCTTTTTGTGCATGTGCATCAAGTTGATTACATGGTTTTGTCGACTCCAAAAGCACAAGGTCACAAGACAAACATTGTATACATTCTCATGAATGGTTTATCTACAGTACAGTTTCTAGTCCAGAACAACCCTTCGTTATTGCTCAGTCTGGTGGTGCTTAAATGTTTCCTTCCTTTTGTTTGCACAACAAAACCAGAAACTCAGTTTATCGTTTCCCTTAGCTGGGGATTTAACAACCACAGATGACAGGTTGCAGAAGAGAGCTGTTATTAACTGCGCTTCACGACTGCATTGCAGTTCTTTGATTCTCTACAAAAGCAAAGTTGACTCCGTGAAGGTTAAAGTGATGCTTTGAACGACAGCAAGATTTGCTTTGCAGTACTGAGAGCAGCGACAGCAGGACTTCACAAGTTAGTTCACACACTGCAATTATGGTTGTAATCAATCGACATCCTGTCTGAAACCTTACAACAACTTGCTATTAAGAACCGATTTTATCCTTTTTTAGGGAGCAGAAAAATGAATCTGACAAAACCTAGGACTGGTCTGCAGGGCATGGATAGGGCTATTCACAGGACCGTGAGGGTAGGAAGGATGATCTGAACAAAAGGCTTCCGACACAGCGAGATGCTCTGTACTGTACATGCAGACTAGAACGTCCCTACCTCAAAAAGGTTTTAAACACCCAGCATCAAGATTCCCTTAGACGTCATATAAACATGAGTACATTTGCCCTGCAACAATCTTAGTCATGCATATCCGGTAATGAGAACCAGCACGCGAACCTCACTGGGACAAGAAGAAAGCATTCTTGGACTGCAGCTGGTAAATCCCACTCTGGATCACAAACAGGTCAGTTCAGTTCTAACCACATGAAGGAGGGTGGGGGGAGGTTTTAAAAAAAGGGGGCACGGGGTACAGGGAAGACAGAACTGGGGAATCAAACCTCTCTTTTATCCAAAGGTAGTAAAATGAAGGCAGCTGTGATGCATGTTCTCCTACTCTTCTCCCGTGATGGCCTCAGATCAGAGACTGTGGGACTCCTCCGCTCCTTAAACTGGCAGATGGGCTCCTCGGATGTTTTAATGCTTTTAGGGACTAGTTAGCAGATGCAGGGCCCGTGCCAGCCCAGCTATGGTGACTGCACGCTCCTCTCTGGTAAGGAATAAATTATAGACCATTGAAACAATCGTTTCCTGTAAATGTAAACTGGATGCATTGGCCACCGAGCTACGTGTGCTAGCTGAGAGGCAAACCGATAACTCTGTGCAAATAACTCCAAAACTTCTCCTTATAGCAATAAAAACACCAACTAAAACAACGAAAAAAATTGTGCAACAAAGTTCTGCAGCTAGACAACAGTGCTATTCCTCAACCTGCCTTCTAAGTCTAACAAGTGTATGCACATGCCAGCACGAATAGTTATTGTTGCCTCCATGGCAAAGAAAATTATTGTAGTGCATTTTTCGTCTTAAATTCATTCACTGCCTTCAAGGCAGCAATAATTCCACTTGCTGGTATCTGGAGGATTCTTTTTGACAGGGATACTTAGCAATCCAGGATTGCTTTTGGTTGTGGTTTTTTTTTGTTTGTTTGGGTCTCTTTCCCCCCCCCCCCCGCCTCGTTATTTTTTGTTTGTTTCCCCAAAAAATTTGTGAGTAACATTTGATTATCTACAGTGGGAGACACCATGCAAGTGACAAGTACTGCATTTTAAACTTTAAAATCTTTTGTCATTAGTGAATTTATATTTCTTTATATATATATTTGATGTGATACTATCCACTCAAGATAATACAACACTTTGTTTTTTATATTAGCAAACATTTCAAGAGTTTAATATTCTTGAATGTTTTTTTTTTTTCTCTCTCTCTTTCATACTTCTAAAGAGATCAAAATAAATTAAAGGTTTTTGTACATAATTACAGAAGTAGTTAACTTATTTCCTCTTTTTAGTTCAGTACAAAGATATTTGCAAGTTCATCGCCGAAATACACCTTATTTATAAACTTCTTCCACTCCACGGCTAACGGCGAAGGCGCTTTGGCCTTCGGGCTTCCGGCCTCCCCGATGGAAAGCTGCAAGGTCTCGAATCAAAAGGTGCTGCTTTGGGAATTCTCCTCGTACCACTACAGAGTTTCCTAAGAGCTGGGATCTAAAATGGCTTCAGTTAGTAACGGATCTGTATTCGTCAGCTTTTTTTTATGGCATCTTAAAAGAAAGCAAGAAAACAATTACTTGTGTCAGGATGCAAACTGCTTTTAAAAGAATCCATTTGGAGGGCAGAATGAAATTTAAAAAGAAAAAAATAAAATCTACTTCAGCTTACTTAAGGTAAAACACAAAGCCACATTTACTCCAAAAGCAGTGTCGTCCCAGAAGCAAAAGAAAAAAAACAGGAAGTTTAGAAGGGGCTTTTCCAACACACTGAAGGGCCTTACCCATAGTCCTTCTCTTCTAAAACTTAGTGGTAAAAGAAAACATTTCACATTTTTATTTCCTGCCAATCATGACTGCTTTGAAAAGTCGTAATAGAAACAGTTCCATTCTGGTGAGTGTCAGCATCTTATCTGCACACTTTTTTAGTGGACACCAAAAAAATTTATACATCTATAGCAAAGTCCATGGAAGCTTTAAGGTACAAGACTACATGTTGTAGGCCACATAGATGGGATCTAGCTGGTCTGCCAAAAATCCATCTCGTAGGTGCATACGTTGTTTCTCTCCACGGGAGTTGATAGGAATTACACCAATGTCCACAACCACCACCACCCCTACAATCAGGTAGTGTTCCTCCAGGACCACATTGGTGACCAAAGGAACCAGGTCCAAAGCTTCTTGCTCCGATCCATCCAGCTCAACCACAACCACCAATAAATTTGTCCAGGTAAACACCGCACTGGAATGACAGAAAAAGTAGTATTAGTGGTGGAGGTTTTTTACCCATTTTCATTTTACCTCGGTTACCTTTTGTCCCAGGGCTCCTTCCTTCCATACGGTGTCTGCAACAAGAGGGAACGTGTCTGCAGGCAGGGACAGAACGGCCTCTCCGGCTTGCACTTTACTGCTGCTGCAGTACCAGGTGGGAGGCCGAGCTGCAGAGAAATGTGAATCCAGTCCTTGCCCACCATGGACAGAGACAGTGACCACGCCCTGCTCCCTCTGAAGCCACAGAACCGTCACAGCACTGCTGTTACAGTCAGCCAAGCAATTAACTGCCTTAACAGGTACTTTAGAAAGCAGCTGGGGGTTCTGACTAAAGAAACCAGTCCAGTCAGTGTGCTTTGTTCAGTTTACTGCTGCAGTCAGGACTGAAAGTAGAGTCAGGTCTTACAGTTGCTAAATTGCTCTGGCTGTTGTGACAGGCTTGTTTCGGTTGAAAGGAGAAAAGCTGAAGTTATGTCAGAACAAAACAACGACCTGACTCAGTTTTTCCGACGCAAGAGTAATGAAAAGCAAATTGCTTTCATGCTAGCCCCAAGGAATGATTACCTGCCGTGTGCATCTGATGATGTGGTACCTTGATTACAGACAACATCATCACTAACTCATTGATTCACTGCTTCAGTTGCCATTGTGACTTTGATTTGATCACTGATTTATTAATAGTCAATTCAAAAGTAACAGTGAGTGTGTTCACTAATAAAATTTATTAGTGTGGTCGTTTGTCTGAAATGTTTCCTTGCTTGCTGCTGCCAGCAGCAACACTCCTAAAACTTGAACTCAGGCCAGTTGTTTTTTCCTGGTAAGACTATAAATCTCAAACTCCAAGAAAGAGTGACTGACCTACCTGAGAGCTGCTTGGTTCTCTCAACTTAAAACCATACAGGAGAAGAAACACATAGAATGATCTAAGCAGAAAGGAGTCCTTTCTACAGGCTGGGGACAGAGTGGCTGGAGAGCAGCCAGGAAGAAAGAGACCTGGGGCCAGCAGTGTGCCTGGGTGGCCAGGAGAGCCAATGGCATCCTGGCCTGTATCAGGAACAGTGTGGACAGTAGCACAAGGGAGGTTATTCTTCCCCTGTACTCAGCACTGATCGGGCCACATCTTGAGTATTGCATCCAGCTCTGGGCTCCTCAATTCAAAGAGAGATGTTGAGATACCGTAATGTGTCCAGAGAAGGGTGCCAAAGCTGGACTGGGGCCTGCAGCACAACCCTGTGAGGAGAGACTGAGGAAGCTGGGAGTGCTTAGTTGGAGAAGAGGAGGCTCAGAGGTGACCTCATTGCTGTCTACATCTACTTGAAGGGAGGTTGTAGCCAGATGGGGCTCAGTCCCTTCCCCCCAAGCAACCAGCAACGGAACAAGGGGACACAGTTTCAAGTTGTGCCAGGGGAGGTCTAGGCTGGATATTAGGAGGAAGTTCTTTACAGAGAGAGTGATTGGCATTGGAATGGGCTGCCCAGGGTGGTGGTGGAGTCACCGTCCCTGAAGGTGTTCAAGACTGGATGAGGCACTTAGTGCCATGGTCTAGTTGACTGGATAGGGCTGGATTGATTCTGTGACTATGATTCTATGAAAAGTTTCATCCTTTTCACACATTTACAGCCAAGTTATAAACCCTGTGACCATCCGGCATCAGTTGTGATATCCCAGGGAAAACCACAGATGTTCTAGATATTTCAGCTTCATAGAAGGGCCCTGTTGGTAGAGACTCCATACCACTCTGTGATGCTCTTGTGTGCTCTGATGACAGAGGTTTCGATGTCGATCGGATGGTACCGCATCCCTCGTAGCTCCATGGCTTCATCCAATGCACCCACAACATAAAGAGCGTCGTGGCGTTCTGGTTGGAAGGAAAACACATAGTAATGATTCTCCACTATGTTAAATTATAGAAGTACTCACATTAATCAGTAAAATAAATACAACTTATAAATTACCCTTGAATTTCTGAACCCCCAAAGCTACTTCTGAACTAATGAGACTTTTCCATTACTGAAATGCTGTGCAGCACAGAAAGCAGAAGGCAGGCAGAAACACTACTCCCCTTTGAAGAAAAGGTGGAAATCTTTATCCAAAGACAGGGACATAAATTCCTGGTTTTCTCCATATGGCTGCAGAACATCCTTTCCTAAGCCCCTCAACAGACCAACAGTTTCCTTGTTTCTCTCTCCTTGTTTTGAAAGCACGGATTTGAGGCTGAGTGGCTTTTGGCTGGTACTGGTACTTAAGTGCATCACAAAAGTGTTCATCGATAAACTAGAAACATGGATCAGAGAGCAAATTGTTCGTTCAGGCAGTTGGCAAGCTCTGAAGTGTAATGCTCTCATAGCACACATTTTTCCTGACTAATGAAATGAATGAGGCTGAAATAGCACTTTAAAAAAAGGTATTAGGCTGATATTAAATGATGTAAACATTGCAGAAGCAGGCAGCTTCTGTAAGGAAGTTTGTAACACAGGGATTGTGACAGCAGGTGGTCGTCAGGAGAACCAGAGAATCGCAGAGCGGTCTGGGATGGAAGGCACCTCCGAAGGTTACCCAGCGCAGCCCTGCTGCAGTAAGCAGGGCCATCCTCACATCAATCAGGTGGCCCAGAACCTGGTCAAGCCTCACTTGCAATACCTCCAGAGATGGGGCCCAGGCTCACAACAAGGCTTTTCCTGTCTACACAAATGTATTTGTATGGATATGACTGCAAGACCAAATGATGGCATTTTCAGCTGCATTTCATATTTTTCACATTAACAGTGCCAAAAAATCACTGGTGGAGGGGATTTACAGCACTGAGGTACAGCAGTGGAAAAGCAACTGTTTGGGCAGGGAAATTTTGCCCTCTGTCTTATTTTATGGTTATTTTAACTAAGGCTTTTTTGCAGTTCTGCAGGTTTCACAGACTGAACACGTCAGGTAACACAGGCCAAGAGAATCCAGATTAGGTGCATAGACCTAGATGATGAGAAAACTCTCACCTCCGTTTGCATCTGTGAGTTCTGTTCTTCTCAGGAACCCCAGGTAGCCAGTTCGAGCCCAGATAGTCTGTGTGTCTCCAAAGCTGAGTCTTGAATTAAAATGATCTGACTGCAAAGATTCATCTCCATAGATGGTAAAATATCCACTGGCGTTGTGAGTGCTGTGAACCCATATCTAAGTTAAAAGCAATTAGACTGCCATTAATTAAAGCAACTCCCAAGGATGAAGCATCATTAAAATTTTTGCTGTAAATAGTTTTAGTTATGTCTGGATGATGCTGAAATGCCTTTTTAACACTGCTTCTGAAGCCCAGATGACCCAGGTTATAGGCACAGAGAGCCCAGTCTAACAGCACTGAAGTCAGCTGTGCCCGGGGGAGTGGACAGTGGACACAAGGCTGAGGGGACATCTGCCCCACAGCTCTCAGGCCCCAGATTAGCCAAAGACCTGCGCAGCTTCCTCCAGTGACTCAGCTAGCTCTGAGCTCTGCTTGGTTATGGCCATTTATCATAAGAGCCTTTCCAGAGTTGCTTGCTCCTGGTTCAGTGTATTTACTCCAGCTGGCCATCCTCCATGAGTACCAGAGAGGTAATTTTAAGAGGTGAGCTCAAAGACATTCACCTATGGAGAAGGATTTAAGTTAACTCGAGGCATCAAGGGAATGTTTATCCTTTCATAGTAATGAAATCTTACAGATTAATTTAATCAGTTAGATTGTAGCTTTAAGTATGACTACAAAAACTCTTAATTTTGTTAATTAGATGTTTGATTTGCAATAGAAAATAACATTTTCTCTCTCTAGAAAAAACAGAATGAATTGAAAACTGTATAGTCTTGCTCAGCTAATGACAGTATTTCAGTGTATTGAAGCACAGTGACTATAAAAAGAACAGCACTGGAAAACCATTTAGCTACAATTAGACCAATCAACAAACTTAGCTTTTCGTGTGAGTGTCCATTAGAATTAGTGAAACACCAAAGGGAAAATACACTTAGAGAAACTAATTGTACTAACAATTTAATGCCACAAATATCATGCTACACACTTCATCTGCTATAAAGATCTGTAGAATTCACAGCTTTCTTAACAAGGCAGTTGATAAAACATTGGCATACACAATGATGATTTTACCTCTGCAGTTGTCTTCAGGGCATACAAAGGTTAAATTTTCCTGACTCACCTCACCAAGATGAGAGTCTCCTAAGGGCCCCTTTGTTTCTGGATTAGCAATAATGATACGTACTCCTGGGAGGATCTATGGAAAGAAAGCATGAGGCAGTAAGAAAGCAAGGCCAGTCTTATGCAGTCATATTCCCTGTGTCCCCAAAAAGCCCTCCTTAGAAACCAGAGTAAATCGTTGCAAAGTTAAAGTAGACTTACAACATAAAAATTTACAATACTCTCTAGATGTAACAGATTCTGAGATATCTGCTAAGTCCTACAAGATTTCTGCTCTTTGGGAAAGCTGTTCCATCATTAACAACTCCTCAGAAATCAAATGTTCACTTACGACACAAAAATCCTACCAAACCTCTCAAGCCTGTCTGAAAGCAGACACTAGGGCAGACAACACCCAACATGCTTGCCACCTGGAGCAAAAGGAAATCAGAGGCATCATGCAATACCCCCACAGCAAGGCCACGCAGTGCACATTCAACCACTACAGAGACGTTAAACCCTAAAAGACAAAAAGAGCATCCTCTGACCATAGCAAAGCTATGGTTAGAAAGCTTTAGGTAAGCACCCACAGTGTGGAGGGCAGGCAGTGGGCAGGCAGTGCCTGTGTGGCTCCCCAGACTACTACAGCAGCAGCCTGTGAGTACAGCGCTGGTAATCTCAGCCCAGTTCCAGTGGGGGTGGGGCTGCATCACCAAAACCACCTTTTAGTGCCACACTTGTTGGCTCTTTCAAGAGCAAGATGTGGAGGATGAAATACCTTCTTTTTGCATAACGGAAGAGCAAGGTACAGCTTCTGAATGAGGAGGAGGGCATCAGTGGCCACCATCGTGTTGTGACCTCAACATTAAAGAAGGGCCTTCAGTGTGCACAGCTGACAAAGCCTTCCTCAACACCACATTCGCTTAAGAACGAGTGGAACTTAACTGGCACTGCTTATCATAAAGGTAGGCTTACATCTTCTTTCAGTACTTACTTTTCCTGACTCCATGAGGGGCAAACTGTGTGGAGATCCTCTTTCAACTAACCGAACTCTGTAAAACACATGCAAAGATGAAGCACATGAGACATGCTGGTGTTCATTTGGGCTTCATTAGCACTTACTGCCAAAAGCACTGCTGGGTGGGCGCAGACGGTCCTGTCACCCCTGCAACAGATGAAGCTGAGACCCTGCAGAACACAATCAGGTCTAACATTTAATCTCAGAAAGATAACAAACGTGGGTGTGAATGTTTTCTTAAAGGTCAAATTCTTCAGAAGTAGATGGTGTTTTTCCTTTGGGTTTTTGACAGGCTTTTGTAAATGGGATCCCATGCATAAATGTATTCACAACAAAGGGATCTAAAATACTGATTTCCCACATGAACATCATCAATGCCAGGGCACAGACACAAAAGTCTGTGAGCTGAGTATGCAACCACATTCCGCAAGAGCTGGTAGTTAAAATCAAAGCCAATAAATAACTCATAATCTGGTCTCAGCTTCAAATCTGCAACTGCAATCTTTTAATTCTTTCCAATGGAAGTTGGTTAACAAACACTTCAATATTAAAAGAAAAAAAATCATGTAGTGAAACATGTTCTTACTGTCAGACCCTTTCCCTGCTTTCTTGTCCTCTCTCTTCTCATAGATACTTATTTTCCCTGTAAAGGAACAGCAATGGCAGCTTTCCTTCAGTGGTATGATGGTCTGGAAGGAAGTTCCTCATTGAATCTTAGAAAAGTGCTCAGCAATTTAGAATGAAAGAGACTTTCAAGTCCTAAACCAGCCAGAAGCAGTAGAGAAAATGTGGCAATATGTAGGTATTCATGTATCCAAAGTGGAAAACTTAGAAGATCTAACAGCCAATGAAAACTTTGAACTTCCCACTCCTGAACATTATTCATAATCCACTTAACCAATCAGATCAAAATCTGCCACAGGAGCTGTTCTTACCTCTTTCCTCCCTTCAGGTCTGTGATTACAAAGAGAAAAAAAACACAGGATGCCTGAAACCCAACGGCATAAAAGGTAAAGATGAAATGTCAGAAGAGAGTAAGACACAGCTAGGAGGGGATGAGTGGATCTGGTTAAACTGGTAACAAAACTGCAGCCTGTTGGGAGCAGTCACCAGAGATCTTGTCAGATTGTTTTGAGCTCTTTTTATAGACAGAGTCAGGTTGGGAAAGGAGGGATGAGAGACACAGAGAGACCTCAGCTAGATGTCTGTCTCTTTGGAGAAGAACAAAGGTTTGGCAAATTCAGGCTCTAAACATAGAGAGATGGAAAAAAAAACAACCCACTCTTCCCCCTGCCTCTCCCCTACTGTTTCTTTGCTCCAAAAGTCTTCTCTAAAAGCCAGGACTGTGGAGGTCAAGGCAGGAAGTGCACAACATTTTATCTGCAGTTGTAGGAGCTGTTTCAATCTTGATAGACAGGGCAGGGCTAAGCCCCAAGGCACTGCACATCACTTTCCTTCTTCACCTGTTTCCTTTAACCTCATTTGATTTCTTTACCACAAGATGAACCAAAAGGTGAAATTTCCCAGTTTCCAGTTCTGTTAAACCTTTCCCACTCAGTGCTTTCTTCCTCGTGTCTCTGCAGAGTTCTCATCAGACAGAACAGGCAATTCCTGGTGGGCTCTGTTAGCTCCCAAACACTTGGACTCCTGTTTGAAAAGTTTCTGCCAAGCTCACAACCCATCTGGGAGAATGCTGTTAAATCTCTAACCACTGAAATAATCAAAGATGTTTTGCAACAAAGAGACTTCAGAAAAAGTAAAGTAAACATTAGAATCTGATGTCTCTGACTCCCTCATTTTAAGTATGTGATAGTCTTACTAAGCCTGTCTGGCAGACAAGGCAAAAAGGCAGACCACAGGGCTCATCAGACCCGCCTGAAACAGCGCTGGGAGCAACCAATGAGCTGCTGCCCATGAAACCCACAGCTCCTGACAGCCTTCTTAGGACAATGCAAATACACCTCCCACCAACCTTTATTGAAGAACAGACTTGTTTCAAGGTAGGAAATACTTCAAGAGCTAGAAATCTTGTCTTGGAAAGCACAGAAATTGTTGTGTGGTGTTGCCACTCCCCTAATTAAGTCTCACAGTTCAGCAGGTGACTGCCCCTATGAAAGGTTCTGGATTTTTGTCTCCTTACCTTCTAAAGTTAAAATCCACATTACCACAACCCGAGAAGCCAATTCTAAAGATCATCTTTCACCTCCTGCAGAACTAGTCACTAACTATAAATGAACACACTGCAAAGTCTGACCTCCATATTGATGCCTACTTCTCAATGACACGACAAGGCACAGAAACAGTCCACCCATGGTTTATGCAGCTTTTATGAACAGTGAGCCTTATTTCCTCAGTATATAGACACAAATGTAGTTTTATTCTTTACAACTTTAATTAACTGTTATGTGATGTGTTTAATTGTTGTGACTGTTATGCTCCCTTTCTCTGTTTCTATATACTTTCCTTCTATAAGTTTCTTTATCTTCTCAGAAAAAAATAATCCTAAACAATGAGTTCATCTACACTTACCTTTTTCTTTCCCCTCTAAGGCTACAACTTTGTTTTCAATCGTTTATTAGCAATTTCTTCTGCTCTTCAGTGATGCTTACAGGTATCTCTCTACACTGTGTTCAACTGTTTCAGAGCTGTGATTAGAGCTTACTGTGTCTATTAAAAAAACAAACATTCCATTTCCAAAGGCAGTCATGTAAGCTTCCCTCCTCATCAATAAAGCAAGTAAGGTACCTTGAAGGTCAATTCATCCCATGTCTGACAGCAAACTGGTGGTGCCCATGCCTTTGCAGTGACCTCAGGAGGAGCCAAGGCAACTGCGTCAGGCTGGATGAGAGCAGTCCTGGTCACAGCATTGGCTCTGCTCTTAAGTAAAAAATGTTCCACTTCTAATTTCTTATTTACAATACAAATCGTCCAATTTAAAGAGAGAGTAAATCTCTCTTTAAAAGTGCAGTGCAGAGAAGTCTCACATAAAACCAACTTTGTACAAAATAGGCCTTCTTTCCCTGCTGGGCTGAGTATGACCATGCACTGTGTCTACAGAGTGTGGAAGCTGCTGGGACAGGAAAACAGAGTTTCCTCTGGCTGTGTCACTCATAAGCATTATTGTTGACAGCACTGTGCAAAAGGAATGAAGAAGTGAGACCCTGCAAGCTGAGCCAGATACCTCCATATAGCCAAAGTTGGTATTTGCCTAAGGGGAACAAATTCTCTACCAGGCTTTTAGAAGGATGAAAGACAAAGAACTAAAAGGAAAGCCTAAAAAAGCCCCATTTAGATAATGATTTTCTAAAGGACTGGTGAACACTGTCAACTAAATGTTCTCCTCTCCCAGAGTTAAGAGAAAACCTTTTGTTGTGTTAAATGCTTTTAAAGAGACTGCCTGCTAGACCTCTTGCCCGGAGCACTAGAACATGGAAATGTATGTGCATGGCTATTTCCAAAATTACACTAAAAGCACAAGTTTCCCTCCAAACATAAGATTTCAGACACCTCCTTAACACTGCTAGTGGTAAATTCTAGTTCTTGCTCATTTGATAGGCATCTAATATCAGAGATGGAACTAGAAAATACCCCCAGTTACAGATTGTGGTTACTCAGAGTGGTTGAAACCAGTAATCCATGTCCTCATAGTCCTGCAGCATTAAGAATGGCAGCGAAACCCTCTCATGGACCCCCATGGGCTGCCAGCCCAGGAGAAACACCTCTGTGAAGCTCAGAAACCCAACCTGTCTCCATTGCTCAGGGACCAGCTAGGCTGCACTGCCTGTGTTCCAGTGTCAGGACATCTGGAAAGCCACTGCAGGGCCATGTGCTTCAGTCTTATCAATGCCACATTATTTAGGCACCAATAAAACTGTCTGTGTCTCCTCACCGCTAGGAGCCAGCACCAATGGTTTACGAGGATTGCAAAGGTTTTCAGAGACCATGAGGTGTGCTGCAGAAGCTTTCTTGCTAGAAACTCTGTTCATTGCATCAGAGAAAAAGAAAAACGTGGTTCCAACCTGTCATGCCTCAGTGCCCTCATATCAACATAGACTGTGGTGGGATCTGGTCCAGACGTTCCCTGTAAACAACAACATCAGCTAATCAGAACCTGAAGGCTGGGAGGAGAAAACACTTTTATCCCCCCGCCCCCCAAAGCATGTTCATTTTGCTGCTAATTACCCTAATCAAACCACAGGTTATGTTCCAGCGATTCGTCACACAAAGCTGGGCTGGACAGATCAGAAGGAGCACTGGGAAGACGACCTACCATCAGGTACCTGCCACTCTGGGGTTCAGAGAAGCATCTGGTGGCCACACTACTCAACCAGCCCCATGCCAACAGAGTTTTGGTTTGGTACTACAGGCCAAGTAATCAGCATGTGGGGAGACAGGAAAGTGCAAAAGACGTTTTGCCATATAAAGGAATGCAGGATGGCTAAAGAGGCAGCTGAATGGCAGAAGCACGTGGCCAGGAATGTGGAGCATGACTTGATGAGAGTCTTCCACACATGCAACAGAGAATATATTTGAAGCTGAAGATTGTAAAGGTAGCACACATGACGTGAACTAACATGGACTGAAGGTCTGTAAGCAATCATTCTGCTCCTTTTCACTCTTCTGCTGCAAAGTTTACATCCTCGCTTTATGTCACAATATTTAATCACTTGAAGAGCAGCTGATTTTAGTAGCCTTCCATGCTGAGACCATACAGTTTTTGAGGCCTTTCCACCTACAGCTTTGCTGCAGCCCTGTAAGGAACATGCTATGGTCTTCCCGTATCCAAAACTTCAAGGTCAGGATGACTGAACAGCATGTGAATTCTCAATGCCCTCAGCTAGGGCTCCCTTCCCTGCTGCATACCTCACATCACCCTGAGCAGGCAGCTACAAGAAACACACAGTTTCATTTTGGAACACTGGAACTTTGGATATTTCCTCTTCAGCAGGTGATCTCTCCTAACCCTGGTAATTCACAGGTGCAGGGAATCCTTCATCAGTTATGTATATGTTTACCACTTAAAACAGGAGGCGACATCAACTCCCAGTGATTTCTGTCCAGTTTGGGATTTATTACAGAGAATAAATCTTCACATTAGGAATATCTAGGATTAAATTCTGACTTTTTGCAACCTCTGTGGTACTTCCACAGTTCTTTGAGCACTTAAAACTGAGATGGAGTTTCACAAATAGATAAATTAGGAGAAAAGTGTTACCTCTACCAACTGACAGTGTGGAGATACTGAGAGTGACCCACCATCAGAAGAGAAAGAGTAATAGAGCTGCACATGCATGTTAGCCTCTTTAGCTTGTTATACACAATACAAGATACAATATCCTCTCTAGCTACTGACAACACAACTTCCAGTCTACTAGTAAACTCAGCAGTGTAACAGACTAGTGCTGAGTGGAGAACTTATTTGAAATAAATGAAATGTTAAAAAGAAAGAGAGAGAGGGAGAGAGAGAGAAACTTGGTTATCTTTAAAGATAAACTAAACCTGAATTGATTTACAAAATAAAGGAAACATTCAAGTTTGAAAGTCAAAGGCAATCACCACGTTGTTATTTTCAGTGTGAACGAAATAGTTACAACAGACAGCAAATATCTGATGAAGCCTACATCCAGATAAAACTATACTGGACTTGCTTAGGATTTCATGAAGGATCTGAAAATCCCCAAATCTCCAGACTCAATTTCTAGTCTGTCCCACTGTTGGAAGCTGATAGGTGGGTATTGAGGGAACATGAAAATCCCCTACCTGCTCGGCCAGCTTCCCCAGCCTGTGAGGCTATAGCAGCAGGAATAGCAGGGATGAGGGAGAGAAGGAAAGAAGGTAACACAAGACAAAAATAATAATAACAAAATGGGAATGAAGGGTGGGAGAACAAAAAGAGGAGAATGCAAAAAGCAGGGAGTAAAATAAAAAGAAAAACAATGTCAAATACAAGAATTTTACAAATTAAGCATTATACCATTGAAGGTTAAAAAAAGTAAAAAATGAGGTGTCAACATTTTAGTAGAGCAACAGAAGAGACAGCTGTAGACTACTAACCTTGGACAAACAGACTTAAATGGGTTTAGGACACTACAGACAACATCTTAGTGGAAAACATGTGTCGTCTAGCATACTAACAATCTTTGGTTGGTTGGTTTTGCTGTAGAAGTCAGACTACATTATGACCCTAATATTCTAATGCACATCCACTGAGACAGAGGTTCCAGGGCTGCCATTTCCCTACCAAGTGTGTGGCATCCTCTGGAAAACAAATGTAAGCTCTCTTCTTGGGAAAAAACAAAATGAGTGTGCAATGGCAGAAGATACTTACACCTTGTTTCACACAGATTAACCTGCTCCTCAAGTGAAATAAAACCACAGCTTCATCTACAACCTAGGTACTAGAAGACGGTAACTAAGTGGAGTAACTTCATAGTTCAACAATTCTTCATTCTTAGTCTATTTGCTAGGACAAAGTGTAGTATGTATAAAGAACAGGAAATGTAAAAGCCAATAAAACCCATCCCTTCTCCACAGTAACACAGCAAAGAGACAATACAGTACTGACTGCTCCTAAGATGCTGCTATCACACTGAGCACCTCGCACCAGGGTGTTGTGGTGGGACTTGCCCTACAACTGCTGAAAACAAACAGTTCTGAGAGCACTGGCTTCCACATCCCTCTCATTAAACTCCTGAATTCCATCCAAGTTAAAGACTAGAGGAAGCTGCCACAGCAGCATCTTTTAAAGCAAGTTTACTTTGGATATGGAGGAAGACGAAGCATTTAAAAAAATAGGATTGATCTTATTAAATTGCCGACCCAAAGCAGAAAGATTACTAATAACCCAGGCTGAAGACTGCAGTGCATCTGTGAGGAAGCAGGAGACCTGGTGAAATCCATCAGTTACAGAATTCACTGCCAGTGACTACACTGCAGGTCCAGAGAGGACTTTGAGGGTACCAGAGCCTCAGAGGAAGGGCTTGAGAAACAGCAGTTGAAGGTTCAGTATAGTCCTACTGTGTCTGCCTGCATCTGAGATACTCTGAAAGCACTGCAAACGTCTTAGCCCAGCCTAGAGTCACTGACTCAACCTGCCTGTGCCCATTTACTTGTGATCCAGAGAGAGAGAATCTGTAATGCTAGCAACAGGAAAGCATCAATATGATTGCTGTTGGATCTGGTACTTAGCAAAGACATGGTAGATAGCATTCAAGGAAATAAAATGGGCAAACATAATTTTCTATTTGAAAATAGGTACTGCAGAGTCACATCCCTTGGAGTAAACTCCCCTGCCATCCCTGGTGTGTGCCAATCTCTGCAACATGCCAGGTTTTTATTCTCCTGATAAACACTGCAGGACAATTCTGCACAGAGGACTACCCCAACAAGTCAGCAGTAGGAATAACCATGTGCCAAGCACTTAGTGCACCTAATTTCCACTGAGTTCAAGGCTAAGCTGTATGCTCTTCCTTGCTGCCCTCTACAGAGTTAAAAAACCAGGAAGGAGGCAATCAGAAGCCTCAAGAAGTGAAAAACAACTGCTGTTTGGTTTTTAGCTTTCTTAGGTTTTTTTGCTATCAAAGAATGTGGCTTCAGTATTTATTCTGACTCTACTTCTGCTCCAGTTTTGCCCAGGAAGAGAATTTGTTATGTATGCCTAACAGTTTCAAGTACCAAGCACAGCAGCTGGAGCTGTGAAAAGAACTTCATGGCATGACATACAGTAAAGGTGGGAAAACACAGAATCTGAGAGAACTCACCCAGAGTCTAAGTGTGAGGCATAGCTTTGATAAAGTGCATGGTCCTTGCTGGGACATGTCACAGAGCTGTCCCTTATTTGAACACAGAAAAGCTTCCAGAAGTGTGATCTATCACTAAGTGAAGAGAAATACTGGAGCCCTAAAGCTGCTGACAAAGTTCTCTTTGTTAGCTAGTAAGGGAAAGATTAATTTCATATAACTTCAATCTCAAAGAAGAAAGAGGGCAGTGTAAGACAGGAAGCACCTCCTGATGAGGACAAATCCCATTCCAAGATGGGCACCTGAGACAGTCTGAATGAAGCCCATTCTTGAAGTATTCCTGTGATTCTATTGACTAGAGATGGGTATTGGATAACTCACTTGAACTTGCCACCTTACTTAGAGGTGACATAAAAGAAGCAAGATGAATCCTACTCACTCACCCTAGCTTTAGCAGATTTGTCAGTACATATTCAGGGTTAACTAAGGAAAATGAACAACTTCCAGAAGTTTTTCCTCCAATGAAATTGAGTTGCACATTCAGTAAAACTAAAATATTTAAGTGTTTCATTGGAAATTAGATAAAATCCTAAAGAACCATCTAAGCTGTTGTAAGAAACAGGCTACTTTTCATATCAATTTTTCTCTCTTGAGATTGCTAAGATGCCAGTTAATGAGAATTAAAATGTTGGATGCAATCTTTTAATCACAGAAATCCTTGTACCATCATCTGTGACTTTACAGCAATTAAAGGTACAGAAGTGCCTAAAGATGAAGAGAATCATTTAATTACAAAAGTAAGTCTCTAACATGTAGTTCTGAATGACTGCATCAAAAGAAACAGCAAAATAGCTCTAAATTTGAGGGGAAATGAATAAAAATGACAATGCATTAGTCTGCCTGTGATCTTAATCCTGAACTGAACACAATTCGGCAGACCACAGCTCTTTTGTACCTCAGAGATTATCACAAGGATTTCCCTTTTAAAACAATTATTAATAAAAGGTCACATTTTGCTCTGAAGTTCTTGTAGCCACACACTTACATAAATGTTTGCTCCACCCTCCTCCTCCTGGAGGGTGACACAACAGTAACAGCTTTTTGGAAAAATCAGGAGAACTTCCTCTTGAAACACTTGAGTCTTACACTTGTGACAAAAATTGAAGTGAAGGAATTATCAAAGGTCACATCTAAGATGCTTTAGAGGTGGCTCAAAGAAAAGACAGTCTGGATAGGCTTTTTGCTGGCAAGGGTCAACAGCTGGATATTGAGATGTGTTTGGAAAGCAGATAGGCTGGATCACAGCTATCCCTGTGCAAGATGGTGTTCCAGCAGCCACATGGATCTCATAGATGACAGAACTTGAAAGACAAAAAGCCAAGGCAGATGCTATTGACTCAAGCATCCTTACAAGTCCTTTTCTGCAGTGTGAAGAATCCAGAAATCATCACTTTAGGAACATACCACAGGAACCTTGTTGATCAAGGATTAAAATTCCTTTTGTTCCTTCAAAGGACAGTTCCTTCCCAGATTAAGAGGGACAGGGATCTTCTGGAGAGGGTCCAGTGGAGAGCTACACAGATGATTGGGGGGCATGGGTTATGAGGAGAGGCTGAGTGACCTGGGACTTTTTAGTCAGGAGAAGATAAGACTGAGAGGGGATTTAATCAAAGTTTATAAACATCTGAGGGCTGGGGGTCAGGAGCAGGGGACAGGCTCTGAGCACTTGCTCCCTGGGGTAGGGCAAAGAGCAATGGGTGTAAGTTGCTGCACAGGAGGTTCCACCTCAACACAAGGGGGGATTTTCTTACTGTAAGGGTCACAGAGCACTGGCACAGGCTCCCCAGAAAAGCTGTAGAATCTCCTTCTCTGGAGACTTTCAAGGCCTGTCTGAATGCATGCCTCTGTGATCTGAGCTAGATTGCATGGTCCTGCTCTGGCAGGGGCACTGGACTCAGTGATCTCCTTGGGTGCCTTCCAACCCCTAATATCCTGTGATCCTGTAACACAATGTTGCATCTTTATGTTCTTTATCAAAAGGATGTTTTGTGGTGGTGCTTGTAAGTAATATCTGCAGTAGTTTTTCAAACTTCCCCTAAAACTTGTCAAAACTTGCCTCAGCTCAGCTGCTTCAAAACCCATTCCTCTTGAAAGGTGCTGTTCCACTTGAAAGGTTGCATGGCCTGTTTTCTTCATACACCACTCTTGCAACATTCCTTATGGCTTTGAGTCCTATGGACTGAGAGGCAGCATCTTGGCAGAAGTCAGTGAAGCCTGTCACTAAGCTGTATGATCAGCCAGACTTTAATCAGCCCGCTCAGGGCTCTCATTCTGTGCTGCTCTTATGTTTACAAGTAATACCAATGACTCTCCTTCAGAGAGTTACCCACTTTCACAGTTTGATCCAATAACTCTTTCAGGAATTTCTGTAAAGAATCACCTATGAAGCAAACTTCAGCTAAGCAGCTGACACAGTCAGAAGGCAGATATAGATAGCCAAGCACAAATCCAGCCTAGCTGCATATGGCTCAGGACTTAGAGCTTTTCTGAGCACATCCAGCTGTAGCACGCTGGTAGTGGGCTGAACTAGAAAGCAGCTAAGTACCCACTGAGTCACTCACTCTCCTGCTAGCAGAACCAGTGAGAACACAGGAGTAACAAAAGCAAGAAAATCCACAGGTAAAGACAGAGACAGCTCAATCAGAGAAGGCAAGAAAAAGCCAAAGTGCTGCAAAAGCTGCCACTGACCACTTCCCACAAGGAGGGTGATGCCCAGTCAGTCTCTGAGCAATAGCTACTTTGAGAGACCAACCTCTCCTTTTTTGGTTGCTGAGCATGATATTACATGGTGTGGATCATGCCAGGTGAGCTTGGGACAGCTTTCCTGGCTCTGTCCTTGCTGCCTCTGATACTCCTCCCAGCCAAGTGTTTAAGCTTCTTGGGTTGCTGACTGGGACAAGCACGCCAACCTGCATCTGCTAACTGGTACCATCTAAACTGTGCTATCTCAGGTGGGAGAGCCTAAGGACTTCCTGCATGTTTTCTGAGCTGTCCTCTCTGTCTTGTCATCACCCAGGACTCTAGATGTGGAGAAAGAAAAGAGGAGGCTTGTATTCTTGGATTTTGTGTGAGTAAAAGTCTTTTGAAGCATTTAAGTGTTGTTTTTGAGACTAAAATACTCAAACTTCTATTCCTGCAGATTACTTATGAGAGCAATTACAGAAAGCCAAACTAAAGAACTCTACATGAGGGACACAGAATGACTTTTAACCTTGCTCAGCTTTGCCTTATTATATATTTGATAGTAACCATCTAAATCACCCTAGGTTGAAGGAATACTCTGCTGGTAGTCAGAGAGCAGCACTGCAAATGTGGCACAGCTTCTGTACTCACAGGCAGATACTGTGTTCAGCTACAGGGGCACTTTTAGCTGAGGCCTGATGGAAGCCAGGATTCTTAGGAAGAGGCTAAGGCAGAGGTAGCACACAGGTACAGTACTCTGTGCTGAACCTGTAATGTGCATTTAAGGTGGGTTGTTTTGATTGAAAAACAAAAAGCATCTTTCCATTTTACTTCAGGAAAAGAATAGCAAATATCTTACTTGCAGCACCACTGAGAGCTTTTGGCTTCCACACCTAAGCAATTAACCATGTTACATGCAAGGGAAAAGCTTCTCATATAAACCGGTGGGTAACTGCCAGACTTGGAGTGCAGTCAAGTTCTGCTGGGGAGACAGAGACTTTGTGGAGGTTAGAGACATGGTGGTGACCAAAGGGCTACGGAACTTCTCAGGCAATGCACTGCCAAAGCAGAAGATTATTCTAGCATTATTTTAAAACACTATTAAGTCAGAAGTCATATTACACCTGAGCAGGACACCTGTGGCATTGTTACAGGACTTGTATATGAAGTTCTGATTTGGAAGGACAGAAAGAGATCAAGGAGTCATGGCAATGAGACAGATCAGGAAAGCATGTCTTAGGATTCCTTATGTACTCATTAAAGACTAAGATGAGTATTGGAACTATGATAGAAGTGCGAGACTTTATTCTAGACTGGAAAACTGCAATAAAATAAATCCCAGCCAAATCTAATGCCAGATAACTAGATGCAAGGCAAGCTTAGCTAAAAACTGAAGGTGAGCTACCTTTATCACTCAAAGTCTTGAAAGAGCTTTGGCAGGGGGGTTTGATCGATCTCAACGATCTCTCTTCCAACCCCAAACATTGTATGACTCTGTGAAGATGGAATAATACACTACAGATCAGCCTAAACTAGCTGCTCGGTGTAGTTAGCAGTGGGTGAAAACTTGAGAGATTGTTCAGAATCTCAGACCAGATAGCAACAATGCTCCATATGTCCTTACAATCATGACTTGAGAAGGATTCCTTGAGGAATTAGTGGCTTAGACCAGAGATATAGCAGAATAATCTTCCATTATAAGCAGCAAACTGTGCTCAGGAAATATTTGCCTAGTGAACAAAGCAAGGATTGGAATTCTTTTTATAACCAGAAGGAACCCATTTTGTAACACACTCAGCACTGGGAAACTGGATTTCACTGCTTGACTGAACACTACCTTTAGAGGCCAGAGTTTGCATTCTGTCGCTCCAATGGGTAGAACAGATGCTATGACTGCAACATGAGAAGGATGAAGAGTTGACAAAGTAGCAGAAATTCACTCCCTGTACGTGCAAGAACATTAGGTACCACATGCACTGTCCTCGTACGCCTACGACCAAGCAGCTAAAGGAAATGTAATGAATGCTTCTGAACACTCTTCTATTACAAAAGCTCTGAGCTGAAGGAGTGGAAAATCTTACCTGCAAACATATCGCCAGGTTAACTCTGCAGCCCAGCGAGGTACTGACAGCCCGTGGATGCAGACCAAGGTCTTTAAACAATTTGGAGAATGACTGAGTGAGAGCTATCCGAGGCCGCTCCTCCGCCACTACCACACAGGTGCGGACACGCGACAGGTCCAGTCCCCGTGCCTGAACAGAAGACGACATGTCACACAGGCCACAGACAGGCAGAACCCAGCCAAAGCGTGCAGCAGTGCCTCAGCGTGTTGGGTAGTCACCATGGATCAGTGGAGCTGCGGCTAAGGTGCCAGTGCATCTGCACTGCTCCTGCAGATGACAGTGCCACAGCTGTGGAAGAGCAGGCACACTTGCCTGCCACCCCCACACTAGCATGTAGGAAGGGATGGGTGTGCCAGTTCTGCAGGGGGGGCATGCCATTTCCCAGTATGAATTCAGAAAGCCAGTGAGTAACAGCTAGCAGGAAGTGGTGCCCAGCCTTGGGAAAGCTGAGTAGGAAACGATTAGATCGGATTCATTTCAGAAGCATACTGGAAATTCCAGGTGATTTCAGAAATGTAACTGGCTGCCTAGCTTTTCATTCTGGGGGGAAAAAAGATGACCAAACCACCCCCCAGAGTGAGGTCAGTCTAGTCAAAACAACACAGTAAATACAGTGCTTTTGGGTACAGGCTTTTTTAACTGCAGGGGCCAAACCCAAACGAGTATTTCATATGCCCAGGAATTCAGAAAACATAATACACAGCAGAACACTCCTTGGGTTCTTTGGACATTTACACCCCTGCTTGCCAGCGCTTGTCTATCAACAAAGGCAACAAGACAGATCAGAAACTGTAGGCAAATGAAAGCCTTTCCTTGATGTGTAAAGGCCTTGTGAGCTGGAAGAAAATGGCTGATATTCATGGGCTGCCTTTGGCAAGGAGCTACACTAGCTCTGTGGAAGCAGCCCTCACCCTCTGGTCATATTCTCCTGGCTGCAGACATTTAGCACAACTGTTCATGACAGGGAAGGCTCTCAGGCAGCAACATGCAGATGCCAGGTTGTGCGGGACAGCAGAAGCACTCACCTTCAGCGACTCTGTTTGTGAGCCCAGTCCTTTAGTACAAAGCTCCATGACTGAATAGGAGCAGAAAGTGTCTCTCACTTTGTACTGACTCACGGCAAGAAGCCAGAGAGCAGGGTTGGTCTCCAGTTCTGAGGGAGGGATGAGAATGGACTGGTGTCCGGAATAAACACTGTGGAGACACAAGGCTCATTAACACACGCTGAGTGCCCGCGGCCCCGTGTCTGCAGGCTGTGGGCACAGCACAGCCAGCCCTGCCCTGCTCACGCTGCTGTACAGCCCAGCTCTTTGACAGCAACTCTTTGACAGCACCTCCGATTCTGCTTTCTGCTATACCCTCAGACTCCAAGAGGAATCCCAAGGCAAGCAGACAGAACATGCTGCTAAAATACTAATTCATCCAAAACGGACCTTGCTGTTAGAACTGTACTGAAGAGAGCAACATAGCTTGGTTACTAATGGTGCTAATAAACAGCATTATCATTTCAACTAAGCCCAGGTGTTGCTGACAAATAACTAAGTGACTACCATTTTAAGATACCTTGACAGAAAGAGAACTTGATCACTAATACAGAAACAACCCCTCGCCTGCTGAGGCAAACAAGAGCTTTGCAATTATTTTCAAGAGAGTAAATGTGGCCTACATTTAACAGTCCTTGTAGCTTCCTTCTGTGAAAAATTTATGAACTTTTAAACCCCAAACATTCTACATTTCTTGTTTATTAGACACCCAGTGCATAACCATCGAGAAAAGACACTATTCAGAGTCCCTGAAGGAACCGATTATGTCAGAGCTAATTTCTCTGGTATGTAAGATCCTCCCTGAGGGAAAAAACATTCCCAGTCTGATGTCTTTATTTCCTATGGGTGCTACGCTGTTCACTCATTTCAGCCAGGCAGATTTCCCAACAGCTTTACAGCCCTCTCACGCCTTTATTTGCGAGCTGTAGATATGTCGAAGCACAACCCCCCCCAAATCACAGAACCAGAGATTTATGATGCACATGAGAGAAACTTATTTGTGACTTGAAACTCTGATGTGCCAGCCTAGTAAGGTATACCTGACATTTTTAAATCCAAGTGCCAATAGTAAGACACGAAATGGAACTTTCTTTTCAGCCCAAGGAGTAGGAATACAGATAGAGAAGATGGACCAGCAGTATGGATATGAGCACCCCTTGAGCGCTGCCTTAGGAAGAAGATACACACCTTTGCAGTTTTTGAAGATGGGCTGCTCTCAGAACTTCCCTCCTGGGTGAGTGCCCTTACTCTCCCCAAACACAGATGACAGCTTCCCAAAGCTGCCCAGTTTAGAATACGGTGTGTGTGACCTGGATGGCTTTACTAGGTATGATAAAGCTGTAAAGAGTGCACAAGTCCAGCTATAACGGCAGCTAATAATTCAAATAGTTTAGATCTCTGCTGGAGTATGAGCCAGAGAATGTCCTGGAGCATGTGTGAACTACAGCTCAAATAATTCCATTTATCATCCAGTGAAAATTTCATCCCTGACCACTTGCCTACATATCCACCACTCTTGATGACTGGTGACCGGTGACTTGCCAGGCAGCAGTGTCCTCAAATAGGGTGGCTCAACGACTACAGCACAGGACGGGCAAACAAAGCTTCCTGCTTTCATGTTGCTTTGATGTAGCCAGAATAAAGTGTGAACCTTGAGCATGTGCTTCATAAATATGCAAAGAGATGTTGGCAAAGTCACCCAAGCCTGCAAGGAGCATGCTCGGAGCTTATGTGACAGATCAAACCCAGCCAGGGAGCAGGAGCAGTTTTTGCTGTAAATATGAATCTGCTCTTTCAGCCAATGCCATGAAGTTTCTCAGAGAAGACTACAAGGTCTTAACTCTTTGCAAATTTAAAGTCAGGGCCCCACAGCCAATCAAGGTGTGTGATCTGTCTGCAGAGTTGTTACAAACAGGAATCTTTACCCATTCATGTAAGTACTGGGGATGTTCTTCAGTCTGCACGAATAGAGAGAGATCTGGCATCCAACCCTTTCTTCTGTCCCTGAACTCCTCTGGTTGATGGAACTAAGATCAGGAGAGGAAAACATCTGCCCAGTAACAAACAAGCTACTAGGAGGTCAAATGTGGGAGAATCAGAATGACATGAGGCCACCCTACGTACCACTTACTCAGCGGGGCAGAACATACTAAAATAAAGCCAAAGTGAAAAGTGCAGACTTTATCCCTGTACTGAAAAGTGCCCTCAGAAACTCCACGGGAGGAAAAAGCTGCATTGCTTGCAGGATAAAAAAATGCAAATTGATACCAAGTGCATTTTACCAGAAAATGGTCCAAACCAGTGCAATTCAGCAATACAAATTCACGTTAAAGACAAACCTTTCAGCAGCACTAATGAGTGGGGGTGAACTGCCTCCCTCTCCTGATCAACTTGTGCTGGACAGGTGAGATACTCCTTGTTTGCTCTTAGCCTCCCACCAACAGCCATGCAGCAAAGAATGACAGTTTGGGTGCAGAATAACCACATTTTCTCCAGGCTAAGGGAAAAAAACACTCCTATGATTAGACTTTGACTAAAACACTCTGAATAGACAGAAATAAAGTGAGATGTTGCTGGTACCTTTTCTGCGTTTTCTAACCCCTCAGGAATGCTGAGGAGTTTAGAATTTAACAGCAGAGCAGCAGGAAACACCCATCAGGAAAGAAACTTTCTGACCTTTCTGTGGTGCAGAATCTCAGACATGCTGCTCTGGCCTACAGAACATACACCTACAGAAAGGAGACGCCACGCTTGGTACTTGCTGATCAATACCAGCTTTGCCATGCACAGCGTCTGATTTGCTAGAGCAGTTGCTGAAGCTAGCAGAAGAACTACAAAGACGTATTTCTGAGGTGAATGTGCCAGTTCCACAGCTGAAGTGGTTTATGCAGCACCTGGCCACCATGATGTCAGTCACATCTTGGCTCACCTCCCTGAGCCAGTCTAAGAAACACTGTGCAGGTTTTGTGAATCACTCCAAGCAACAAAAGGTTTCTGGCAGCCACATCTCCTTGTAGACTGACAGGCTCTATCCCACTGACTCCTCAGAAGATACATGGCACCAGTGTTTTGGTGGAGAGAAGTTCCTACCACTCAGGAGGTTTCAAATCACGGTGAGATGTTAGAGGCTGTCAACAAGCAAGCAGAGGACTATGTGCTTGAACAGACTGCAGTTGTGAAAGGCTGCCTTGGAGATGGGGGATGAAGCTAGGTGTGGTCCCAAACCTACAGTTAGTTCTGTCAGTGCAGCCTCCATGTCATCGTGTGCGTGGCAGAGATGGTCTGCAGGTGCATCCTAGGTGTGGTACGCTCCAGACATGGTAGAGTTAATACTAAGATGGAAGTACTGGACAAAGAGACAGTTCTATCTCACCCTGAAACATGACAGTCATAAGGAGATGGATAAGCTCTCCACTTTTCTGCTCTCATACTGGTGAGCACTCTGGCTTCAGGGGCATCAGATGGGATATTAAGAAAAGTTGAGGGTTTAAGTATCAATTGTAAAAGATAATATTTCTGTTCTAAAATTGCCAGAGTCATCTATGACACATTGGAGTTACAATGGGTTCTGAGATAGAGTGAAACACAGTGGCAGCTGAGGTGGGGGATGCCTCTCAGAAACGCTGCCTTCCTTTAGGGCTGGCGTGGTGGCTGAAGCCTTGGCAGCCTGTGAGGAGCAAGGGCTGCCCAAGCACAGGAATACTCCAGGCAAATGCACCAGGATGTATCTCGGTATGATGGCACCATCTGATCACCAGCCTGTTCCACTGCCTGGCAGGCTGTTTTGGCAGCATATGGAGATGCCTGGAAAGAGATCTTGGCACTTCACTGTTCCACTGAACCAAAGATTTACCCCATGCCATGCCAAAGCAGACTAACAGTAAAGTCTGAGGTTTCATTATGGTTCCAGAAGTTTCGGCTGCACGATAAACACTGACAAATGGCAACTACAATTCGCAATTGCATTCAGGCAGGCTACTGCCCTGCCACTGCCCTTACTTCTGCAGTCCTGAGGTGATATGAGCTGTTTTCCACTTCATAGCAGGAGGCAGGTAGGTACCATTGAGTCTTGTAAACATGCATTTCTCATTGGGAAGCATGCTGTCAACTGCTCCTGGCAGCAACAGGAGTGGGAATCATACACCTGGTGGAACTTGCATCTCAAATCAAAGGCTCCTTATCTAAATACTTAAAGCAGGTGAGCAAATTTTAAACCTTTGGACACTGCTTCTGTTTTGTGTTGAAGTAAAAAGAGGGCTGGCCATCTCGCCCTGCACGAACAACACACAGCTTAGGGTTAACTGGAGGGTGCAGACAGCAGTGGCACTTCTGATGGTGGCAGCATTTACGTTAGAGACATCCTAGGCAGGTAGAGGCTAAGTGCATCTGGCTCAATTCATTAAAGCCCAGTTTGTGCTTAGAAGTCATTGCTCAGACTTGGCACCACTCAGACGTTGCCTGAGCATCACCTCTCCTGCCCCTGACACCCCTCCACGTACAGGCAGGTCTGCAGAGCTGGTTCAGTTAGTCTGTTGATGCACTGCAGAACTTGCACATCAAGGTAACTCAGAAGCTTCAGCTGCTCTGGAACCTTCTTGACTTCATGGGCCATGAAGATTGCCTCTGCCACTGGCTAATGGTTCCATGGGAGATGGGCAGGGTGGGTAGACACACCTCTCATTCCTCTTGCCCCATTTATGCATTTTGCAAAAGAGGAGAGAGGGTTGTGTTCATATCCTTCACTTTCCAGGTCAGAATTATCCTCTTCTGATGTGGCTTTTATGTTTCTTTAAGATTATTAAAGAGAAAACCACAAAAAGAATGTATTCTTTTATTGAATCACTAGTAAAAAGCCTGTTCAAATTAGAAAGCTTGGGGTTTGTGAACTTACATGATGGGGCTGATGACTCCTGCCACACCCAGGATGTGCTGTTCAATGGCAAAGGTCCCAGGGAAACCCTGCTGGAGCATGCAGCCACTTCAGAGGGAAGATGGTAAATCCCAGCTTTTAAAAATGTATTGCTCTGCTTTGCAAGGTTTCTTGTCTTTATTATTTTATACCCTTGAGGCCATAAAATAATAAATCTGTAAAGAAGAAAAACTTTGCAAAACTATGCAATATGTTCCAAACTTACCAAAGGGCTGGCTCCATGCTCCAGCAGCTTTCCTAAGCAGCTTTGACCTCACAGAATGGGGCATTCTGGGGCAGCGCAGCAGAGCAGGCCAGCGCAAGGCCTAAGCACCTACAACGGGGATAAAAGGTTAAGTTTTCTTTCACTCCTTACTCCTTGCCTCCTTTGGGCTAGTTAAGAAAGGAATTCAACTGCACTTGTCATTTTAACTGCGCCCAGCACAGGCCCCTAAAGTGCAGACTTTCAGCTGAGCTCTCCAAAGCCCCACACTGATGCAAACGCAGACTCTCACCGCCCAGTCAGAGATGTTCCTCTGCTCAAGGTGAGTGCTGGCGGACAGGCCAGTGCTGCTGCAGGGTCCTCATGCAGAAATCTGGGCTGTCAAATCATAGCATCACAGATTGCCTGAGGTTGGAGCGGGCCTTTAAAGATCTTCTACTCGTGACCTTCTGCAGTGAACAGGGACATCAACTAGGTGGGGTTGCTGAGAGCCCCGTTCAAGCTCATCTCGAGTGTTTCCAGGGATGAAGCATCCACTACAAATTGTAAAAAAGTTTTCCTTATATCTAACCTAAATCTGTGCTCTTTCAGTTTAAATCCCTTCTCTCTTGTCCTGTCAGAACAGGCCCTCCTATCTTAGACTGTCCCCACCTTTCTCAGAAATCCCCTTTAAGTTTTGAAAGGCTGCTGTAAGGTCTCCTGTGACCGTTCTCTTCTCAGAGCTGAACAACTCCAACTCTCTCAGCCTGTCTTCATAGGAGAGGTGTTCCAGTTTTGATTACTTTTATGATCCTCCTGTGGACTTGCTCCAATGCTTCTCTTGTGCTGAAGACTCCAGAGTTGCACACAGTAGCCCAGGTGAGGTCTCGCCAAAGCAAAGCACAGTGGCAGAATCACCTGCCTCAACCTGCTGACCACACTTCTCTTGATGCAGCTGAGGATACCATTGGCCTTCTGTTTAGTGAGTGCAAAAATGCTGGTGAGGATTTGGATATGCTAAACTACAAGAAAATAAAATGTGAAGTTGTAAACTTCTAAGTTACGAAGAGAAAAGCCTAACAGTCTAAGGGATGTATTTTTATCTCTCACATCAAACAGGAGTCATTGCTAAAATAGCAATGAAGTGGCCATTAAGTTTGTAATTAAACTAATGGAGCTGTGTGTGACGTCAGCTTTCTCCACAACACAATTCAAGGAGCCTGCAGGTTTTCTGGGTTTATAGGAAAAGGAGATCAGAGGCAAAGAAGGGTCTGACACTAAGGTTTGTAAAACTGGAGTGCTGCTGGCATGATCTTGGTTTCTCCAACACTCTGCCTTCCTTCCTCTTCTTTGAAAATGGTACCAAATTGTCTATTTCCTCTTTAAACTAGGAGAGCACTACCCTTGATTGCTTTCTCCCAAAAGTTTGCTGCCAGTCATAACCTTTTCCTCCAAAAACACTATCAGTATTGGACAGGAACTAAGGGTAACAAATGTTTATTTGCTGCAAACACAGTTCTGGAAGAAACAAAAAAAATTCAGTATTCAGGACATGAGCACCACAAATTACTCAGGTTCTGGACAAGTCAACACTTCTCTGTATTTTATGGTCCCATCATGATGTTTCATTGGCTGCTCCATGGCTAAACATTTTCCCACATGATAATACCCTCCATAGATGAACTTTCCTATGGTCCTTCCCTAATTGCACTGAATGCACCCTGACAGATTTGGCTTAACCCCCAGCACAGTGAACAGTGTTGTTACCAGGGCATGTTGGAAGACACAAGTCTATATAAGAAATCATAGAATCAACCAGGTTGGAAGAGACCTCCAAGTTCATCCAGTCCAACCTATCACCCAGCCCTATCCAGTCAACTAGACCATGTCACTAAGTGCCTCATCCAGTCTTTTCTTGAACATCTCCAGGGATGGCGAAGCCACCACCTCCCGGGGCAGCCCATTCCAATGCCAATCACTCTCTCTGGCAAGAACTTTCTCCTAACTTCCAGCCTAGACCTTCCCTGGCACAACTTGAGACTGTGTGCTCTTGTTGCTGGGTGCCTGGCAGAAGAGACCAATCCCACCTGGCCATAGCCTCTCACATTAAATATTAAACACACAAATAATCCAAATCCCTTCAGGTAGTTGTAGACAGCAATGAGGTCAACCCCGAGCCTCCTCTTTTCCAGGATAAACAACCTCAGCTCCCTCAGCCTCTCCTCATAAGGCTTGTGTTCCAGGCCCCTCTTTCAACTGACATTAAGAAAACAATCAACATTTAATTCTCAACATTTCTGAAAGGTTTTCTGAGGTTTTTTTTTTTTTGCAGTCTCAATATTTTTATTTCTGTGCTGGGGATACCAGACATCGAGAGGATAAGATTTTTTCAAAACAAGACATCTCAGCTGTATGCAAAATCCGAAATAGGGTTCTGTGAGTACAGTTTCAACCAAAAAGACTAATCAAGACTGACTAAGGGAATCCTGTTAATCTTTGGCCCATCTAGTAATGAGTATTTTAAAAAGGCAACAAACCAGGCCAATAGCCTACTCCCAAACAAACAATACTTCCTCAAAACTAATTGTTGCAGCTGTTACCAAGTCATGCTTCCCTCTGGAATTTGGTACATTGGTAACAAGTACATCCAGAGTACTTCTATTGCTCTGGTTTATCTTTGGTTTAGTGACTAAAACTAGCAGTACTGCTAACTCCAAAGCTCTTTCTACGGAGGGAGCAAAGATGTTAGACTACTGCGACTCTACGATGTCTTCACAGAAATACGCTCCACTAACACTCCCATAGCTCTTCCCCTTTGCAGCAACTCAGCTAACTTTAAAAAAATAAAGAAAAAAAAGGGAGGCAAAAAATCAATGGCATTGCTTTCAGTGCTGAACTGCAACTTCCCTGGAGCATTGAGACTGACAGAAGTGCTAACTTGCTAACCTTATTATTAACCAAAAAAAGCTGGTTTGTATTTCACTAGAAATACTTTTTTTCTGATAGCTTTGCTACTGCCATTAGAAGGATCTTCTGCAAGAAAACACACCTCCATGTCTCTGCAAAAATTGTATCTCTAAGCCCCACAACTGAGGAAGTCCCTGATACCTACACATACCTACACATTACAGAATGAAAAAGAGGATGTGAGGAAATTGCTCCTGTAAGGTCGTAGTGGTAGAGTGCTGCCTTCATCACATAAAATCAGCCACTCTGCACAGCCAGCAGGAAAACAGCAGGAGCTGAATGGGCAGCTGTGTTGGTGCTCTGCACTGCTAAGTTAAAACACCTTTGGCCATGCCTCACTGCAAGCGTATTCTCCTACAGCAAGCTCCATATAGTTTGCTGTCATTGCCTGCGTCAGTCTCAGAGACACTGCCTGTTCCTCCCATACTTCAATCCCACTCATATCGCCCGGGCTGCGGTGCTGCAGCACAACGGAAACCTCACCTGCAGAGGCACCAGAGGACAAACCCAAGTCCACAGTAGGGGTCCAGGCAGATAGCAACTTCTCTGGAGGGATAAAGCTCACACTGCAGCTTAATAGAACGACAAAAGGCACTAGTGGCTGCATGAGACATCTGAAAGACAAGAGCAAAGCAATTAAAATGATTAACTGCGTCATTTGGAAGGCTCATTGCCATACTGCAGCAAGCACTTAGCTACAGAATAAAGAAAGCAAATAGATGTTGACTTTGTGCTCAGTATAAGCACACACATAATTTATATCTAAGAAAACATAATTTCCCTTGAAGATGGCACCCAAATAACCATGAAAGGGGAGGGGAGATAGAACGAATAATAAAAGCTTGAAGCGACTTAGGGAGAAAGCTGTGAGAGGCTTAAAGATGTGCTCCAAGATGTATCAAAGTTAATGATAACAGCTAAACGTTCTAGAAGAGCAAATGACTGACTGCAGAATCTAACTGATATCTGTTGCTCATCAGTAACATGTTCCTAAGTACATATTTCTTAATACAATAATTAAATTTTTCAACACACTTCTTCAACTGAAGAGGATTCCAAATAAACTTAGTAAGGACTCTGTAATGTGTCACAATGTTATCCAGCTCCTAGTGGAGACACAGGCTCTTCAAAGCTTAGTAAGTAAGCTCTCAGAGGTAAAACAGGCAGGAAGCAAGGACACAAAACCCAAAGGAAAGAATTCTGATTTTTTTTCTAGTGCTGAAGTGCTTCCCACACTCACAAATCCTGGTTTACAAGTTCTAACTACAGTGGGAACAGAACTGCATCTTTTAGTTTGTGTTCTCTGTTGATGTAAAGATATCCATGTCACAAGCACAGCCTGAACAGGATTTCACTCCTCTAACCTTCGATCTCTGCCACATAACAAATGAACTGTCTTATATCTATTAGAGTCAGGCACTTGGAAGGTAAAATTTAGCTGATCTTAAGGTAAATAGGGGAATAAAGCTCCAGAAGTGATTTTTTTTTTCCTCTGCTGCCAATTAGAGCCAGAATAGAGGTTGGACATGTTCCAAGCATGCAAAAGGACCATCTAAAAACAGATGTTCACATGGTGATCATCTGCAGTTTGCAGAGAGAAATTCTACTCCAGCCATAGCCAGATCACTTTTTCACAGAGGATTAAACGCTACAGGTCCAAAACTCATGTTCTTCTGTGAAGCTTACACCATGCTGGGTGCAAGCTACTGGAAAGTTTCAGAGTAAACGTAAGTGGACTCTACTACTTGCAAAGTGATTACGTAACACGTATCAACCTTTCAGAAGCCATGACAGTCTTTTAGTTACCTTTGTTCATTCAGCACCCCTGCAGCATAAACACGAGCCTGTGGCCTCTTACGGTCCTTTTACAAGTAATTAACCACTAGTGATGACGTAGCAGATGGTAACTGTTCACATAAACCTGCTGAGTCAGTGATCTGGAGGCTTGGTGGCCTAGCTATCAGAAGCTAATCAAGACCTCCTTGACAGACTTCTCTGGATTTAGAATAGAATCAGCCAGGTTGGAAGAGACCTCCAAGCTCATCCAGTCCAACCTATCACCCAGCCCTATCCAGTCAACTAGACCATGGCACTAAGTGCCTCATCCAGGCTTTTCCTGAACACCCCCAGGGACGGTGACTCTACCACATCCCTGGGCAGCCCATTCCAATGGCAAATCACTCTCTCTGTGAAAAACTAATTTCTCTTTAGCCACATTAAGCAAAGGTCTGCTGACTTGCTGTGCCTTTGACTATCTTTGAAGCTTTCCAAATCTTAATTTTTGTATAGTTAGCAGTCATTTCCCCAGGTCTGATACGGTGGAATTCCGACCTGATTTAATATGAGTAACTGCATCTATGAAAATCCTTAAAGGTTTGCTTTAGAAGAAATGAAGTCTTAGGTTGCATTCAGCCATTCAAAACCAGATGTTTCAGGTAAGTCAGATGAATCATGCCCTAAAGTCTCTGCTTCTCTCAGTGGTTACTGAGGAGCCCAATGAGTGGTCTCCATCTGCAAGCATTTAAATTAATAATGAAACACATCTTTCAGGAGTGTACAATATGTGACCATCGGCCAGCAGAACCATTTAACCATCAGTTAACCTTGGGCTGGTCACTACACCACTTTGTACTTCAGATTCTCCATCTGAAAACTGGGAAGATGATGCTTGCTTTGTTTATACAGCACGCTGGCAGCTTCTGAAAATAGATGGGTGATGCCAACAGAATAAAATCACACTGAAAGTGTGATATGCCAGCAGAGATTGCTGAAGTATTCATAATCCTTGGATATGCAACAGAGGGGAGTAAGGAAATCACAGATAGGAATAAAAGAGTGATTTTATCTTTGCATGCGTGTTGGTAAAACCAACACTGGAATAATGCGTAAGTTAGGAGCTAGGTGAAACAGCTTTAATGGGTTGGTGAAAATATCAGAACAGAGATTTAAAGAGCTCAAGACACCTGAGCTTACCACGGATCTTTCAATGCATTTCTTCCTGCTTACTCTTTCTTTGTACCAAGGGAATACAGCAGAGATATCAACAGTTCCCTTAACTGCATGAAGAGGAGAATATCAAAAACCAATGGCCAGTCACAGTGAGGAGGAAACAGAGAATGGGCACTGGACAAGTAGCAAAAGGATAACTGAATCTTGTTTCCTGCACAAAATGGAAACCAGAGATGCATCAGTTGAAGAATGCTTCAGGCAGACATGCCAGTGGGCTACCCAGGTGGTACTGAAATGAAGACTTCAGTTGGAGGAGCAGGAGAGGGGATAAACTCACCACAAAGTACTGCAGTGAGCACTGAAGAACTAATTCAATGTTAATGGAATCAAATAATCACTGCAAGGCAGGAAGCAATTCAATCTTTAGCACCAAAAATGAAGAGGAGTCACAAATGAGCAGTGGCTGCAGGAATGGCAGCTGTGCCCAGCCCCTACCTTCACCCCTGCCAGCATGCCGGTGGTGGAGACGCTGAAGTCAAGGTAGGCGAGCGTGTCGGGGTTAGACGGTTTGTAGATCTGTGCTGGCCGCTTCTTTGGCAAGTCGTCTGGTGAGAACAGGGGCAAAGGTGGTGTTACTGCCAGGACAGAGCTCTGAGGGCCTGACAAACACTGACCACAGGCGACACAGAGGCTCCTCTAGCCTTGGTGCTCACCTGTATCTAGGACAGGAGGCCACGTTCTGATGTCCACTGCTGCTGCTGCCTCTCGTGACCGCAGCAATTTACATATTAATTGTGTAGTCATTAAGCAGGCAGAGCGGCTCACCTAGGGATTGAGAAATACATAACAACACGATGGGATACTGATTGATTCGCCCATCAAAACGATCAGGACTGCCAGAGCAGGACACAAGTTTATTAGTCTTAACATTTTCCAATCAGGAGGTGGAAAGATGCATGAAAAATGCAGCTCAGAAAGCAGACAAAGTCACCTGCATTTTGCAAATTACACAAAACCTGCACTTTGATTAGAGCATTGCAGTGAAGCTAAAGACACCTTAGTAGTCAGCATGGGACTCTGCCAACACAACACACCAGTTATCAACCCAGACTGACCAAAGCCTCTCCTCTGTGATGGCAATAGATCTTGGTTTATAAACTATGTCTTCACATAACCCAAAACCCAGACTGACATTTATAGGAACAAATTTACTACCTTAAGTCAGTTTTACGTTAGTCGTATATTTCCATTTCCTGTGTTAGTAATAAACCACAGGGACCTCTTCTGGTATAGGCAAAAGCAGCTCTAGACCAGAAATGGTGCAAGTTGCACTAGGAAATGGAGTGGTGAGTTTGCTGCAAACACCATCTACACTGAACATCAGGTGACATGCTGAAGGTGTTCTCCTTTAACACTCGCTATTTTTGACATTTCATGAGTAGCAACTACAAGAATATTTCCTACTGACTATGAAACCCAACACGTTTAAGGAAACACTCCACCAAACACAAATGTGAGCATTGTTCATCACTGAAGACAGTACAGAGTGGAAACTGAAAAGCCAGCATCATTCTTCGCCTGAACTTTGAGAATCTGTGCAAATATTAATAAGAGTATTTTTTAATTTAAAGAATCTGAAACACTTCCCTGAAAGCTGAGTCTCCAGTGCTCAACTTAAGGAAATCTGCCACCATCTGTAGACTAAATTTTGTCACTGAGCAGAAGAGATCAGCTTCTCTTGACTGTAATCTTGCAGTGGTCAGCTTCAGAGTACAGGGGAAAACTAGGAGCATCGAAGAACTGACTCAACGTAAACTTACCTTCTCTAACCCCATGACTTCCCTGTCTGGACAATCTAAATATTTCAAGCTTAAAGTGAAGACAAATGAAGCCATCTCAGCATCTCTCAATCCAGTTGTGTCACTGGAATGGTAAGGCAAGGTAGTTCTTACATAGTCAATCTTAGTCTATGAAAACTGGATTTGGGACACAGCAAAGCCATAAAACACAAGGAATGTCAGGAGTTTGTGGTTATTAGCCCATTCAAGAATTATACTATCTGAAAGATCAGGAGGTTCACTATGACATACAATGTCTGTGTCTGGAGAACAGCAAGTTGAGACATCAAGAAAAGGGAAGGGGACAGTAGACAGCTACAGGTTAGAAGCTGCACAAGTGGGGCTCAACAACATTCATTTATATTTTACTACTACTAGCAGCTCACTACCAAACCACAATTACATAGCCAGATTTTGCTCAGAAGTTATTCTTGACGGCTTCAAACGGTGCTGCGTACACACAGAATGTGTCTGAGCAGCTTTGACCCCATCACATTGCTTAAACTGGCAATGAAGGAACAATCTCAATATTTTAATTTCTACAAGGCCATCCCTCTCCAAAATGAAATCAAACCTTGTGTAAAACAAAGGCTTTCAAGTCAAACTAGCAGCACTATGGCTAACAATCTCCAACACTTTCTTTGAAGTTAGTCTATTGAAGGGACAACTACAAGTCAGCTTAGGTCTGTCCTAGTTTTTCATCATGAAACCACACGGATATAATCTGGCTATTAAACATCAAATTAACACCAAAACTCCACATTTTACAGCACTTCTATAATTTTAGCAACTGATGTTTAAAATCTGTGAATGCCAAAGTATTAAATGATGAGAACCCTGAAGACAATTTCTGCAGCATAATGGCAGCAAAATGAGACAGTGGAAGTCAGAAGGTTGTGAGCTGGAGCTGTCAGGTAGTGTTGACTCTGCAACACACTGAAGTCCTGGGCCTTTGGAAGGAATGCAACTCTTTGACACACTCCACCTTTCCCTTAAGCTCCATTCCTAAAGATGCCGCGAATCTATTGCCCAGTATATCTGCTTGTGCACCTTCAGGTGTCTGCTCACCTCCACTATCATCTTCACTGTAGGTAATGTGGTAGCTATGTTCTGGGGGTGTGGAGGTCGAACTGTGATTGGCACACAGCCTGCATACAGGCATCCATAAAACGCAGCAATCAGGTCTATTCCTGCAGGAAGAACAAAAAAAAAAATCCTCCTCTGAAAATCAAATCATTTGATCACAGACACAGATGTCAGCATAAATATTGCTTGGAACTCAACTTGGAAGGTTAAATGAGTGACTAAGCTCTTTAACAGACTTTTTTTTACAGCCCTTTGTCAGTATTTGTTCAGCCTGGCTGATTCCCTTCAATGATACTGTTCTTCTAAGCAGGAAAAACCAAAGACGATACACAAAGCTGTAGCCAGATATCAGAATTTAGGTGAACTCCACCTTTATCATCAGGTTGTAACCTGTTAAGAAGACTGATTTCTACAGATTAATTATCTTTCTGAATTCACAGTTAGAGATAAATGAGAGTCTACAAGAAGAGGGGTGCCTGAGCAAAGGGATGAGGTAGGACAATGCTTGTTCCTATCAGCCGCAGAAAGAACATCTGGAACCTTCGCTGGAAACTTTCTTATGTTTTTTTTTAAGCTTACATATGCAGCTTTTAGCTTATCTGCCTGAAATATTACAGTAAAAAAGGGAGTCAGGATTTGGAGATCTTGCTTCTAACATAAAATCAGGTGTTGTTCTACAGAAATACTGACTGCAGGCAACAGATTGTGGACAGCATACTTCAGGATATCTAAGGAGGCTGAAGAGGCAGCAGCACAAAGGTCCCTTGAATGCTGCTGCTTGATGGTGCCATACCCAGGCTGTGACAAGATGACAACAGGGACTGTTCCATTCTTTCACTGGAAAAGGACCTGCAGAACTGGTAGGTTATTGTTCCTTAAACAAAACCCTTTATTCATAGGAACTGAAGTGCAGGCAACAAAATCTGAAGTTTAAAAAACCAGTTGCCTTTTGTAGAAAAGGTTTTCTCGTATTAACTGCTGAGAAATTACTCCTATAAAGATTTAATCAGTATCTCACAGGCCTTACAAGCCAAGGATCACAATACAGACCTTAAATCAGACTGTTTATCTCACCAACACACACGAAATGCTAAAGACAAAAGAGCAGCACTAGATCAGAAGCGATTTCAAGCATGGTATCAGTTAACAGAAGCTTAAAAGCCCTTATGTCAAAGGACAAAAATGTGAGCTGTCTAGGTTGAAGATCTATAGAGAAAACAGTGACAATCATTTGGTATTTCTTAATCATCTGCATTTATTCATCACATTCCTCCTGTAAAAAAAACATGGATTACTTCCTAGGTACCGCTGCTTTACCCTCACGAAATTCAGCTCTTCCAAGAGGGAATTCAGCAGGTGAATCTAAGAACACTCAGCAGTGTGTGTGGAGTATTTTAGCAGAACTGTGTGCTCATAAAATGGTAGATTTCCAGCAAATGCAAAGCAGTAATTAAATTTGACTGCTTATAAGAGACAGGTTTTAAAAACATAGGTTGATCTCAATCTTAGGCCCTAGCAAGAATATCCAAGCACATGTGCAAAAGAGAAACTATCTTTGGTATGTGTGATTAAGTTCAAAGTCATGTATGAAGGACAGCTACTTTGTGTGTTGCCAGATCACATCTTTTATAGGTTGCAATGCCACCAATGCAAACCTTTGGGACTACCAAGGAATCTGGCAGTTCTTTACCTGGTGGGTAAACCAAAGCCACATGGTCTCCATCTTGTAAATGTCCCCTTTCCATCAACATGACTGCTATCTTCTCAGCTCGTTTGTGCAGCTGGACACAGGTCAGTGAGTTGGCTATTGTTCCCTGCACAGGAAGAAAGAGAAACGTCACAGGAGATAACACAGTGTGCCAAAACTCCTGTTTCCCTCTGCACTTTAGGAGTTGCTGTATGAGGTGCCACCACAATATGGTATGCAGTCAACCTCAATACAGAAACCTGCAGTCTTATGCCAAACTATAGCTGGAAGGAAAAAAAGCAGAATGTTCTCGGTTCCTTTTTCTGTAGCTTCTGCACTTCCCATTCTACACAGGCAGCATTCCTGCTGCGGCCAGGAAGGTGCCTTTAAGGTATTCGCAGCAATCTGGAGGCTCTGTGGAAAGCAATCCTGAAAATTGCACTTTGTAGTCTGCACGCTGGAGCAAAGCCAAGCAGCACAGCAGAAACACTTCCAGAGACAAGAGACAGAGGAGAAAACAATACTTTGTGACAGGAAAAAGAATTAGTCAGGAACAAAAGCTAAGCACATGCATATAAATGAAACGGAGAGAAGAAAGGCCTTTGTTGAATGTGTTGAATGCTCTGGCCAGCAGCACTGCAGAGAAACCAAGATTTCCTTTTTTAAAGTATTCTTTTCCCTCTGTTTTAACAGGGCAAGGAATAACAAGCATTTGGCCTGCTTGCTGATTTCTGTCCACCACCAGCACCTAACACACCACTGCACTTTTTATTGACCACAAGCTTGAGAGAGGAGAGAGCAGTTTGCTATATGCCTAGCATTGGAACTAGTGGCATGTTACCAGGCACCACTTCACATCTTCAACTCTGATTATAATCAACAAAGAGGACAACCTAACTGAAAATAAAAAGAACCATGCGAGGGCTTAGCTTTCCTCTTCAACATCTTCAGGAGCCACACCTACTGAAATGCGCTTCAGTCCTCTCAAAAGTGTGGAGACAATTTCAGTCAAAAAGCTTCTTCTGAAGATGTGCAGCTACACTGATATGGACTAGAGAGGACTTCCATCTGTCCAGCCATGAATATGGCCAGAGTGATGTGAGGCCTGCCTGCTCCTGTCACGCTAGACACTGTAGGAATGTGCTTAGACTTCATTTCTTCTGTCAAGAAATTACCTGTTTGCAGAAAGAGAATTGCTGCAAATCATGTAAAGATGTGCAAACTTTGTTTCCATGTAAGACTTCCAGCACACGCTGCATGTGGACCAGGGAGCAGACAACATTTACACAAAGTGCAGGGAAGCAGAAACCTGTTGTTGGACAAGCACCACGGGCATGCACCAGGCAATTATCCCCTTGGGGTCTTCATATAAGGTGTTCTGCCACGTTTAGGTGCTGCAAGCTTCATGACACACTGAATGCAATGCACTGCAGTAATGGTGACGTGTTCCAAATTCTCAAAAAGCCTGAGGTTCCAGGAACACACTAACCTCAGTGGGTTTCTGTTAGTCATCCACTGAGATGCCTGGCTGGCTTAGAACAGCATGTACAGACAATGTGCAAGGAAGACCAAAAGCAGAAAGATACAAACCAGAACTAAAATTCAAGATAGGTACTAAAATTTGCCTATGCTAAACATCATCAAACTTCTCATTCCTTCCCATAAAACACTAAATCTCATCTCAAACAAAATCTATAGTGTGAGATACTTCATCCTGAGTGTCATGGTGAAACTGAATTTCAAAATTCAATTATTTCTCAGGTCGATGGAATGATGAATTATTTTGTTAATCCTTGTTTGGCACACTGTCCTTCCCTCCCACTGCTGGAACCCTTCTGCCAGCAAGGGAAGCCTGGCTTTATTTAAAGCTAGAAAGCAACAGCCTGTGTGGAGAAGCTGGACAGTGCATGGCACTGCTTCCTCACAGCATCTCTGCTGCTAGTTCAGACAGAACAACGTGCCATTATGATGCTGTAGTACTGACTCTGTACCAGCACTGCATCGCAAGGTCTCTGCCACAGACAACTACAGTTCCACCTCACTATCATCTGTCAGATCATACATGTTCCCTAAATATTAGCTATTCATTTGAGTTTTAAAAAGGTCATTAAATATATGAACTTTGGTATCAACAGTGTAATAGAGGCTGGGAAAGCAATACCTTGTCAATATAGGAACTGCTCATTTCACAGAGCTTCACGTTACTGGAAGCAGCTTAAGAACTCATCCAAGTTGTGCAGGTGCTCCAGCTGGCCCAGGGAAAAGGCATTAATCCAGACCACTCCTCTCCTGGAGACCCTCACACATGATGTATGTTTTCTGGTTTGGACAGATGTGGACAGATGTGTCTGGATGTACCGTGGCAGAAAATCTGACTCTCATCTTCTACAGTGGTCTTAGGAATTAATGTTTTGTCATCCACAGGCACCTGGGTCTGTGATCACTCTTAGCAAAGCCAAGTTCTGTACCACAAGACATGCATTTATTGATTTTTGATAAACACTGAAATGCTGTGCCAAGCTGGCACCTCATGTAAGCTACACACAGATTTATTATTGGTCTTCTGCAGACCTGGATGGATTCTGGGCATATGCTGCCTTCACTTCCTTTCCCCATTCTTATAACCGTCTCCAGGTGACCCAGTCTCAAAATCAATAATCATTGCTTTATTTAGGGAAAATGCTTTGATTTTGCCAAGTCTGTGTGTTTCAAATTAGAAATCAGGCTGCTGAGCAGTATTAAGTACTCCTCTTTGATATAGGAGCGATTGGTATTGAAGTAGATCTGCAGTGTCAGCTCACCCACAACATGTCTGTGGTGGAAAAAGAAATGAAAAATGTGTAGGGCACACTGTATTAAGGAGAAAAGAAGCAGAAAGGTCCTGTTCAGCCACAGCACCCACAGGTGCAGCTGAAATGCCAGTGTGCCATTTCCCACACCACAGCCTGGCAGAGCAATGCTCTAAGCGTCTTACCCTGCAGTTGAGTAGAGTGTAGAGCACATGGTCAGGGGTGGTCTGAGCTCTCCACTGCAACACTTCTGAGAGGAAGAGGAACTAAAATAAAGCAGAGTGATGGTCATGACTCCAAACAACTTTTTCACTTTAAAACCCAGGTAATTATTCTGGCTAGCTCAACTCCATCTTTCTTATTTCTATGAGACATTTTACATCTCTATCCAGAACTAAAGAAGAATTCATTCTCTGGCCATCACACACACCTACAGGAAGGTGCTTTTGCCTTGCAGCAGCAGCCTCTCTGGAAATGAAGCCACTGTTGCCTCTACGAACTCTTACCACCTCTACTTTCAAAGCAACAAATCAGTTCTTACTGATCTCTCTGCATAAATCACACTTTTAATTCTTTAACTTCCTTGCTTTTTCTTACTAAAAATATGTATTTATACGGTTTGGAACTTACTAACATAATGACTCATGTAAGCCCCAAAGAGAACTGAATTTCAGCTTAACTATGTAAGATCAAAATAACAACAAATAAGCTCAGGGCCATATGAGCAAAGAAAATTCCTTGCACTCCACCTGAACTAGCAAAGGGGCTCCAGGGTGGCTTGAGGTCAAAGGGCTGTGAACCTTTCCACCATGTTTGTTGTCTTATGTAAATTAATTCTTTTAAATCCATGCAAATGAAACACAGTGATCTCCTCTCAACTCTATTTTATATCTATCTGCAAAAGGGGTTCTGAAATATTTTAGTGTGAATTAAACAAACCCTTCAACAAGCTCTGCAATCACAATTACACAATCGATGCACCATCCAACGTCCTCATGCTAACTAGTCAAACACAAGCTGTACAACAAAGCTTAGCTTACCTTTCTGGCTTGGTCATTATCTTCTATTTGCCCCAGGTCTCTACCACTGGCTTGTGCAATTCTTTTTCCAGAGACCAAGTTCCCTACCATCACAGAGGCAGGGCCAATTTCTAGAATAAAGCAGAAGTGTGCTAAGTACAATGAAAACTCTTTGCTTGTGGATGACAATTCCTTGTATTTCTCTTGCACTGCATTATGTTTTCCTCATTGATACCCAAAACACCAAATCTTCAACACATCTCTGTTGATACACAATTTGGCTGATAGGCAAGATGGATGATATGCAAGCTGGACTTCATCCTCTCTAAACACATCTAACCAAGGAGCACACCTGGCATGGGTTCTCAAGCCAGAGACACAACTTGTCTGATTTGGTATGAGGAACCCTAAGCAAATTAAGCTTCTAATTCAGACACACCCATTCAAGTGCCTAAACCCACAGGAGATGTATTCAGGCTTCAGGGACACTGCCCTACTTTTCTCTCCTGTTCCCTAGGCTAAAGTGCACCTCAGTTAGCCATTCACATGATATGACAAGGACTAAAAAGGCAGATGGTGCCTGTGATAAAATGGTGCCTGCAAGCCTGTGAGGACAGAGTAGAGACTGAAGGAAAAGAACTGAACTTTAGAAGAAAGGAAGATGTCACAGCTGACACTTCTCCATGAGCTGGTTTGTCGCTGCCATCGGGGAATCACAGAATGGTTTAGGTTGGAAGGGACCTCAAAGATCATCTAGGTGCAACCCCTCACCATAGGAAGGGACACCTCCCACTAGAACAGGTAGCTCAAGGCCTCATCTAACCTGGCCTTGAACACCTCCAAGGAGGGAGCAGCCACAGCCTCCCTGGGCAACCTCTGCCAGTGTCTCACCACCCTCACTGCAAAGAACTTCCTAACATCTCTCTTTTGACAGTTTAAACCAATTACTCCTTGTCCTGTCATTACAAGACCTTGTAAATAGTCCCTCCCCAGCCTTCCTGTAGCCCCCTCCAGATACTGGAAGGCTACTACAAGGTCTCTTTGAAGTCTTCTCTTCTCCAGGCTGCAGAGCCCCAACTCTCTCAGCCTGTCCTCATAGCAGAGCTGCCACAGCCCCCTGAACATCTTTGTGGCCTACTCTGGACTCACTCCAACAGTTCCATGTCCCCTTGTGCTGGGGGCTCCAGAACTGTGCACAGTACTCCAGGTAGGGCCTCAGGAGAGCAGAGTAAAAGGGGAGCATCCCCTCCCTTGCCCTGCTGGCCATGCTGCTCTTGAAAAACACCTGTCTTACAGATAAAATTTATGCTCATATTAACATTTGTCTTCTGCATCTCCAGCATGACTACTGTACAATTGCACTTGAAACCAGGATTTACTTCTAGTCAGTGATGCCCAAGCTTTGTCTCAGTGACAGCATGTGGTATAAGCGTCAAAAAGTAAACAGATAACGGCAATCAATAACATCTACAGACTCTGGGTATGTCACAGCTACACAAAATGGGAGAGTATGATGCTCTAAGGTTGGTTTCTGTGTTCCTGGCATTTCTTTTTCCCTGGTGATATACAATGTATGCATCATGCATCTGTGAGCATCCACTGCACTAGTCCCAACTCAGAGACTACTCTGCAAAGCAGGAAGAAAATTCCAAAGTGAGCATCTAGAGTTAAAGGCTTCATTGCTTTCATTAAAGCTAGAGAAAGGCACTGCTAACCTCTGACAGGCCCAGGCTCTGCATACTGAGAGAATGATTTTCATTTCTGAAACATTTGTCCAAAGGTTTTAAATAAAGGAACACGCAGACTTGCACCAAATTCACAATGGATAATCCCCATATAAAACCAGTTCATATTTCAAAGTGATTTTCCAGGTGGAAAATAACCAACACCTTGTCTGATGTAGCTGAATTCATTTCTTAAGCCTGAGGCTACAGATCCAGAAATCTGCAATTGGATGCAAAGTAAAAAAAGCTGCTAAAATTTGCTTGGGCACTGGGCATGAGTGAACAACAACTGACTCCAGCAAGTTACAAGGGCTTTCTCAGTCTCCTGAGTCAGTGCCTTGCTGTACTATTTCCTTCAATATTCTTCCCAAGTGTGGCAGAACTTCTGACAAATAATCTCAAAACAAGCTAGGGTTTTCCTCAAATATACCTGCTGCAAGAATAGTCCAGACATCCTTACTCTGGTAAAAAACTTGACCTTCATTATTGGGAGGAAATAATTCATGGCTAGTTTTTAGTCTTTGCACCTCTGACACAGTTATTCACTATCAGTGGTCCTTTTCCTCTCTATTTCTGCTTTACAAACTCAATCATCAAATAAGTCAAGATTTTATCTTTATCTGTTTCAGTCTCAGTCCATCATTATTGCATATAACTGAGTAGGAACTTATAGGGAGCTCCAGGTGTGGTCTCAGTGCCTTGGAGAATGGTATAAATATGTGAAAGGACTTCCAGCTTCTGCCAAAACCAATGATGTCCTTAACACACCTGGAATATTTGTCAGGGATAGCTGATGGAACTGACTCTCACCTGCATTAACAGTGACTTGATTTTGCTCCATACAGCACCATGCACACACAGCATTAAGTCATGGTCCCTTTGCCTTCGTTCATCTTACCTGGTTGTTTTTGCCTTGGTTTAGGCAGGTTTGTGACACATGTGTGGGGACACATCAGCACATTACAAGGATGCAGAGATCCTTCCAAGAAGAGCTGCTTGGTTTCTGACAGGTGTATTCCTCCCAGTGGTGTCTTGGGAAGCGTGTTTGCTGGTACCAATGCTAAGCAGTAGACTCCCACTTGATGAATGCTGTCAATAGCCTAAAAAAAGCAGGAAGTGGATGTTAATGAAAGGCTAATTCCTCATCGTTCTGGTAGGCACATGGTGCTCTGAACTACTGCACAAACCAGCCCAAATCACCAGCTGGCTAGGGAAAGGCACTTCAGCATTCTCAGCGATAAGGAGGCTCTTTTTGGTGGGAACAGGTGGATGGCAGTGTGATACCGACGTTACTCATTCTAGAAACTAAAAGAGCAGGAAAAAGGCTGGTGATAAATACACACATCTGTTAAGAACTGCTCCCTAGACAGCCCTGTTAGGCACACATTAGTCACACGTATGCTGGAGATTCAATACTAAGCTGAGCAACCCCATGAACCTGCTTGCTTCTCATGGAGGTTGGGAAGACTGCTATGGGCTGAGCAGCCAGGCCATCTTGCAGAGCAAAGGGAAAGGTCAGAAGCTGCACTCTTCCACCACATGCCTGCCAAGGGCTGTAGCTTGTGCATTTTTAATCTTGACTAAGATAAGAGTGGCTCCACTGCCTGACTGCTGTGCAGACACAGGCAGGAATGGGAAAGGACAACATAAGGGAACTCTAAACACCCACCCATTTGACAAAGATCTGTTGGCTGCAAATCTGAAAAATAAGCATCTTTGAATCTTGTAGTAACCATGTAAACTGCCTCACAACTGCAGTAAGATGCATCACTTTGCAAATTCTCTAAGGTACAGCACATGCCATCAGGCAAAGGTGAGTGTTTGTGCTCAGTTTAGTCATTTTCCTTACACTGGTGCAAAGCAGTGTCAGTGAGTTGGAAGAAAAACTTCAGACATCCATGCAGACTGAGAAACAGATTTCAGACAGCATCTCTAATGAGTAGTTAAATGCTAACAAATATAATTTACTTAATTTGCATTTTAATTTTTAACTGTGACGGAAGTGAGGGCGTAAGCCTGTTGCCTTGAAGACACAGTCTATCTTCTGAGAATCAAAGAACCATTTGTAGCTGTGTGCTTAAGTCTAGACCAACAAATTACTGATTATTTCTACAGAGATTCCAAAGCAACACTTTGCTCTTGGCTGCTATTTGATTAATCATTACTGATTTGATTGCAAAATTTCCTAAGAAGGAATAATGAAGCAGTTCCTTATTTTATAGATATTTCAAGTTTAGTAGTGGTAGGTCTCCTGGTAGTGTTGGAAGACCTCACTGCTGGTCTAGACACCTTATCTGAAACATCAGTAATAGATACATGGCAGCCAACATACAGTGTCTCCTGTTCCTGACACTATCATCACCTCCTAATCACAATGATGTCTGGAGGTTCTGCAAAGCAGTGATGAACCACGAGATCCTCACAACACCAGTCTGAAGGACAATGGCTACAGGGCAGCGTAGGGCAGGACTGGTCCAGGGCAGCACACACAGACTCTCACAGACATCATCAGCCATGAGCAGCTGTTCGGTAGAGTTTGTCGTCGTGACTGTTGCCAAGAGTCTCAACACAACGGTGGTATTGTTACGCTGCTCAGCACTAGCAGGAGATTCAGATACAGCAGGTTACAACTTCCTGAAGATCTGTCATCAAAGCTCTGACTGGGAAGGAGGTACAAAGTATCCCACACATTTCTGACTTCTGCCCTCCATCTCCACTCTCAGCTGAAGCGAAACCTGACACTTGTTCACATACTGCCGCATGCCAGAGCCGCAGCCTTCGCATCCAGGTGCTGAGAGCAGCCACACAGATATGCAGGTTGTACGTGGCCCCCTCCATCCTCAGACACTGCTGGGACCTCACCGCACTCAGAATAACAGCCCTGAATGTGGCAGCAGTCACTTGGCACGGTACTGCCATGGCGCTCAGGGCTCAATTCTCCTGGCTATGACGGTGTGAGACACAGTTTCCCACACAAATGCTCAGCTGACAAAAGAGAAGTGGAAGCCCAGAATTTCCACCTTTTCCTTAGCAGCACAAGAATGAAGGGAGTGTAAGCAATCCAAAGCGTTCCCTTCAACAGCAACTGCATTGCACGCTGCTAGGGGCTTCCCAGGCTGTGTGATGGACAAGCTAAAGTTGCTAGTTTTTCCCTGTAATAATTCAGATCTACTGTGAATACGAGATGCTCTACCTGTATGAAATGTATTGATCTTTTAAATCAAGATACCAGATAAACCTGTCTTGAGGTGGATGGAAGCTTATTTGTTCAGTTTCTTCACAGACACGGTAGAAAGGTTCTGTTTCCTTTTTAGCACAAAGCAATAGGAATAAAAACATCTCTGAATTATGTGAGATCTTTTTCTTTGGCTCCCATGTAAAGTGAAAAAGAGGTGTGCAATATATTTTTTAAGAAGAGTTTTTGAGGAAGGACAGAAAGGAAGGTAGGCAAGGGAAGTGGAAGTAACAGATGATCAGCTATAATTAGAGCTGAGATCATTTCAGAAGGTAGCAACAGACAACTCTGACTGCATTTTCACTATTCTTATTGCCTTTGAGTGAACACAGGCTCAGGAACAGAAGAGATGGAAGGTGTCTCCTATCTACAGTAGTTTTTTTTTGGTGTATGTGGACATTGGAGTTGAGAAAATCTTAAGAGTACGGTGATGATATTGCCTTAAGCTGGACTGCCATACACAAGGAGATCAGAATTTTTCAGTATTCAGCTGCTTCTTTTTTCTGGGTAAACAGCTGAACAACAAACATCACCAAGATGGGCTTCATTACAGTGCCTTGCATGATCCATCAGACAGCTGGAATGAAACTCCTTGCAATTAGTGTCCTCATCTCACTGTAGATACCTAGAGCTGAGCTAATCAATCACTTCCATTCATTATGGCATTTTTAGGCTGTTCTTCTTTCAGTTTATTTTAGCTGTCAACATGGTGCATTAAAAACACATGAGTATCTCCCACTGACTAAAAAAGTCAATCTGGAGATTTAGCTCAGATACACAAAGATACTTTCCATGAGGTCAACTCCATCACCGCTATTAACTGTTTAATAAGAGACTTTGCTAACTTTTGGTAGTAAGAGCATACTACAATCATCACCCTCCTGAAGTGATGGATGACTATAGTTGAAGAAACCATATGCTTCTCTCTCCTCACTATTACTTACTTGAGCTCATCTCTGTTTTCTTACACCATTTTGATTAGGAAAAGGATCACACCTTGGCTATGTGCAATCCAGAAAAGGAACTGTCACTCAGAAGATTCTAATTTTGTGCTTGTTGGGTGCAAGTACAACTGAAGGTGGACTGACAATTATACAAAGACAAATGTCAGTGACCTTGAGGGGGGTGAAAAAAATCAATGAAAATAATATAAAGCATAGAAAGAATAGCTTCCAAACACACAAAGAACATTACCTGGAGAACTCTACTCATCCACTGGAAACTGTCTTCCTCGGTGGAATCTGGCCTTTGCTCAGCAACAATGACAATCCTTTCATCATGCAGCACACTGACTGAAAACACTGCTATTCTATATAGGAGAGGGGAGAAGAATGCTTAGTGCCAGACAGGTGGAAGAGCTTCTGTCATTTTGGTATTTACTACTCAGACAACTGATGCATCCATTAGGGTTTTATCTGGGGAAAAGGCAACAGGAACAGTTCTTGGTAACATCTGGAGGAGAAAGAGAGACCTTTGTTCTTCAATCATGTAACTATAGGGATCATGTCACAGCAGGGCTGGAGAAGATAACATTCTTGGGATATGAAAAGCACCAAATTTGGGTCACATGAAGGTTGCTGTTAGGCTGTTACATATCGGCTATCATGACCATCTTTGGCTCAACTTACAAGGAAGTAATTGCAACGTCAGTTTTTGAGAGGTCTGCCAGGTGATCGAGAGCACATGCTACAACATGAGACTCTTCAGAAGTTTTAGATGTCTCCTGCTTGGTTTCAGCATATTGAGAAGGTCACACAAAGAACTCGGAAAGGAGCCTTTTGAGTCAAGACCTTCAGAATTAACCAGATGTCCTACTGAAAATTTTAATAATCACAGGTTTGGACCTTGGCATCTAAAGTCTGCCTCAACATTGTCTTAGGTTTCCCTTTGCTAGTTCTAGCAACATAAACAGCAACAGAGAGAAACCACAGTGGCTGATTAGGCAATGCCTTCAGAAAGCATTTTGGGTCACTTACACCTGGCCTAAGCAAAAAAAAGATTTCTACATAATGTAAGCAAAGAATGGATTAAAACCTTCCCCTGTAGACAAACTTCATTGGTTCCACAGCCAGCGCTGTTGCTACAATGTCATCGGCGTTATGTCTTCTTCCACTGACAACCATCAAACCATCCATTTTGCCAATAACAAAGACAAGTCCCCCTGGTCCTATAAAGCCTAGTAGTCCAGTCCTTATAAAAGGATATTCCGTGATGGGGCCACCAGAACTGGTCATAGGAAACACCTGTAAGACAGAGAAGCACAGATCTTCAATTCTAGACACAGATCGTGCTGCAGAGTACTTCAGGCATGGTTTCTCAGCTGGCTTTTCTGGAATGAAGTTGGTTGGTTGCCAGTGATGCTTGTGGCCATAAAGGAAATGTCAGGAAACTCTCAGATTAGTCTGTGCCATTTTCAGTATCTGAGTTGGAGCAAGTTCGATCCCACTGTGCTTAACAAACATATTTCCCCTAACTATGGCTCTGTGAACTATTTATGACCTTAAAAAATATATTAATCAACATAATCAATATTGAATGGAAGAGATCGTTGTGTGGAATGCCACTAAGCTGAGGTGCTGCACATAGCTTACTGAGAAATGGTAAACACTCTAGCAGAGGTTCGTGTGGGTGCCTCGTGGCCATTTCCAGCACGGTGCAGAGAAACAAGCAGGCTGCAAGTAGAGCTATTTTAAGGTACTGGACAGAGTACCTTACAGCTGCCCACATTGTTACCTAAGGTCAATGAAGTTCGTACCACACCAGGGCCAATGTCCCCTGCAGCATGTCTGAGAGCAAAAATGCAGCCCTGTCAGTGCCTGAACACCAGGTGTATGCTGCATCCACAGGAGACACTCCTACTGCTTTGTCTGTCCTCACTAGCACTGTTACCTGTCTGCCACAGAAGCTGCTTACGATTGCATTAAACGCAACAGCACTTTCTTCCCATTGCTTCTTTAGACTGCAGTAGTCTAAAGACAAGGTACTTCAGAGAATGACAAAGAGAAGACCATAGATATACAGTGTCCTTCAAGGCTCATCCTAAAAAGAAAAGTCAAATTCTGGTGCCAGAAATCTCAGGTCATAATAGCACAGCAGGATTCCTGCCTTCATTAGCAAGGAGAATTTTACCCACTAGTGTCCATTTACTAATGTACAGGCTACAGCTTTCCCATCTGCATTTTGCAGGAGGTATTAGTCATGTTTTGTCTGTTAAAAATGGTAATATCAGAGTATTTGTTAAGGGAGGTGTAAATGTATTTTCTTCATTTTTTTTTCCCAAATATTAAGAGGACATAATGAAAATCTCAGCTCAGTTGTTTTCAGTCCTTCTCCCATTTGTTCAGCCTTTCACACTGGCTTCAGCAGATCTGAGCAGATACAACAGAGGTACTGGAGCTGAAACCCACAGCAAAACAGATTCCACAAAGCAAAAAAGGCGTTCACTTGAGGCAATTCAAACAAAAGCAAGTGGAGACTAATTAGGCAAAGACAGATACTCAGATACTTCCTGAAGACTGCATCTAGCAGGATTCAGTGTGAATGCAAGACTTTAATACTGGCTGTGTTGTGGAAACGTTGGAAATTGCTTTTTAAAGATACCCATCAGCCTTCCTACAGTTCATAACAATCAAATTCTGCAGGTAGCTAGATCGCAGACTTGTACAGCATTACCTTTATTAGTCTTTCTTCTTCCTTTCCTTATGATTGCTGCAGCCTCTGATGTTCTTTCAAAATTGAAGTAAAAGCTCTTCAGAGCCACAACTAACCCCACATAAAGGTCTATCATTTCACTTAATGAAATGGCCTTCAGTGCAGATTATTTGGCTAGAATACAGGTCCCAAGCCACAGGCACTGATTATTACTGCTATTCTATACTATTACCAGCAGTATTTTATGTCAAATACTATCTCAAAATAAAAAAGTTTAAAGGGAAAGATTTTATACAGCATTTTTAGGGCCACTTACCTCAAAAGTATTTTTGGTCATGCCTGAGAGTCCATAATATGATGTACCCGTTGCAATAGCACATACACAAAGTTCTCCTATTTCATCTGTTTTGCAGAGCTGAGGAATTCCATCTGGCTTCACTGAACACATTATAGCTAGAGGGAGAGCAAAGAACTTAAAAATATTATAGAAGGAACTACAGAATAACATAAACACTGTGGGAAGGACACCATAGTGGAGCTGATACAAATTATGCAGACTAATGTCTAACAAGTGATTAAGGTATCCAACATGATCAAGTGTAATGTTTCTACTAAGAATGTAAAGATCTTTAGCAAGCTCAGTCTTTACACTGGTAACAAACCCTAAATTGCCTTGCTCTCTGAAATTTCAAGTCATCTGCAATACTGCAGTGAAATGTGGCTGGATTCTCAGTTTTGCACACCAAAGCCCAGATGTGCTGTAGTCAGTGCATAATGAAACACCAGTGGCATTCTTGGTAATAGCTGCATTGCCAGGGAGGCAGGCAACCAGAAATCCACCTCTCACAAAGCAGCAAGTACTAACAGAGAAAAGATCAAGATATCCTAGCAGTCTGGGGTGGCTGTTTTACCAAGAATGTATCAGAGTTGAGACTCCCTCTTGCTGGTCTTAGAGGACAGCAGAGACAGCAGGAGATAAACAAGAGAAATCTGGAAGCACTGGTCTGAGGAAGAAGCACTTTCTTGTGTCAGCCATGTAAATAAGAATCACGAGTCCAGCATGTGTGGACTTTGCAGTTGGAAAGAGGGTGTGATGGAGATCAGAAATTAATCAGAACATCTTAAGTTCAAGTGTAAAGAGTCTTGAATGGCCTTTGTCTCACTCTGGACAAGCAGCACTGTGTATTTTTATCCATATCATCAGACTGCAGTATGAAGTGCAAGATGGCACATCTGTAACAGGACCTTCTAACTGTTAGACAACAACCAATCTCATCTGCCTTTGAGTTGTTCAACTGAAATTCTGTAAGATACATCATCATGTTTGATTCCTTTGGTACATAAGAGACATTCTCTAATGCAAAGCTACAACAGTATCCTAATAACAGTGACCAGCACAACAGAAAACAATTCTGCTGGCCTTCAGACAACAATTTGGTTGATACTTAGCATGGCTTATGAAAACTTTAACTACTAAATCTCATCTGGATCAGGCTTACAGCTGTCTATCTAGACAACAGAATCCATCTCTCTTATTTTCTGTACCAGTATCTAACAGTTAAGGAATGGATGCTCTGATGTGGTGACACCTCTAATGCCAGCGAAGACAGCCACTCAATAGAGAGTTTCCAAAACACGAAGTGATGCTTTGGGTCTGAAGTGTTTTCAAGCACACATGTTCTAATCCCAAAGCTTGTTGTCTAAGCAAACTATGTCCACCTGTGACTTTCCACAGCTAATTAGTTAAACTGATGCATCACAGTAGGTTTCAATACATCTCCTTACCTCCTGGCATCACCAAGCCAACATCCTGGACAGTCAGAACAGACAGCTTTTCTTCAGAGTCCACTCGAATCACTCCGTAAGTGAGACCATGCATGGACAGAACTCCTCTGCCTGGTGGCTGATTGCTGTCATCTGTTGGCCTGCAACCACAGGTTATACCATCAGTTCCAGCAGACAGACAGATCACTACTGCAAGCACTCCTCTATTTGAGAGCTTCAAAGTTCACTTTCTTTTTTGCCCTGCTAGACCTAACAGAATCCTGGGTTTTAGTCATTTATGAGTATGTCTGACAACTCTTCCATTCAGTAGCCACCCATATGCTTAGGGCTGCAGAGAAGAAAGTAACATCTAACATTTGCCCCAGTTTGATTTTCATAGAGATTTATAAAGACTGTCTGGTTACCCAAGCAGAGGCTTTTTCCCTTTGTTTAAAAAACTACTGGAAGGCAGTGAGGATGATGCAGAGGGAACTGAGCAGTAAATAATGCTCTACATGTCACCTGTTTCGGGGAAACCAAACCACCTTCCAGACTAAAACCCTGACTCTACCACACTGTCAATGTCAACACCAGAATAGAAGTTTGCTGTGTTTAAATCACAGATGTGAGTTCCCACTCCCAACACTTTAGTATTTAAAACTACTGTGCACAACATACTAGGTTGTAATAGATCTACTGCAAAGTACCTGTGGAAACCACAAGGATTTTACTGTCTTTATTTTAGTGCATATAACTGAATTCTTCCAATCCTAATTTACCCCATGGAAACAAAAACAAATTACACCTCAATCAGTCATGGTCAAAACATTGTGGATGTCTTTGTAATATCTCTGTGTGCTCACGTTCACTGCTGACACACTGTGCAGTTCTGCAGCACCAGCACAGCCTGCCTGTCATCTCGGTTCAACACAAACCCTCCCGATCTATCAGTGGACACCACTGCCTACTACTACTATCTGCTACTAGATCTGCACTGTACCTACGCAGACCGAGGCCTGAGTGAATGAACATTGCTGTATGCAAGCTGCTGAGTCAAGGGAATGTCAGAAAAGACTCTCACACTGCCCTGCATTTTAAACTGCAAGCCTGGAAGCTAAGGTGATGCTGCCTGGAGCGTGGATAACGGCTCCGTGTACAGCAGCCACACTCCAGCTATTTTCAAGATGGATAAACCAGCCAATATTTAGTTCATGATTCTGCACTTTTTACTAAATAGACCATCATAACACAACTATTTTTCAACATCTTGTCCTTTTATGTGACATTTCTCCTCCACCGTGCTTCGAACACCAGCCAGGCTTTAGCCAATCACACCCATGTGAGTCTTGCAGCAACTGGCACCATCAATTTCAATTAATCGTTTTTACAAGGCATATTTCTCAAGTGGCATTGCCAATGAAGAGGGATGTGGGCACACTTGAAAATGCAGTAGAGCATTACAAATGGTGCGGGTAAACAAGCAGGTGTGACAAATAATAATCCCGTCATGTACAGGGAACTTTCGCTGCCATTATTCATCAACTTCCTCTCACCATTGCCCCCCAAAACACATATTTTATTGCTCAAGAGAAGACAGGCACACACAGCTTCTCACAACCTTCCAAGGGTAGAGACCATTTGACTTTTATTTTCTTGCATTATCATCACGTCCAAAGACTGCTAAAAAGAAGAGCGGGCACAGCCTTGACAGACACTGGCTGTGTACAGGATGAGGGTGCCAGGGAGGGAAGGGAAGCCTTGTGCTCTCCAGGCTGAACAACTGCAACTCTCTCAGCCTTTTTCTATTGGAGAGGTGTGCTAGTTTGAGGCTAGATGGAATATTTTGGTGAGAGAAATTAAATTATAGGCTGTGAAAAGGAAACAATGGTGATGTCTACTTCACTCATAGGCTTGCTGACACGTATAAAAACAAGAACACAAAATACAGATAACACAGTGGCTCTCTCCCTACCCTGCTTTCTGTGTCTCCTTCTGCTTTCTAACCCCTGCCCTGGCCAATCCTCCAAACTCACCCTGCAGGTAAGGCAAACTCTGGGATATGGTAGAGGCATGGAAAGGAGATGGAAGGGTGGGTTGGGAGTCCCTCCTGGGGACTCTGGTTTCTGGGAGGTGTGTTGTGTTTCTGTATAGAGCTGTATATACTCACAGGATCACAGGATGTTAGGGGTTGGAAGGGACCCAAAGAGATCATCGAGACCAAGCCCCTTGCCAGAGCAGAACCATACACATTGTAAATATCTGCTTGTACATTGTGCTGAGCTGTAAATATAAAGATTCATTTCTTAATTTCCAGCTGGCTGAGTCTAGTCTAGGTGATTTCATAAGAGTCAGGGGGCAGGTAACACCCAAACTGTCACGAGAGGTTTTCCAGCCCTCTGAGCAGGGCAATCCCCTGGATGCCAGTGCCCTGCCAGCTCCTGTCCAGCTCTTCATCCATCAGTATTTCCAAGTGCTTCTCTACAGGGCTGCTCTCAGTCCTTTCATCCTCTAGCCTGTGGTGATAGCAGGGATTCACTAAGCCAGCTGCAGGACCTTTCATTTGACCTCGTTGAACCTCACGAGGTCCACAGAAGCCCACTTCTAAACCCTGTCCAGCTCCCTCTGGGTGACACCCTGTCAGCCATACATGGTGTTGTCTGCACACTTGCTGAGGCTGCACTTAATCCCACTGTGTCACTGATGAAGATATTAAATAGCACTGGGCCCAGTATGGACCTCTGTGGGACACCACTTGTCACCAGTCTCCATCTGGATAGAGTCTTTAATTGCTACCCTCTGGATACAATCATCTAATTGTTTCCCCATCCGCTGGACAGTCTGCCCACCAAATCCATCTCCAGTTTAGAGAGAAGGATGTTGTGGGAGGCCGTGTTAGAGGCCTTACCAAAGTCCAGATAGACAACATCCGTAGCTCTCCCCTTGTGTCCACTGATGTAGTCAGTCCATTCTAGAAGGCCACCAGGTTGGTCAGGTAGGGCTATCCCTTGTTACTCCTGAATTAATAACTCAATTCCCTTTTAAATTTTCTTTCTGCATCCAGTATTTCTAATACTGCATTTGGAATTCTGTCAGACTGCTCACTAGACACAAATTAAGGTAGAACCAACTAAACAAAGGTGTTCAAGCTACTTCATCTACTAAGTAAACCTAGCCTCAACCACTCCAGCTCTGAGGCTGAAGTGCCTATTAGTACATTACTGACTGTCCATTCCTAAACTAGAGGAGTATTCCAGCTGAAAACTGCTTTTGCTACTCTTCCTTGTAGGAAGATCAGTAAAATTCCACCACAGACTCTGAAAGAGTAGGAGCATTAACAGGGAGCTCTCTGGCTCCACACTCCGCAGGGAGGTATTTTAATGCATACTTCAGCTGTAACTCTTGGAGCTTGTATGAAAAAGACTTTCCTGTCAGCGGAGATGGCTTGAAGAAAACAGGGATACTAAAGCTCCTAAGTTCAGCTGGTGTTATCCTACCATTAAACAGACATCAGAAAAAGGAGATGTGTTCAGTAACACTGTGAAAAGAACTGCTCTGTAATTACACACTGAGGCACTGAAGACAAAGCCATCCTTTTCTTGTTTTTAAATTCTCCATTATTTTATGACTATTGTTTTTTTATGACAGCTCTCAGTATTAGTTCATTTGAAAATTAACCTGTAGTGCTTCGAGTGGACATCAGCACTCAGTTCAAGTGTAGAAAGGGCACAGCAGCCATCCTATATTGAGATGCAGCCAGTTCTCTCTCTTCCTGCATAATCTAAGATCTGGGGCATGTTTTCCAAAGCTAGCACAGGAAAGAAGATTCCTTTGCCAAAGCTAGCACAGGAAAGAAGATTCCTTTGCCATTAATCAATGCCCAGCACAAGTGATGACCGCTGCCCTTCCACCTCCTCTCTGCACTTACAAGCGAGAGCTCTTTCCATGGGAGTGAAGCCTGCGGCACAGCCTATGGCAGGGAAATTCAACACAAGATAAACCAAACATACTCCATGGAATAAAGCTGAGGACAAGCTAAGGCAGCTGAACGAAGGGCTCTCTGAGATCCTGCGGTTCACAGAAAGGAAAATAACCTGGGCAGGTTAAGTGTCTGATGGGCAGCCTTCAAATGTTTGACATTAACTAGGAGGAGGCTGAAAGTCAGCCACGCTCCCGGCCTTTGTATCTTTCTTCCTGTGATGTTTCATTGGAAAGCCAATGGAATATCCAGTTACACTTGGATGGTGTGTTATAAACGTGGTGGCAGGAAGCATTGTGCTTAATGCTAGTGCAGTGCTTTACAGTTTTATACTGCCTGTTCTAACACACAGAACAATTGTAAATGGCTGCAGAAATCTGAACTAAACACAAAGTGCCTGCTGTTCAAGGCACAATGTTTGGAAAATTCTGCCAAAACAGACAACAGTTCTGCCATTTGCTGTGTGCTGCAACACTCAGGACTGCTGCATTTTGACATTCAGGTACATAAGGTTTCATAGATTTGTAAGAATTGATCTATTTTGTTTCTTGGCACAAATCCTCCAGACTTCAAGGGCATTTACAGAGTACTACTGAGTGTCTATGAACGGTTCAAAAGCATCAGTCAGCCAAAACCAACCTGCAGAATGCCACAATTCTCTTTAAGCAGACCACTTTAAAGCATGCTTTTCCTTGATGGCAACTCCACTTAAATTCCCAGATTTTAATTAATGTTATGCTTACAGAGGCCTTCTTCCACTTCTTTGTACAGAATTAGCTTTTGCATTTAGACCATTTAATTTAAAATGAGATCAAATCTCAGAAATAAGAACTAGCTCTATTATAAAGCATTCCCTACAAATTATTCTTGTCTGTCATGTCAGGACGCACTGAAGATGAAACCCACAATGTAACTCTGAAGTGTGTACACTCAGAATGAGCCAATCTTCCCTTGCTGCCTGGAGCACCCCTGAGCTAAGCCCATACCTTCGAATGGCCACAGTGAGAGCTTCTGGCGAACTTGCACAGGGACAAATGACCTCCTGTCTTAGACCTTTACTTTGGAAGACATTGAGAAACGCATCACAGGAAGAAATAGACCCTGGGGGTAGAAATGAAAAAGTCAGAGAACAACAATCTGATTTCTGAAGTGATGCTGTTCAAAGTATAAACTTGCTCTTCGGCAGACTGTTCAGAAGCAAAGGACTCCAAAAGGAGCTGTGTCCCCCGGAAAGCAGTCATAGCTGCTGCAGAGATATGCTTAGAGCTGATGCACGTACTGAGCACAAAGTCCTTTCACCATGCAGAAATGCCAGTACTGCTAGATTTACAACATTAATTTCATTGCAGTTTTTGTTAGGGTGAAGAAAATTACAGATAGACTTCAGAAACTCCAAGCAAACTACTACAAACAAGAACAACATCTGCATGCTGTTGTCAGCACAAGAAGTTTGTGCTATGAATTGTCCTGCAACGATGCAGATGTGCTGCTCTAAAGTAGCAGACAGATTCCCCCAGATTTCTCAGTTACTTCTGCAACAAAGGCTCTAATCCTCCTTGTAGCTTAAGGTTACTTACCTCAATCTTTTACACTAAACAAAACTGGATTTACTGCAACTTGCATTCTATAGACTATCAGGTTTGGTTTGGGATTAGTTGAAGGAAAACATCTTTCAAAATTCCCTCATTAATTACTTTTTCCATCAATATCATACAGTTGGCAGGAGACAAACTATACTTCGTGGCTGGTTTAGCTAGGATGTCTGAAGACAGAAAACACTGCCTGTTTCCTGCTGGGCTGCAGCAGCAAAGCTTACATGGGTTTGCGCCATCAGCCACTATCAGCATACGAAGCGAGGAAAGGTTGATGTCCCTCTGATCTCGGTGTGCCACCAGTGCCCAGTGCATGTCTCTGGATTTTACACAGGCAACTTTTGCTGCAAGAAGAACAGGAAGATTACAAACACACCATATAAAAGCTGTGCAGCTCTACTGCCAATTTGTACCTTTGATTTTGACTGTCAAGCACACTTTGGTATATTCTTGTTCCTTACCTTTGTATTGACAGACTTTTTGTATCCATGACAGTGGATTCACTTTCATTAAGGAGTATGGAATGCTTATAACATGCATCATGTTCATGACGCTCTGAAATCAAATGAGATAAGTAGGTTTTATGCAACAATTGTGGTAATTGTTGAGATGGTGTTATAGGCAGGTACACTGCTGCAAATCACTTTGCACTTGTTTTATTGTCACTGCTGGCACTAATCTTTTCCTATCTAGCTTTCCACATTAAGATGAAACAAGAGTCTCATATGCTAGAGCTTTGATTAAGGATTAAGGATTTAGATTAATCAGAGCATAACTTCGAAGTGGTGATGAAGAAAAGGAAACATTTTCTTCCTATTTCCTATTTATACTCTAAGCAACTCACTTTAAACAGAACAACTAAACAAATGCCTGATGAACAATGTCTGCCTGTTTGCTGTGCAGTTTAATATCATCCATAGCCCTGCTAAACTTGACCATATACAAAGAGTCGTTACTCAAAAGGACAAGCAACAGCAACATCCTGTCTAAAGAAACTGATCTCTGTGAAGACTCAAGAACTGCTAACAGCAGTGGGGCACAACTTATTTAGAAGACAGGAGAGACAGAAATCTGAGTCATGGAAAATAAATTAATGAGTTTTATTTTTTTTCTCCAGGTGAGCTAGTTCCTGTGTTTTCAGCAAGGTCATGAGAAGCTGCATGGAGTTGAGAATAACCAGCTGAGTGACAGGCCCAAACCTGATCTCCAAGGTAGTCTGAGATAGTCGATTTCTTTAGTGATTTCTCAGTGTTACTGCCATGCAAACACTCTACAAATGAGCTGCTGTAATGGCATACATCTAAGGGCAACACATCTCCACTCCTGGCACTTCAGGTTTCTGCTTCTGAAGTGTTATTATTACCCTTTGATACTACCAACAGTACAGCACTGAGTGGGAAATGTATATTTGATCCCAGGGAATCATAGCATGTAGGCACTGTACATCCTTGGACCTCCCAAAAGTGACCCTTCAAAATACTGTCAGGTCTTTAAATCAACAGAGACTAGTGAGCACTTTGTGGTAATGTGGTAAGAATGTGGCCAGAGCATTTGACAGGATACATAAAAACACGCTGGCATCTTTCCTGTGCTCATTATGGGTAAGTGTACTAGCAGAAGACCATGGGTTTAAGTCACATATGTTTTGTTTCCAAAGCAGAAAAAGTTGTATTAGAAGGAACTGCAGGACTTGCAGTTTGTGACAGTAATAATCATATGAGGTTAGTCTATTTTCAAATAGTCACGCAAAATAAAAATCATACTTACTGTAAGAATCCCATGCCATAAACCAACATCCTTCTTGAAATCTAATACATTCACAATTGTTTCAGCTGTCCAACAAAAACAAAAGAGAGTTTATCTTTTAGAACATGGCTTTGGCCCAAGGCAAACCCACTCAAAGGAAGGAAGCTTCAGTATAGCATGACTGATAACCTCAAAGCTTAACTTCCACAGTAAGTCTCCACTGCAGGATCTGTACTGGCTCGGACAATCGTTTGTATCTCTCACAAAGATACTGCAAATGTACATATTTTCAGAAAACAGTTAAAACCCCCAAACTGAGTGTTTAAATCTAGAAGCCCTTGACAGACACCTGTGTAACAGATAAGGCAGGAGCCTGGTGAGAAGCACATTGCAATTCACACTCGATGTTAAGGAGGAAGCAAGGGACTTGTACTCCATACCTTCTGTATAGCCACACGCCTGGGTCAGAGCTTGGCAGTGTGTCAGCAGTGCAATCCTTGTCACAGTCACCCCAAGCACACTTCCATCTTTACATGTTTTGTACTAAAAGAAATAGGTAGGGGAAGTCAATGTGCAGCAGTTGTCCTGTTTCTCCTATTCAATAGCTAGAGCATATGTGAATGACAGTAACAGCTAATGACTCTACTTTAGAAAGGCAGCAGTGCTGAGGAGTTTGGGAGGCTTTTCTTTGTTAAAAGACACTTTTTTTTCAGACAGGCCTTCTCTTTCTGATTGAGGTTTCCCAGGCTTGGCACAAGAATTCCACCTGCTATTTAAGTACAGGCATTATGGAAAACTATTCTGATCAGGTTAATGACTACAGGACTGTCTGGATTTAGCAACCAATAATCTAGTTCAGCCTGCTCAGTGCTCACATTTGATTTTATAGGCCAGCCAATAAACTTGAGCTTCTCTCTTTTGTGTCCTGTACGGCATAGAATGAGAGCTGGCCACAGAGTTCTTGCTGCCGGGTGGTGTCCTAATAACCTGTATGTGTACAGCCTGAAAGACACAAGCTTTCTGACCAGAACCTTGTAAAAGAGCCAAAAGAAAGTGGAATAAAAAAAGAGGTAAGAGATCATTGCTGATGATGGCAATAATTTTTCCAACTTCAGGCAAGAGTGGCAATTAAAGTAAATTGAACATTTATCTTTCTCCATGATGAAGATAATCAGCAAGATTGAAAATGGAGGCATCTCTGCTTCTGCAGTCCAGTGTTCTGACTGTGTGAAGATAGGAAAACCCTTTGCTTCATTCACTTGGGCTTATTCCTTTTGAATAATCATTTAGATTCAATACTAACATCACTGTCTACACAAAAGAGGCAAAAAGAAGGGGGGGAAGAGAAAAGTTAAACTTAAGAGCATAGCTAATTTTCCCTTCCTGATGCTGGTCTTTCACGGGGAGCATGAGTCACAAAGCAGTAAGTGACAAGCAAGCATTTGAACAAGAAGATCCTTCTCTTTCTCAGGGTTTGAAGGTTGTGATGTGCAAGCTGAAGCTTCACTGTGAACTTGCTGTCTCTTCATCTCACAGCTAGCGGGCAAGCCCACACCATGACCAAGACCAAGACTGGCTAAGGCAAGTTTAACATAATTTTGTGTCAGCCACAGAGATGGCATGAACACATTAATGCTGGAAAACCTCCAAATGCAATTTACCATTTCATTAACTGTTCTGAAATCAATACCCAGTATCACTCATTAGAACATGGCACTTATTTAACAGGCTAGCCCAGGATGCTGTTTGCTTCTGTGACTACTGAATGAATAGTTACGTTTACCTAACTCAAAAGTACCATATGCAACAGCTCAAGGAGAAGATGCATCCTGATTAACTCACCTCGATGTAAGCTGTGTCGTTGTTGGCATCCTTGATGTGTGGGAACCAGTCCCGAGGCGGCTTGGAGAGGTGTTTAGACTCTGTGACAAACCACAGCAGCTTTGGCCAGCCTGAGGTACAAAGAAAAGCCAGCTTTTGTGGAGCTTCTGCTGGACAAAACAAAACTCTTCTCTGCCAGTGTGTCACCACTACTGCTTCTTTTAAACCTCAGTACTGCATGGGAGAGATTTTCCAGAACTGCTTTCTTAACATGGGTGTGGTGACCCTCTCAGTCAACACCTGATGACTTGACTGGGCTTTTTAAGCTGTCATTGACCCAAACGGTTTGCTGCCCCTCTCCTGTCAGAGGCTACCATCCCTACCACTTAGCTATGGGACTGAATTGTATGAGTACCTCTCGTCTAGCAAAGTCCAAAGTCTGTTGGCTTAATCTGACTTGCGGACACAACTGATGCCAGCAGTGCAGCAGAACCAGCAGAGGGTCAGACCAGGAGCACTCACACTACTCAGCAGCCATGAGGTGGAAGCACCCACGCCCACCAGCCAGTGGCACACACAGCTGGGGCAGTTGCATGCCACAGCTGCTCCAGTGGCAAGTGTTTCTTTGTGGGCCTGACCCTCAGTCACTACAGCTAAAGCTGTGCAATGAGCGTGACAGCCACACTTACCCTTGAACTGTGGGATCTCCCCCGTGGGGCTCTTCGGCAGTCCTTTATGGCATGCATCGCTAGTCAAGGCCACGGTGACTCCACAGCTTCCAAGCAAAAAGCCTATCTGCTGGCTTCCTGCATCCTAAGAGATGACAAAATGAAAACAACACACAGAATTGAAGTGACTATCAGCTGACAATGTTCTTGTCCTTTGGCACATCATCATGAGAGGAAAGCAGTCCCTTTCCTTTAAGCAACTTCACTGATTAAAAAAACTCATTTGTGCCTTCAGAAAGAAATTCCACAACCTGAATATCCTCTTGTCTGTAACAACAGAAATCATACAGACAACCAAAGCCATCCAGTGCTCTTTTCAGAAATGACAATGAGTGGTTGGGAGGAGTGACTGAGAGGCTAGAAGCCTGTGAGATCTCTGAAGAAATGGGCTGACAGGAATCTCAAAAGTCCAACAATTGCAAATGCAAAGTCCTGCACCTAGGGAGGGACAAAGCCTGTGCACCAGCTGGCTGAAAAGCAGCTTCGTAGTAAGGGACCCAAGTGTCCAGGTAGACAACAAGTTGAAAATGAGTCAGCAACGTCCCTTGCACAAAGAAGGCAAATGGTATCCTGGGCTGTGCTAGGCAAAATCTTGCCAGCAGGTTGAGGACGGTGAACATTTCCCTCTACTCAGCACTAATGAGGCACATCTCCAGTGCCAAGTCCATTTCTGGGCTTCCAAGTACAAGACATAGAGCTACTGTATAAAGTGCAGTGAAGAGCTGCTATGATAATTATGAGACTGGATCATGTCTCCTGTGAGGAAAGACAAAGAGTTGGCACTGCTCAGCCTCAAGAAGAGAAACATCTGAAGGAAGGGCACAAAGTTGACCAAGCCAAGTTCTCTCCAGTGGTTCTTGAGGACATAGGCACAATCTGAAACAGTAAAGATTCCTTTTGAACATCAGAAAACAGTTTTCTACTGTGAAGCTGACTGGCAGAAGTTGACTAGAGTCTCCACCCTTGGATATAGTCAAAAGCCACCTGGACACGGTCCTGGGCAATCTGCTGCAGTTGGTCCTGCTTGAGCAGATAACCTTCAGAGTTCTCTGTCAATCCAAACCACTCTTGATTCTGTGCCAGTCTGAGGAGATAATGCTGGGTCTAGATGCTTTCCTCCTGTAGAAAGCTTTCAACCCTCAGGGTGTTCTGATGGGCATACAGTGGTGACAGTGTCACTATTTATGCTGATCTAACCAAATAATCATCATTTCCCTGAGCAGCCAAAGATACACTTCAGCAGCACTAGGAGAGAATTAAGCATCCATTAAAGAAAGCAGATTACAGTTTAGGGAAGCATCAAGGGGATACAGGCAGTGAGGTCAAGAAGCCATATGTATTGATTTTCAAGACTAGGCTGTAGCTGTTCTTCAAGAGATGCTGTGCTTCTGCAGCATCATGCCAGCTCGATGTATGGTATCTTGTCATGGTTCGTTCATGAACCTTACATCTGCCCACTAAGCTCTTCAGCTGAGTCAAGCCCAAGATGTAGAAGCACATAGGAATATTAACCCGTTCTTCACAGCATGATTCTACAGAAAGTAGCCTGTGGAGTCTTAAAAAGATCACGTTAAAATATCTTTCAATCAAACATACAGCACCATGGAAGCAACCAGAAACATTGAACAATTGTCTTAATCTACTGATTTATTCAAAAAGCATATCTGCATGATGGAAAGAAAGCCCCAAAGCCTATCTGAATAATTGTTTATGTAGTCAAACAAAACAACCTAAAATGCAGGAGCAATCAGATCAGAGGAAAAACAAAAGCTTAATTGTTTCCCATACCGCTTTGAAATATGTTAATGGCACCAATTATTAGAAGTTTGACAGCTGAGCAAACAATGCAGGACAATTAACTGATCTGTCAAAACTCTGCCACATCATTCTTTCCATGCAGCATGACTGCTTTTGCTCTTGCAGAACCAGCAGGCATGCAAAAGCAGAAGTTGACAAGGTACTTTCCCAGGTGTTTTAAATGAAGCTCATGCATCATCTTCTCCAACAACAAATCAGACATGCCTGAAGAGTGCAGGCTGGATGGTTGTCCTTGGAGGTCCTGCAGAAGGCGTGCCAGGAAGATGAGGGCTGAAATGCTCCATGGAGAACATCACTCCTTGGGCAAGTCACAGCCTCTGAGACTTGCAACTTTATGTATAAGGGAGGGCACTGGTTTCTTAAAATACCAGATCCATACTACCATGAGCCAAAATTTCCCACCAAGTTCAATCTAAATATGGCTACCAATGCAGGCATGTATGAGACCTCCTAACTGGCAGTTAAAAGCAACATTGCACAGAAATGTCATAACTGACTGCAGCACTCTCAGTGTTAAATTAAAAAAGGGTTGTAGCTGTCTGCTCTACAGAAGACTGCTAACAAACCCCTTCCTCACTGTACCGGGGTAAAGTCAGGAGACTTTCAAGATATTGTTTTTTCAGATTTCAGAGACAAGCTATTGGCTTTTGATCAATGTAAAGGGAATGTCTGCAAAGCTGAGAACTGCTTCTCTAAGTAGAAGAAAGAAACCAAATCATCTGCTGCCAAAATAGAATTACAAACCAGACTTCCTTTCCCCTTAAATAAAATCCCTCTCCTGCCTGCAAAGGCAACAGATTTTCAGGGCACGCTGTTTTGTCAGCAGTGTTTTTTCTGTTTTAGCAATTTATGCTAATCTGCTACTTTGGCAACACACACTTTATTTTGTGGGGTTAGAGAAAGCCTCGCAAAGCCAGTGGAGACCAGCTGAAACAACTCCACCGACAGTCCCAACTGCATACGGGGAGAGACTTGCCACTGACGCTCTTTGTCAAAGCCTTCACAATCCACAGCTTGAAATGTCTCATAATGCAGGTGGAAGGCAAAAGACAGAGATGAGGTATTGTGCTATGAGGTTTGAGACCAGTTGTTGACTTTGGAACTATCATTTTACATTTCTTGAAGGCACAGCACTTGCTGAGGTATCAAAAATGAGGTCTCTATAGCTTTAGACTATGGTTGCAGACACCTAGAGAGATCAGTCTTTCAGATGAAGTGATCTGGAAAGCCTCTCACTGTAGGTAGCCATTCAAGGTTCTCTAAAGACTTTTATTAAAGGTTCCCTAAAGGTTTTCATCAGTACCTGGAGGCAAATTGTCTTCCCGCTGCAGAGAGTGATAATTCATTGTCAGGATAAAAAAATCCCACATGAGGTTGCATTTGAGCATGCTGTTAGTGTCACTTGATAATGCTTTGTGAGAGTATCCGTGTGAAGGAAAACATTCATGATCCCTTCTCTCTCCGTGAGAGTGCATGTCCTTATCTAATAAGGAAGGAAGGAAGAGACAGCCTGTGCAGAGGGTGGTCTGATGAAGGTTACTCCTGTCTATTTGCAGATCCCAGACTGCCTTCAAAAGGAGAACTCTGCAGTGAAGCACGAAGCTCGGTTTGCCCTCACCTCACCAAACATCTGCTGGGACAGAAGAAAACTCAGGGACAGCCTCTGGAGTGGCACAGGACTGCCAGCTGGAAGCACATGTGGCATTACATCCAACAGGGCAGGAAATGGTGTTTTGACTGAGAAAGATTTTACATGCTTGCATCTCACTGCCTGTGATAATAGGCCATAAAGATCTGTGTGGAATTGCTTTGCTTCTATGTTCGCAGCATCTGATCTAACACAACTATGAAATGGCTTGGAGGACAAAAATGTTATTTTAAGATTAAAACTGATTAGCTCCCCTGACTGTATCAGAGCAGAATAATAATTTTCATGGCACTCATCAAATGGAAAAAAACATTAACCTAAAAAATAGAAATAAAATGATTTGAAAAACATGTTTTTACATCTTTTCATGAGGGAAATAATAAATCACAATTTGAAATAGATCCTGACATGTTGAAAATCCCCTCTCATCTCCGTTGATGGCACAACCTGTGATGTATAGTCTGCACTTCACTTCATATCACACATACAATGCAACAATTTGTAATACTCCAGCCTCAGAGATGATGACCAGAAGTGGCAGCTCTGAAGGAAGAGCTGCTGTATACAGCACAGTGTGGGAAACAGAAAGCACTGGGGACAGTAACCCTGTTTTGAAAAATCAAAGCCCACGATCCATGATGTAGGCATTGCAGTGGCATTAATGCAGGGGAAGAAGAAATAAAAGAGGCTGTTTGCTCTGTCACTGCAGTGACTGTGGAACCCCTGACTGCTGCTCCTAGAATAAAGAGGCTGTGATTTTAGGTTCTAATTTCAGAGCTGATTACCCAAGTTTAAACACCTAAAGCCATGTTGAAGCAAATGCCAGTGCCCAGGGTTCTGCTGACCACCAGGAAGCACCCTGGGAACAGAAGTGAAGTGGAGAATGATGTGTGGTTGATGAGTATCACACAACCCAGCCAGAGGCCATCAAACCAGCCTCCTGAAGTTCTTGAGTGAAGTATAACTAATCCTAGGGATTCTGTCAATGCAAAGGTGGGATGAAGAAGGAAAAAGCAAGGAGAGATGGAACCTCATCTAATCATGAACTGGAAAAAAGCCCTGCCAAATTCTTCACAAACTTAGATTCAAAGGAAAGGGAACAGACGGAAAATCTAGAGGTCTCTATTTCCACGTGGCTACAGATGTTGCAGAGTAACACACGAGCCAAGAGCCCCTCTGGCTGCAAGCATTACTGCTCCATATTAAACTGCCAGGCACAGAAAATTTGCAGAGAGCCTTGAAAAAACTCTTCTTTATGAAAAATCAGAACAGTATTAATACTGCTAATTCACAACTTTAATATAAAAAATGGGCTCCCTGAAAGAGCTCTTCCAGTATCACCTCATTATTCTGTAAATCTGTATGAGCCCATAACAAAATTTTTGCTCTATTTGTTAATTCACATCTGTCTTTCCAAAACGAAACCAAAAAATGGCCACTGCCAGAATGCACTGAAGCATGCAGAAAGGGAAGCAAATAATGGGAAAGCTCAAAAGAACAGTCTAGGCCATTGTGTGGTGACACGAATGGCATCTTCCCACGGATGCCAGAAGCAATCTGCTGTCATCTGACCAAGCAGAGGTATTCCTTCTGGGACTACTCAGAATATGATTTTCATCTCATTCTTTCCACTCCAGTTCCCATTCCATATAAACAAATGCAGAAGTATTTGCAACAGTATATGCTGTAAGGCTGCACAGCTTTATTTATAGATCAGAGATCATGTTGCCTTTTTAACTGCACCACTGACATCTCTGTTATTGTTTTATCAATTCAACACTTAAACATTATGGAATGACCTTGGCAATCGTTTATGTATAGGCACGGATAAACCTACCTTTATATATCAGCATATACCCACATATTTTAAAATTGAAACCAACCACCACCCAAGAGGTTCAGGCAAGTCAGGAGAAGTTATCCATCTGTCAGAAGAGTATTTACTGAGACAGCTGGATTTTATAGTTTACTGGATGGGTGTGGTATCAGATGTTCAAAAATAAATCAAATTCACACTTCTGCATGCACTTTAAAACGCCACCAAACTGCAAATAGGAGTAACTGGGAAGACGTTATTGGATTTTTTATGCCCCTAAGCCAGGCTGCCGTTTTGTTTTGAATAACAAAAGCAGACTCGCCCTTGTGAGCACTCTCTGCTAAACACACATGGTGTGCTCCTGGCTTTTGTTGCTACATGTGAACTCTCTGGTTCACACTGAAGTCGTGCACCCAGGTTAGGCGACTGCCTCAGGCTGTCTCAGGGCACTGCGCTGGTGTGTGAAAGCCTGGTGACAGCCCGACACAGATCCCCTGGATTTATACTGAAATCTTCCTCAGCCATGCCCATCCCTTCCAGTGCCCTCAAACGCAGGATTTCACAAATGAAGTAGCAACACTGCTCCCCAAAGCAGGCACACTAGTTGAGGTGCCATTCTCTCTCCTTGTATGGCCTTTCTACTTCACTTGTACCTTTCCTCCAGTCTTAACCAGTTCGGCTGGGGCACTTCTCTCCTCTTTGTCTCAGTTGCCCCTCTTCATCCACCAGCTTAGCTACTCTCCTGTCTGCTCAGCTGGATCATGGCCTTCTGTTGTCCGATGCACTTACTGTCCTCCCTCTCTCTCTACCACTTCACCAGTTCAGCCAACTGTCCTGTCCTGCAGCTACCAGCCCTTCTCTCTCCTGTCAGATTCTGGTTTCACCATGGCAAGGGCCCACCACAGATGTTGGCCAGGATGCATGTGAGCATAATGAAGAAATGGTATAATCTCAGCTTATCAGAGATGAGGACGGTTCAGACATACTCAGTTAGGAAGGAATCTCCAGGCATTTTCAGATGATAAATTGCTACGTGAGATGTGCAAACTCACAAGCCTTTATGAGTGCTTACAAACTTGTTTCTATGGCTTTTCATTTGAAAGGCAGGGTGCCTGTCCAGGGAACAACGAGCTGAGCTCCTGCTCCAGGGTGCTGTGACACCAGAACATTTCAAAGAAAGGCTCTTGACAACTGAAAAATTGAAAATGTGAGCAAAGCAACACATTTCTCCAGCCCTTTACCTGGAAACAGCTCATGGCTTCAGTCAACATTCCCCAAAAGATTTTACAAAGAAAGCTTGTAAAGATTAAAGAAAACACTTTGAGTGCACAACTCCAGATCAAGTAGTCAAAGGAAAGCAGTATTAGTGCCAGTTAATAAAAGAGGGGTTATATAAAAGGGTATTTGGAGAACCTTACAACAGGCACTGTGGCCAGCCATGCTAAAATTGAAGAGCTTTAACCAAAAAAAAAGGGAATTTGTAATGAATAAATGCATTTTGCTGTGTTTACAGCCTTCAGGGCATGAATCCTGAAATAAAAAAAGGCAAGTTCAGCAGCACTGGTGAAAGCTTCGCAGCTGTGGCTCACCTACAGCACTCAGCCCTCTCCCTCACCACCTTCAGACACTCTTTCTGCCTGGAACTGCTGAAACAACTCCGGGTGTATCAGCTTTTAGTTAGCAGTGGTCAGGTTTCTCTAGGAACGAACATTCTGTGGCAAGAATACCCAGATGTAATTGGTTCAAGTGCCACCCTTGGCAGAGATGACTATGGTGATAGGGGCCTCAGAAAACATATGCACATACAGACACAGGAGAAGGCATATCCACAAGTCCTTTGAAGCAGCACACACAGCACTAGTGGCACCATGAGATAGCTTGGATTGCAGGGACAGGTGGAAAACGAGCAGTTGTTGCCAATCATTCTTTGTCAGTACCAATACCAGAATGCTTTGAGAGATAATCCATCTAGGACAAGCAGAGTTGTTCTGGAAAATTTTCCTCTCCTTTTCCAGCTGGACTTGCACTTGCTGGAATTGCAGGCACATCTTCAGATTTTCCATAGCAAAGAAGCAACTATTTATACCTCTCCACACAGCAATGTCTGCGTCCCCAGATTCAGAGCTGGTTAGCTCAACAGCTACGCTCAAGCTGCTATTTGTTCTGCCATAAGTTCTAGAATGCAGTACAGAGAATAAATGAATTTCCCTACCTTTCTTGTAAGTGGCACTTCAATAGGGACGGGGACGACTTCCGCAAGCAGGCAGCCATAAAACGCTACCATGAAAGCAGCAGGGTCGTTGTTAGGAAACACCAGTGTTACCTGCAACAAAGTCAGGGATGAAAAATGAATTATCCTAGGCTTTGGACTGGAGTTTCCATGCTTCCTTCTGGAGAGAAACGATTAGCACAACACTCCTGTGATAACTATCCAAACACTTCATGACGGGCAAATGAGGAAGAGCCAGTAATTTGTTCCGATTGCTGTTCCCTTTGTCAACACTTTCACTTGGGGTGTACTGGAATATTTTCGTGCTGTGCTGTTTCCCACACTGACAACACCTTTCATCTGGTTCTCAATTTACTGATTGCTTTACAGATGTTAAATAACCCAGTAAATGGAATCATTAGAATTTTACATTCTAATTTAATAATTTGCTTGATGTTACCAAACCCAAAGTGTATCTGTAACCAATTTGGGTTACTCAGACTTGTGCCATCATGCCGATCATTAACACAATCTGCTTTGTCTCACTTCACTTCTTTCATGCCACAGTTTCATACTAGGATTGGTGTGTTGCCCAGCTGTAGAGGCTTCTGGGTACTGGCAACCATGCATAACTGGTACTTAAGAGAAGCAAACATCATATCCAGAGCTGGCCATACTGCATGCCAACCTGGGCCTGGATTTGCTGGACTCCACAGTTTTGGGGCTAGGGAATTATTTAGATAGAAGAATGCAAAAAGAAATGATAGGAAATCACCTGTAGGCTCATTAGGTGCCCTTCTCCCCTCAGTGTGCACAACTGTACGGCTGACTTCTGTGGGCACTGCAGACATTGTCTTAGATCCTCCCAGGGTAGAGGGCAAGGAGAGGTGAGAGGGCAGTCTCACTGAGGATCCAGCAACCTCAAGTCCACACTTCTGCTTGCAAGGGCAGCGAATACACTGCTCCTGCTCACTGCAGAATGACCTTGGGGGCTAGATCCTGTCACCATTTGTGATCTCCTTCAGTCAGATGGATGTTCTCAGCTCCTGTCCCAAACAGCTGTAACCCAGCTGGTACTTCTACTGCAGGATCAGCTGCAGTGGCATCCAAAAGGCACAGTAAATGATTTACAACTTAACTCCTTAGGGCCTGCACACAGGATCAGAGTGCATCTTGAAACCTGCTGGAACTACTTAACAACGCTCAAGTTTTGACTGTGCTCCTTTCCACAGTAGCTCTGTATTTCAGTCTCATCACATTTTCATTCACACTCCCAGGTTCAGTTACTGAGGAATTTCAGTGTTTCCAGAGTTTTCATGTGGCCTTTCACAGAGGAACTCGATTTCTTCAAGCTACAAACCTAAACAACCTTGCCAAAAAATATGCTTTTTGAGCTGAAGGCTCTAACTTTCTAACTGCTGAGGGGAACTCCAGAGAAGACACAACACTCCTAATGCAAATGCTGGGGATAGGTGTGCAGATCTTGCTGCATGCATCCTACGTGCACATACAATGGACAGCCCCAGGAGAAACGGACAGAAAAGGATTCTGATAGAGGCACAGAGGATGCTGGAGTGTGCTGAGCCTAGCAAACATCTGAAAGATTTTGAAAGATCCCAAAGGATACTTTAAGCATTGCTGACTTTCATGCTGATCTCTGCTTACATAAAAGTAGTGAAGGTTGGATGGGAATCTTTGCAAAGGAGCTGACAGATAGAGAAATCTCACTGACATCCAGTGGGAATGAGGCATTAACTTCCCCTCCACAAAACATTAATCACTAACAGACCTGTACCAAATAAACAAACAATATTTGTAGAAGCAAAAAGGGATAAAGCTGGAGGAAAAGAAACCACACAGTGTATATTACCAGAAGAGAATCTGGTTATCCCAAAGATATTTCAGAGAGCAAGCTTAATTTCCAGGCAGCTGTCTGGGGTGACACAAGGTTACGTGTCTGAAGTGACTACAGAAGACAAATGCAGCCTGTTGGGTACTATAACAGCAGAAAGAGGGAAACAAGTGCAGGCACGTTCATTTATTCTTTGGCTCTGATAAAGAGCCTCAGCCATGATCATAGAATCAACCAGGTTGGAAGACACATCCAAGATCATCCAGCCCAACCTATCACCCAGCCCCTTCCAATCAATAGGATGTAATGGTAGTCATGAAAATCAGAGGTTGCACTGATAGAAGATGCTTTTAAGTGGAAAAAAGCCTTAATTATATGTAATATTAACGTAAGGGAACAGTTTCAATCCATTAGAAAAGACCAGGAACATTTTAAAACTACGTTTAACCCTTGTCATGCAAAATGCGTGATTTAGAATAAAAAGCTATTTTCAAAGAGATCAGAAAGCTTTCATGTTACTACAATAGGGGCTCAGCAGCCAGAGTAGCAGCCCAGAACATCAGAAGCACAGGAACAGCTCATCTTCAGGGCGAAGCTGCTTCAAAAGATCATGTTTCTGTTGCACAAGGCTGCTAGGCAAGGTATGTTACAAAACAACGCATACGCTTCCAGCAGGAGGCTAAAAGCATTTCTTTCACTGTAATCTAGGTCTCCTTCTTTTAGAAGAGATGCAATTTGTTCCTTACGTGGCTTGCACTAGCTAAACTTCCAGCTTGCTGCCTGAACTTCTTGGGCTCAGGAGACACCAGTGAGTGCTGCAGTAAATCAGTATGAAGATGGGACATCAGCACACAACAGAGAGGGAGATGTCCCATGTGCGCTTTACTCCTTTTTGGAGCTTTCTGGGTGGATTGTGTGGATATGTACACTTGAACAATTGTTTCTCCTGCTGTTGCTCAGTAAGTCAAGCAAAAGAGATTCTTCAGTTCCTACTCATGGCTGGCTGCCAATGCAGGAAGCAATTCAGATAAAGGACCTAGCAATCCTTTAGCTAAACTCTTCAAGATTTACTTTTAAAAAGACACATAAGAAGGATTGTTAGATTTCATTTTGCAATTAGTTTTTTTTCTTCTGGGAAACATTACTGCATCCTTCCATTTCTAGAGCCCTAAGAAATGTGTACCACAGATATATTTCTCACATGTGGCACAAGGGGACCAAGTGAAGCAACAATTTTAGAATTGATATCAGCCCATACTCATGACTCTAAGCACTAAGGCTGGACTAAAACCTGCATTTCTGACAAATTAGTTCTGCAGTACATGTTCCTTAGCTGAAAGACAACCGGAGATGGGACCTGTGGAAAATTCTATAGAGGCTCTGGCAGAGAAAAGGAGCAGCGTGCTCAGCCAGCCTCAAGAGACTGAGGGGTAGGTTTGTAAGCCCCTCACCAGCAAAACCACAGGATGCTCTGGACTTCATTGAACAGCTTCAGGGGTTATCTCTGTAACCTTTGCTCTCTGTATATTTAACCCACTCGCCTGGATTCAGCCTCCAGCAGTAGCTGTATCTGATTCAGGAGCCAAGAACAGAAATATTCTCCATGCTACCAGTCACTGTAATCTCTTCATTTAACTGGCTGCAAAAAATGTACTTACTGAGCTTGTCTTTGTCCTCTGCAATGGTTCTATTGTTTCTACTACCTCAACAACTACAAAGTTCTCAATAAGTTCTTTTTTTCCACATGACACCTCCAGGCTCCATAAGCAAGGTTTTGCTAAATAGACTTCTGTACTACATCCAAAAAATGCTTGACTTTGGACACTTTCAAGATTCATCTGGTCAGGGGGCTGGGCCACCATGTCTAGACCACGCTTTTGCCAGGAAGGTCGAAGCAGATCATACTCAAGGTCCTTTCTAACCCAGCATTCTATGATTTATTATGCCATTCAAATCATCTGTCCAAACAATCAGTCTATTTGAGTACAAGGCAGATTTTACTCCTCCAATATTTCCTTTTGTTAATTTCCTCTGAGAACCTCAAATATTTCATTCTGTCTCTGTCCACGTGGGATATGAATTACTAGTAAGTAAAAACCACTGAGATACTCACCCTGTCTCCAGGTCGTACCATTGGTTCTTGCTTCGTGCCTAATTTATGTAGTATATTGTATGCAACCTTCATACTTCTGGTCCAAAGTTTGCCTATTAACATAAAATTTTTGAAATTAGAATTCTTCTTATGTTTTACAAGATTATTATTATAGAGAAAGAATACCTGAGCAGTGAAAAAAAGAGAGTAATTCTATTAGTTTTCCAACTAAATATGACACCAATATTGTGAGTAGTGGAAATATTCAAATACTGATCAGAAGCTTTCTTTGAACATGGGTTGTTTTTTTTTAAAGTATGAATAGTTCTTACTTTGGAGAAAATGGGATCTTGACTCCAAATGTTTGCTGTTAGAGGTTACTAACCTTTAGTTAGAGGTTACATCAAGTGCAGAATCATCCTAACACCCTTAGCTGTAGCAAGCTGGACAAGTTGCATTTCTGCCCGGAATGACATCTGAGGGTGTTATTCAGATTTCCTGACAGCACTTCTCTTACCCCAAACCACCCAGAGGAAAAGAAAAAGAGTCCTGAGAAGTAGAGACAAAGCAAAAAACTCCAGCAAACAGAAATCCCCCCGCAGTCAAAGGGGCACACTGAAGCAGCAGGGACCCTCTGACCTGGAGCACATCCATACAGCTGTGCTTCACACTTAATTTTGGCCTTTCTTTCATTTAATTTGTCTTTTTCTTCTCACCTGCTCCCATACTCTCCACTTTGTCAGTTTCATTTCACTCTCCCCGGGTACCCTTCTTTTGTACTCCCCCTCTCCTCCCCAGCATCATCCCTCCAGCTCTGCATTTAGCTCACCCTTAGCGAGACCTCACCCCAATATTCTTTAGAGGAATATTACCTCATCAAGATCTGGCCACGTTAAGTGCCTTCCAGTAACCCCTGAGTGATCAGCAGCTCTTACAGATGGTCTTTATTCAGAGACCTTGTGACCTCCATTTGAACACTGCAGAGCACAGCAGCCCTTGTTCTGGGCTGGCCCCTGTCTGCTTCAGTCTGACAGTAACAAATCTGCCGATAACCGAAGAGCTGCCAGGTTCTGCCACCAGGTCACCTGTTGGCTCAGCAGTTCAGCCTTTCAAACCCACAACCAAGACAACCACATCCTGGTTATAAAATGGATAATTTAAAGAGCAAATCTGATGTAAATACAACTTGTGATGGGAAGGCAGGATCTTTCTTTTAACTCTGCAGGAAACCTGGAAGGGTCACTGCTGCTTATGACCAAGTAAGCACCATACACAATTACTTCTTATGAAAACTTCTTAGCATCAAACTATGTTTTCCATAGTACTCCAGTACTTGCAAGCTGAAAGAAATAAATATGGCCCAGATCTGTGCCACTGGAAACTCAGCATGGGTACAGGACTACACCAGCAGGATTAATCTTCACAGCACTGTGGCAGAACTACCTGCATTTGATGGAAAGAAAGTTTTTTAAAGCATCCCTGCTGCTACAGTCAACACTTGAAGTTGACAAGCAAGTAGGATAAAAACAAGGATCCCTTCAGAAAGCAAATGATCTTCTTCTTAAAGGTTTCCAACATTAAAGTTTCAGTGGCAACAAACTTAGAAGAGCAATTAGCAATGATACAGAAGATTGGAGAATAGAAATCAAAAGCCTGGCAAAGGTTCTGAACTGCAAGAAAGAACCATCTTTACACAAAACACTTTCAAGCTTAAAATGAACATTGAATTTTTAATTACTTTCCAGAGAGACATGAAGGGCTGTTGTGAAAAAGTTCTGTCTGAACTACAGAGATTAAATCTGTTACAAGTTTTATATTTGCATTTGTGACACAATCACCCTGATTCTTCATCTATTAAATCCACCACCTTACAGTATTTTCTTTACAATCTATGTTTATATCGAAGTAGCAGATGCATTCTTTAAAGAGTACCAAGGTATGCAGCACAACCATTTCCACCTAAGTGATGTGAGTAAATCAAGTGCCTTCAGAGACTGAGAAAATCTAATGCAGTACTTTCTAGTAGTTTTAAATAATGGAGCCTAAAAATACATCTTTTCACAATGCTCTTTCACTAGCTTAATTTTATTTCAACTTCTGAAACAGTAAGTATACAAGGTTGCCCCACTCATTTCTCACCTTTCTGTTTAAACACACTTCAAGCTGCACAAAAAATGCCCATGGTGTCTTCTTGGGATCAGAAAATCCCTCAATTTTCTGTCACCACAGCCCTTTCCAGCTTCATTTACTGGTGCAATACCAAACTGTGTTAATCAGCCAAGCTAATTGCAGGTGTGTGCAGGCATGGAACCCGGACACCAGAACACAGAGGTTGGTGTGCATTCAGCTGGGAAGGAGCTGGGATATGTGGTCTCTCCTGTGGCACTTAAAACCTCCGTAACCTCACTGCAGCACTTGCAGACTGCCTGCCCCTGGCTGCTCTGCTTCTGCTCAGGTGTGGGCAGTGGCAGCCTGGGGCAAGCAGAGGCCACGAGGCACCAAGCACAAGCTGTGCAGATCTCCAGCTGGATCCTGCTCAGCACGAAGCTGGCAACTTCTCTGCCAGGGTATGCAGCTGTGTTCCAACACAGAAACCAGAAGTGCTACAAAAGGAGCAGGAACCCAGGAGCTGGAGCCAGGAACATATGAACGATCAGGGACAGAGTTGTGGCTGCTGGATAGGGCACAAGCTTCTGACCAGCAGTGGACTGAACCCTGTATTTACTTCACCACCTTGGCTGTCTGTCCCCCACCCATGCCCCAGAGAACACGAAGGACAAAAGCCCCTGGTAACAAAGGATGTTATAACGAAGGAAATCTCTGGAGCATTTCCTTCTTTGGTCTTGCCCAGGCTGCAGTTCAGTGCAGTTCTCCCTTCACAAACTCGAGAGGTTGTCAGTCTCTGGGAAGAAGCCAACTGCTAAAGCCTCTTCTGCAAATCCCCAAGCTGTGACCTCGATGTGACCTCCACATAGTGCCACATCTGCTCAGCAGGAGAGGGAAGCCTTGGTGAGGAGCCCAGCTGTGCTTCATCCAAGGCTGTTGCTCTGAGACAGGGTTTAGTGCTGCTGGGACAGTCCTTATGTGGGGCAAACCCTCTTCACTACAGGGGCTAGAGTGCAACATGTCTGCTTGGAGCCGCTATGGATGTGCCCCGTTGTCCTCAGCTGGGCCCGAGATAAACACAATGCTACTGATACTCTGCTAAGGTGGCTCAGAAACAGGAGAGCAGACGTAGGAAACTCAAGCAACAGATTCGTGCCACAGTAAGCAGAGCAGCCCGTGTTTCAGTTCAGTGTCCTCAGCCATGCCCGCAGCCCGAGCATCCTGGGAGGTTCACAGAAGAGCTTTCCAAGTTCATTTTGTAGAACAAAAATCCAACAACCCCCAGTTAACACACCTTGCCACCACCACAAAGCACAACCTCGTCCCCACCAACCACGACTTCACATAAACTCCACAAGACAATAATGGAGCTTTTCTCTGTATGTTACTACCTAACTTATTTTCTGAAGTACATCATCTTTTTCTAGAGATGATCGTCTCTTCCTTAGCCACTTCTGTCACTTGCACCAAGTGCTGCTGCCAGGCTTGCACACCCTAGCAGCATATTCGTGCAGGGAGGCCTTTAAAGCTCTCCATGCACTTGTAAGTAAGCTGACTGTTCCCCCTGCCCAGCAAGCACCAGCATGTGTGGCTGTCCTGAGTCTGAGCTGTATCTGGCAGGAGTTGTGCACACAGATAGTCCAGGACGGGATGGTGAGCAGCTGTGCCAAACGCTGTTAACACTTGTGTGGGACAAGTCCCTTTCCTCTTGCTGCTGGAATTTTGATTTAGTTGAACAGTTGCAAATCTACACCAGTAACAACATACTGCACATTTTACTCCTACTCATTCTTGTTCCTTTTTTAACAGTCTGTTCAGAGGGCAGCATCTTTTACCAACTAAAGCTTAGTAAGCTGGAGTAAGCTAATAGCCAGTCCCACCTGGTTAAGTGAGGTGGGGTACAAGTAAAGGAAACCACTAGGTCTTAAAAACCACACTAAAAGGGTAAGTCAACAAAAATTAATTGATTTCCACATGGCACTGAAGCAAATCCCCTTCCTATTCCTTTGCCAATCTGTAAGAGGACTATACACTTGTGTTGAATGTAAAGAAGGTTACAGAAGAAAAGCTGTATCAGGAAGAAAACAGAGAGAACACAACACACAGTTTCCTTATCCTCAGGATGCTTTTCAGCACCACACAGCAACAACTCAGTACAGCCAGTCAGTGGTTGCTTACCAATCTCCATGCACAGTGCAACAGCCAGAGTGGAACTGCAAATGATTTTGTCAAATATTCATTTTCCCAATATTATGACTTTTTTTCTGTTACAGAAACAAGAGCACTTATGAAATCTGGTGTCAATGGCAAGCTTCCTAATGCTAGACAGGTAACAGGATGCTTTCTTCACTTTGCAAAGTACTAGCTGCTGCTCTGTTAACACTTTATTCATAAGCTCTTTACATGCACCCTGAGCAGCAAAAAAAGTTGTTCTCTTTTGGAAGTACCAGTCCAAAGGAACAAATCTGTTATATTGCAGAGAGTGAAAGACTCCAGACACTCTCAGAAGAGAGGTGGCCTTGCTATTACAATGCTCGATCACAGACTGTAATACAGAGATGTTTAGAGTATTTTTCTGTCTTTTTACTAAAGAAATAAAGGCTTAAAGTACAGAACAATCATAGCATTGATATTTATCTAGAGGCTTGAACCACGACCATCCATACCTCTGCAAGCACTGAGTTATATCAGAAATAAGGACTGTCTGGTTATGCAGCTACGTGTTGAGAAGAGTTTTGATTCCATCTCCCTCCTCCTAATAATCATGAAAATCCTGGCACGTGGGGGCCAGGTTGCATGCCATGGCTTGGGGCTGGGTATTCTTGGTCTGTCATGAAGTTTCAGTCATCTCAGAGGATCTCCAGTATAACCTACATCACATTTGCTGAAGTGGCATGACTTTGGTCTCAAAATACTTACAGTTGCATTAAGCAGTTTTTCTCAAGGGCATTAGGAATAAACAATAAAAAAATAAGTATTTTTTCAAGTTTTTTTTTCCTCCATGAAATCAAAATGGATAAAGAAAAAAAAAAATGCCACTCTAACCAAAGGGCCTTCTCTGCTCTTTTTTTTCACTAGCCTTGCTGTTTCCAGCAGGCCTCTGATGTGGGAGAAAGTGCATCAGAGCTACTGAATATGGTTTTCAAAAATTCTGATTACAGAAAGGAAAGGACATTCTTTGAGTCAGATGTAGTTAACTGGTATGTACTTTGTTTGGTTTTAATAATGGTTACAATAACAAAGATCAAAACTTGCTCATTCTCAAATTATTTTCAGCTTTTTACTTTTTCTTCTGCCTTTCTGATTCATCTTAGCACATTCAGTAAGAATAGTAACTGTGATAGCATAAACGCTACATGGAATTTAATTGTTCTCCATTCACATTTCTCCTCTAAGAAATCACTAAAAGCCTCATAATTAACACCAGCAACAGCAAAAGCAGAAGCCTGACTATTCTGATTAACTCTGAGTCAGAAATTGTCCTCTTTTCCTCAAAGCACATATTAGGCTCCTAGTCAGAATTCAGACTTACACAAAACCTGATAAAGACATCCTTGCTTCCCATATCTCAGACATTTCCATTTATGCATATTCAGTGATTTGATTTATAAGGGGATGGTGAATAACTTCACTAAGATGTTCTCCACTTAACTGAGTTCCCAAAGGAACAAAATGTTTGAAAAATAAGTGATATTCAGTGTCTCACTAGAAAGGGTTTAAGAATTCTGAGCACATTAAATAAAGATTACAGCTGGGGCACTGAGAAGAACTTCAAGAACTAAGGCAAACTGCTTCAAAAATTTGCTTGCAAACAAAAACGCTCTACAAGTGCAGCTCTTCATTTCTTCTCTCCACAGCAGCATAAGACACAGGGAAGGAAGCAGTCCTGATGGGACAAAAGCTCAAATGACAGGCCAAGAAAGGCACAGGAGGTGTAAGGCAGTACAGAATAGATGAAATTCTGCAGGAGAACTGGAAGGCAAAGGCTGAAAGAGTACATTCTCTAAGCTAGCTCCACTCAAGGCCCCACAGCACACCATGACCTAGGGCACTCACCACTCAAATCCACACAAACTGCATCATATCCGTGTCAGGCCCTGTGAGGGAGGGAAACCCGTTCCAGTAAATCACATAAGGTGGTCTCACCGCATCAGTCCATCACTGTCTGCCATGGTATGTCATAGTTTGGCCACTCTCAGGTGCTGCTGGCCAGGACTGCAGAAGAGTTGCTAGGAAGACTTTGGAGAAGGAGGATTTTGTGGACTCGCAGAGAGCTCCTTTTTAGCATGTGAGGCCACCAAGGGGAAGTATGAAAGCATCCTAGACAGATCCAACAAGCCAGTACTGCATGTTTGCAGGGCCAGAGTGAGCCTGCTGCAAGAACCCAGCCTCAGGTGACAGGTGGGGTGAGATTTCCCCACACAGATCCAGCTAAAGGTCTGCATTAAAAAAAACTTTCTCTGAAAACAACCTGCAAGCTCTGGACACAGAACAGCTGCACAAAACTAATGAAATGCCTGGGTCATGTCTGACACTGCAATTAGAGCCTGAGTAATGGGCAGGAAGGTAACACTGTCCACTATTATCCAGAAAGGAGGAGATGAAGATGCTTTGTGTTAAGGACATACTAAGATGGGGTATGATGACCTAGCTGTCAACTATTGAGATACTCCTGGCATTCCAGTTGGGAAAAATGGAAAGAAGATTCATCCATGCAGAAACAAGAGGCTGGGGAAGATGCTATGTGTGAAAACAGTAGAGATCAAGAGACATCATGCAGGATCCTTCTCTTAACTGTAGAGCTGGAAGATGAATGAAAAGGATTTCCACGAAGACACAAGAGGTTGTGAGAAGAAACTGAAGGAAAAACAGCCAACAGATGCAAAATAAAGAAGAAGAGATGCAGAGTGCCCACACTGCTAACATGCCAAAGGCTGAGACTGCCAAATATTCATCAAAATAGTGATGATATGGAAAAATCCTGGTAAGGTTTCCTTCAGCTGGAGAACAGCCTGAAAACAACTAAGACACAAACTCAGAGGCTAGTGCAAGTCCTTAATATTGGCATTTTAAAGTTTGAGTCATGCACAACAGGAGATGGAGGTGCACACTGATCCCGTGTGGTAGGACTGTGGGTTAACTAATGCTACACAAGGTTATCACCACAGGGGCCAGTGGCTGTGCTACGCACAGGGGTAAAAACTGATGAATACAAATGGCTGTGCTGAGTTAGAGGCTTATTGCCTAGCAACAGTCAACTTTAAAAATGCCATGCTCACAACTGCTAGAAAATATTCCAGACATAAAAGGTGGATTAGCTACAGCAAAATCCTTCATAAAGCCATCCATGACACAGCAGGTGGCTGCAACGTTAACAGTCATTTCAATAAGGGGTGTCCTTTAAGTCAAGAAAACTGCCATGGCACAGTGAATGGGTATTTCTCATGGAGAAAAATGCCAGCTGCAAATCCAGTTAGCAGAGAAGAGCCCACCAAATCTTGTATGGTTTGTAATTTCTTTTATCTATAAAAGCAAGCAGGGAAAATGGAAAGAAAAGAATTGATTTTTTTCCTGACCTCAGGAAACTACTGAAAGGCAATAACAAAAAACATATCCAAAGTACCAAAAACTTGACTTTTAGTCCCATTTTTCTCGTGACTTAGACAATTTAGAAGAGGCGTTTGGAAAGAGTGACCTTAGGGCAGAGAAGCAGGTTAGGTGGCTCCACAAGCCACGTAGATGAGTTCCTCAGGTTGATCCGCTCAGCCTACAGCCCTTCAGGCAAAGCAGGACACATGATCAGGCTCTGGACAGACTCGTGTTCAGAAAAATGGTCTGATTCCCACTACCATCTTCATTTCCTTTCCTGCCCCATTCATTTAGGGCATTCAGTAGCTGACACGCATGTTCTGCAAACATGGAATTGCTATCTCTAAAGTAGTTCTGCTCTTGCAGAACAAAGCCTGGGGAATATCCATCTTAATCTTCAGGAAAATCTGCCCTAGGATGTATTTCTATTTCTAAAAGGTGGTTTTCATTCATAATCTGATTCCATGGGTGTATCTGCTCAGCTCTTTTCCTCCTAGTGAAATAAATCATACTGTAATACCTCAGCAATTCACATTCAGACACCCATCTTTACTGTGACATGCAACTGATGCATCCTCAGAGGGCCTTTTTCACAGTGTATTTATGACACACTTAGACACTATATGCAACACGTAAATGCAAAAGGAGATTGAAGAGTGCTCACCATAAGTGAGGATGTAGAGTGGCTTCCCATTGGTATCCATAGTGGTTAGGCAAGGAGCTTTGGGTGAGATGGTTCCCCAGCGCTGCAGAGCTGCTTCCAGAGAAGGTGGCCAGTTTGTCACCACACCGAGCTGCTCCCCACGCATAGCCAACATCTGAGCTCCTTCTGGCTTGGGCTGGTTTGGATCTGGCTGTTGAACTTACGATTATAAAAAGGTATACAGTTACCACGTAAATTCTACACCTCATGTACACCTGTGTAACCAAGAGAACAAATCACCTGTGCCAGATAGCCTGAAATAGTAGCATGGTAGAAGGGACTGAGATGCAGCAGAAAATTACAACAGAAGAATTAACTTTGAACTTTAACAGAGATGAAGCAACTGAAGCATCTCAGGAACGCACATGCTTATCCTTACCCTGCCTCTACACACAGGCAGTGGACATGCTGGGGCAGCATGCATATATTTATCTTTGAAATAAGCAACTTTTCTTTATTCCTAAAGAGAGATGGAGAATATTTTTTCCTGGCAAAAATGTGGTAATGAGATAAACTGGAGAACTAACAAAATATATTTTTTCAGCAAGTCATCAGTAACAGACTGATCCAAGTCATATTCTGTTACAGTGCTTTCTTACAAACTACTGTGAAGGTCACTCAGATCCTGGCAAATCTCAACTCTCCAAGCACCAGCCTTCTTAAATACAAGACCATTTTTATTGACTTTATCTTGTCTCCACACAAAGGATGTATAGAACACTTGACATGCTCCCTCACTCACAGGTTTTCTCCTACAGATGCTCAAAAGCAATGGCTGTAGCCCACAGCTGAATGCTCCAAAGCAAAGCTTCCCTTCACTCTCTTCTGTTGTTTCTTTGCAAGCAGAACCAGAAGCTAAGCACAGAAGAGAGATTTTTGGATTCTCTGGCTCTATGTCCAAGATCACTCTTAAGCAGATTCCACTGAATGCTGATGCTTTTTAGTACTTGCCAGTACATGGAGGGCTTGCTTAGCTCTCTAGGAAGTCAATATGCGAGACAAACATTTCACGGCATTTTAACAAGAGTTCCCCAAACCTTTTGGAAAAGTCCTTTTACCTTCTAACAACTCCTCAAAGTCATCTACAAAGAACTCTCTCAAGGGTGGTCGCTTGGGCCGTTTTAGTGTGTTGACCAGCTGCTGAATCTTTGCTGACACTCTGCTGCTCACTGGTACTCCTGCAGGACAGGGATCAGTGCAGACATCAGTCCACCGCTGTGCTGAACACCACCAGATGTTACGTGGGGTAAAAGACAGTCTAGGGCTTCAAGGCCACCACAACTACAGTTTCATGCCATACTGTGACTCCAGTATTCAACATGAGGAACATTTCAGCAAAAAGGAGCAATAATGCCTAGTTTAAATAAACACAACACAACAACGTCAGAGTGAATGCACACAGTTAGAGGAGAAATGTGGCATGGACTGAAGTGAGAGAAGAACAGAGGAAAAACCCTCCCTAGAGCAAATGTCAGTAACCTTAGGGAACTCCCCTAGCTTGCACTGCCAATGGTCAGTGAGAAGAGAGGCACTGGCACTCCCCATGATCACTGCTCATACCAACACTAACTAGTTTGGAGCTCAGCAAAAGGGTCACAAGGTCCTGCTCCATCACTTATTCTGGGTTGCTCTTTATGCTGTCATGGACATCTTTGTATCACTTCAGCACGATCTTGTGTTCTCTGAACAGCCAATTAGCTCCCTACAGCCAATCCCACTGGCTAGCAGTCTCCAAAGGAGTGTGCTTGCCCACACAGTGTTTTGAAAATCATTCTGACCAGCAGTGTGGTGCAAGTGGCTCTTTTATAATACAAGCCAAACAATCACCTCCTTCTTCCTCTTCCCTCAGTGTTCATCTTACCTGTTCCTCAGCTAACAGCTTCCTGTCACTGCATTGCAGGAGTTTCAACTTCCCACCCTTCCATAAGGTTGACTCCAAAACTTTGTTGAAATGTTTATTTAGAGCTGAAGCTGTCAAGTTTAGATGTGACACACTTGGCCACAATTCTGCACTCTGAAACACTGTTCAATGAGTTTTAGAAGAGAGGAGCAGTGAATAAGAAAGGGTTTCCAAATAATGGGTTTGTTTAGAAGAAAAACCCTCAGAAAATGAGACTTCAAGCATATCATTTCTCAAGATGCAGCCATCCTAGCACATTGCTTTGCTATTTAAAAAATCAGATCAGCTGTAAGCAGGCAGCATGATAAAAGCAGATCTGAAGAGATTCACTGCTTGCTTTTGCCAAACACTTTCTCCACGGGATCAGCTCTGCCGACTAAGAAATATCTCTCTGTGTTGGCTTCATTTATACCACACAGGACTGCAATGATGCTGCAGCATGGGACATGTTCTAAGTGCCCAGAAGAAACAAAGATCAGATGCATACAGTAACCACTAAGGAAATGACACAAGTCGAAAGCAGCTCAGTCTTGCTTTGTGACATACCATCACCAGTCTCCATAAGTTCAGCATTTCCATACTTTGGTGCCACCCGTGCCGTTGATCCTTGTGGTCTTTCTACTTGTATTGAGTGTTCTGAGGTGTAAGTGGTAACATCTGGAGGGGCAGAATGATTTTCTGTAAAAAATAAGTACAAAAGTTTAACCATGTACCTCTGGTGTCGATGGGCAGAAAAGCAAAGGGGAAAAGCACCAAGATCTGGACAAGTGCTAAAAGCCAGTTCACAGGATGAACGTATGCAGCTACCATGTGCAGCATCCTTTTAATAAACAAAGTTTCCACTGGTTAAAACAGAGCTTGTATACCTGCAATCACACAAACAATAGGCTAAAAAATTATACAGCCAGGTTGTTCTCCACTTGACACTTCATTTTGTACTGTTAGAGCCCCAGACAAATACATTTCTGATAGATTATTGCATTGCTTTTTCTCCATAGAAGGAATACAGCAGCTGTCGACCACTTCCAAGTGAATTTACTCATTTTAGTTAAGGAAGGAATCTGTTTGCCTACTAGGCAAAAAAATAAACCATAGCAGGGTTGGAATCCAGGGAAAAGAAATAAAATGTAAAGAAACATGAACTTTGCATTCTGCATGGACACTTGCTCGTCTGCTCTGTTTAGTCAGAGTTATTTCAATTCTTATGCATCACACAATTTGGTCCAAGTCATGGCAGCACTGCTGAACAGCTCCACAGAACTCCTGTCTGTCTTCTCACAGGCTGCTAACTCAGCATGCTGCCACAGCTGGTTCTCCTACATCTAAGTCTGAGGCTGTAAACCTGCATATTTGTACTGTTTCAAAGGTTATCTCATAATCTTTTCCAGGTATTTATCAGTGTTGGAGCTGACGGAGATAAGCACCATGAGAAGACAACTTCTCTCTCCACTGACAGAAGCAACCCCCAGCAGACTCTGAGCTACAAAAGAAGGCAGGTCTTCATTCTGTTGCTGCTGCAGTGAAGAGGAATTTACTCCATTTTACATTGGGGTGAGAGCCTTTAAAAGTGCACAAATCCTGCAAAAAACTTCATCTTGTTCCGAATACTGTTTCTGATGTGCTTTCTCTTACTTCTGGCGTGTGTAGTTTCTCTTATATCTGTCCTACAAGCATTACAGTGCTGTGACTCTATTGTTACACCAACTTCTACAGCAAATTTTACCTTGAATGAAATCATAAAATATTTTCATGAGTCCTGAACTTTGGATCACTGTAATTCTTTTGCATTCTTTCCCAAATGCATGCACCATCAAAAAAGCTAACTCACGTTTATGGCTACACATACAGGAACAGGATGCTATATTAGGTGTCTGCTTTGATATTCCTCACGAGAGACACAATGATGATGAAAAATGAAGAGGCTCCCAATGTCTGTAGTTGTTACATAACGTTCATAGTCGTGAACAACACAAGGAGTTAACCTTAGCAAAAGTTGAGGGGATCAAGTTGAGGTGGCTTTTATTGTGCAATGCAAAACTACCTTGGATCCTGCATGCATCCAGCTGAGCCGTTTGGGTCTGATCACATCCACTGCTATGATTTTGCTGAAGCAAGCACCTCACATTGTGCTGTAAATTGATGCCTGAACAATGTCTTCATTTTAGATGATTTGTCATTGACAGCTATTTCAGATTCGGCACAGTTTCTGCCCTTGCTCGCTAAGTGGCAAGAGTGTTCATAAATCATGACTGAATTACCCAGTAACAAAGTCAATTAAAAATGTTGATGTTTGTCTTTTTTTTTTTTTTTAGTTAAAATGCAGCTTTGCTATGCACACAGAGGAGTAGATCATGACTAGGCAGCTATTAGTAACACAAGCAAGTATTTTTAAAGTTAGTTATAATAGTTTACTTCTTTTCAGTGGAGCATTTCCATCTGTCAGCCTGGACAAGGCAAACTGAGTTGGAGTTCAAGATCAGTGACAGATACATTTTCTTTAACATGCAGGAAACAAGAAACGTGATTGCAAGCACCACACAGCAGGGATGCTTTCCCCTCAGATCTACACCCTGGAAACCAAATACTTATAACACACGATGCCAGCTAGAGCCAAATCACATGGGAAGCTTCTTGCTCTTCTGTGGAAGGGTTTCTTTTTCAACTGCCACCTGAAATTAACTAAAAGAAACTCTTCCCAAGCTGTTCGCCAAGGCCAAAGATTGGGGGTTTAACACCCAGGCTGCTCATCTGCTATTTACGTCTCTGCTAAGAAGCGTTCTTATCTAGCAGGACGTTAAGGTTTATCTTGCCCTGCTCCTTTACAGTATCTGCTTAGCAGATGTCTTATCACAGCAGTATCTATAGCTGTTAAGTTTCATCCATTGGATTTACAAATCCTCAGTTGGTTCACTTCTCAGAGTCAGGCTTGGAGAAATGAAAGTCATACAGAAAAAACTGTTCTGAGTGACTTCTAAAGAAAAAGAGAATTGTTACATTACACGAAATGGATCCTTTCTTGTACACAACAGCAAACAAAGGCTTAGACTATGGGCATAATCTGCATGGAGCCCCTTGGTTGTATGTCAGGTAACTGTAAGCATTGGCTGAGGTTTAGTTAAGAATAATGATTCTCACACACCATTGCCTAAACCGCAGAAATAGTGACTTCAAAGCATTTCCTCCATCCAACATACATATTTGAGCCACCACCTCTTCCCATCTTCTCCAATATCTGTGCATGAGAAGATCACAGACAGAAGAGCTGTTTCTAGTTTAGGCTCTTTTAATTTCTGCCACTGCAGTGATATAATTCACCTCGCTTCATGAAAATCAGAGAGAACCAACAACGCAGAGCATACTGGTGTAGGGATGGAGTGTGTGCTCTGACAGTCCCATGGCTGAGGAGAAGGAATGAGCTCGTAGTTTGGAAGCACATAAATACTGTGCACTTGAAAAGTGTCTGGAAAGTCCAAAAGCATGCCTGCAACACTACACTTTAAAAAAATGTAACCTTTGCTCTCAAACAAGATGGCTTTTCTGGATGTCAGAGTTGTGGCTTTTTCCATCAGTTGATGTATGCAAACTACCTAAGTGAACCAAAAGCTGAACTCCTCTCTTCTTTCAAATCCCTTTTCAGGACTGCGTTACAGTACTGCGACTGGAAAAATCTCCTGCTGATTCTGTGACACACTGTGGAGGTCAGTTCCTGGTGGATATCAAAATGGAGAGCTTTTTTAATGTTCTTGTTATTATCATTAAAGGTTTTCCCAGTAGCCTCTTAAATTTGTATTTATCAAAACCGGCACCTTCAGAGTATGGCAGCACAGCCTTACATATTCAGAGATTATTTCTCTCTTGTAGACTCATCTGCCTCTGGTGCACAACTCCATGGACCAAAGGAACACCAAGTCACAGGAGCACATGCTCTTTGTGACCAAGACCCAAGTGTCTTCAGTAGCTGAGAAGCTTTGGAGAACAGGATTACTCTTCTCTCTTGCAACTCATCTCTGAAAGAGCAAAGCTCTATGTGGGAATACTTCAAATCTATTACCTTTTAGCATGCATTTAAATGCAAAATCCACCTCCTCATATTGAAAAGAAACAAAAGAGATGTTTAATTTCAAGTTCTCCCAAAAAGCACCTCACCCATGAAGAAATACATCTTACAGTCACCATCTTTGCAGCTTCTCTTACATTTCCAGTGCTCTTAGCATCCATGACTGATGGTAACCTTAAGATTACAGTCTCAATTTGTTAGTAGGTATGACTCATATTTTGTACCCAAATTTACAGTTGCTGCCTTATAACTACTGTCCACCTAGAGATGCAATTTAAGGTATCTCATCATCAGAACAAATTAAAATATGTATACACCGAGGTAACTTATCTGCCTCCATCAGAGGAGAGATCTTTCCAGTCAGTAATGGCCAGGCAAAACAAAGCAAGTCAAAAATGCAGCATTCTCCCCTTTTACAGGACGCTGCCCTTTTGATGTAGCTCTTTACATGTTGTTATTTACCACAAACTCAGTGATGATAGGAGAAGACTTACTGTGCCAGATTTAAAATCACTGAAATGTCACATAAAGAAGCTATATTTAAAGACACGTTAAGATTTGGTGTGTGAGTAATGCAACCTTCTAGAGTCTGGATAAATTGAATTCTCTATGCCATAATTTCCTCTAGCATTTCAAGATGAAGTCACAGAAAATAACCAAATGCAATGATTAATGTGTTCAGAAGTGTATATGTTTCTAAAGCAAGATTCTAAGCTATTCGTTTAAGAATACAATAGAAATTCTTCCCCTGACTGCAATTCAGTAATTCCCCACTGTGGTGAGAGGATTACTTCTATGAAAATACAGGTATTACATCAAGCAATACCTGGAGCAAAAAAGAACTGATGCAGACTACTGTTCCAGCATGCAAGGACAGGAACACTCAAGATGCTTTCACGTCTATCATCACATACACTTGACAAGAAACAACCAGTCACACAAAACTGCATTCCATAGGCGCAGCAGAACAACAGTAAGGTTGCTTTATCCATTCCAGTACCAATCCCAGAAGATTTTCAGAGACAACCCAAAATACAGAGCCCAGCAAGAATGCACCCAAAGTCGATGCCTGTATAATAAATGGCAGCTGCTGGAGAAGGAAGGGAACGTAGGTCTTGTTTTCCACGTGCCTAATCGAATGGTTGCTTCATATTAATGAAGACAAATGCCAATGGCACAACATTCAGAAGTAATTCATGTCTGTGAAGCTTGCTCCTTTCCACAGAATGTAAACAAGCTACTAATAATAACTGCTCCCCTCTCCACAGGTATGTCATAGTCTTTCCCAAGGATTAGAATAGCTGCATATCTCAGCCCAAGTACCCTAGATTCAATTAAGGGCAGAAAAACATATGTTTAAGAGAACATATGTTTAAGAGGACCTACTGTTAACAGAATTATCAAACTCCACTCAAACTATGTAACTAAAGTGGTGAGGCAGCAGGAGAGACTTGTCTGCAAGCAATTCCTAATGCTGCATGCACTGATTTTCCTTACTGATGGATCCTGCATAGAACTCTCTAACACTAAGTAATAGAATTCATGCAACTGCACATTTGAAGACATATGGCAGCCAAGAGCCAGACCCTGTTTTTCACGACATACGCTTACCCCTAAACCTAAATTGCTACTTTTTTTTCCCTTTTCCCGGTAAATAAGAACATAGAACCACCTCTCCATATAATCTCTGTAAACAGAGAAAAGGAAGTTTTAAAAAGCACAGGAAAGACTTTTCTAAGACTTCATATAGCAGCATCGTCTGAATGTGAAGGACAAAACGAACGTTAAACCAGCCACGGCCACAATGTCTTCATACTAACCTATGTGTGTTTGAGCCATAACATCCGCTAGTCTGTGCGCAGCACCACTGCCTCCGCTTTGTGTTGAGGAGGAGGAGGTGGTTGACGTGGTAGAGCCATGGATCGCTTGACTGATCCAGTGTTCCATGTTTATACTCCCCTGACTTGAGGTGGGAGTTCCCTGGGAGTCACCTTGTACGGAGCCTTCATCTTCTGAACCAGAAGATGTATCTAGTAATTAAAAACAGCCTGTTAACACGCAGTGCTCTGGAGTTTTCTTAACAGAAGTAAGGTACAGTCATACTACAGATCTAAAGAGAACAGCTGTTAAGAAAAACTCACAAAGGTAAGCAAACAGAATTTTTAAAGTCTCTAATACTGAAAGCCCTGAAGCAAAGTCAACTGCTAACTGTGCACAGAGAGAGCTTCCCACCTCCAAGCCCATGGCTTGTGAATTACTGTACAAAAATAAGGATAAGAAGAGAGTTGCCTTTTTAACATAGTTTGAGAACCATCTGAATACCTCCAGCCATGTTCAGCAATACAGAATTGCCCAAATACTTTCCCTAGCTTGCTCCATAGCTTGAGAAAAATGCTTCTAGTTGCAGTAATCCCACCCCTCAGTGAGTGCCAGCTGGATTCAGTGAGTGTGAGTATGCAGGAGACATGGGGTGTTAGTAGGTAAAAGAGCAGATACATTTTAAGAGGAATGGCACAACTAATCATAAAGACAGCATCCCATCATAATGTTAGGGAGTAAATAAGAAACTTGGAAGGAACTTTGAGGCTCAGAAAGTATGACAAGCTGGCCAGTGTTAGGTCCTCATAAGCTCCAATGGACCAGTGCAAGCTGAGTTACCACTAAGGAAAAAGCACTCATGTGAATTGCCCCAGCTGGCTTTCCAGCCATTCAGGTCACCACCTTCTCTTCAAACATATCTCCATGGCACACTCAGTGTGCCTAAAATGCTACTACTGTCTCTGCAGGCAGATTACTAATTCATAGCAGCACAAAGAAACTCTTAACCAGTTCTCATAAAACACACAGAGATGCTCACCTGGAGGTGTGTAGGCGTCCATTGATGTTTGGACCACCAACGAACGTCGTTTTGAGGGCATGGGGACCGCCATTTTCCTTTCTTTATGTTTAGCAAGGGCTGCTTGGACTGCTTCTGTGTGGACATCTGGAAGGCAAGAGAGATTTGAAGCTAGCATTGAGAAGAAGCCAGACCTTCGAAGTGCAGGCATGCGGGCTGGCCTGCAGCTGGCCAGGCCCACAGCGCCCATCCGGCATGGAAGGGCCAGCAACGCACCACAATGCAGAGGGACTGCAGAAGGTCTCCTCCAGCCATGGCGGAACATGCCCTACAAACAAACAAGCCCTTTGAGCTGCACAGTGTCCCCAGAACAGTGCTGCAGTATTTGAAAAGCAGGAACTCTGCTTCCCAAGAGCAAGACTCTGGTGAAGTGCAGCTCTTACCTTGACAGCCTGCTTTCAGTGCAACTGTAGTGCTGAGCCAGTGAATGAGGCTCCCAATTTACACAGAGGGCACATAAATTGAACAGCAACATTGGCTTGAAGGTAAGAGGGATGCAAAATGTCACAACAGAAATGGCAGCAGGTCCTCCGTACCCAAACCCTCCTCTTGCCTTATTTACTTGGCCTTATTCACAGAAAAGCAGCACAGGCCTGGTGCTTTGCAGGGGTATACTACCACAGCTCATGCCAGTCTGCTGCAAAGCATCCAGCCAGATCCTTTGTCTATGGGCACAGCCCCAGTGAAGAGCTTCTCTGCCCTTCCCCTGTCATCTGTCTCCTAAAGTCTGCAAACAGCCATTTACTGTGTCTAAAAGACATCAGTAACATGTTTTGGTTAATTACTTTGTTTTGTGCATGTGTTTTAATTACTACCAAAACTATACCAAGAAATAAGTTTACTACCTCATCTTCTACGGGTTTGAGAGAAGATGCACCTAAGAAAACTACATGCAAAACACAGGATAGCAAAAAAAAAATCACTTCTGGTTAAAGAAGCTGCCACACACTGCCCATCTGGAACATAACTGGAAGCACATCAGTTACAGAAAATGCAGCAGGTTGTGTGTGTTGCCTGTTCCCACTTGTCAAGTGGGAGCATAATGAAGCAGGTTCAATCCAGAATGAATCCACTTCTGCTGCTGCTGCTGTTGAATCTGCTTGAAGCCCATCCTTGTAGGCTGGTTTGGCAGCACAGAGCCTGTTTCCTGCTCCTGTGATGTGGTGGCAGCTCCAAACAGGCAATGCTCCACAAGAAAAGCAACAGAAGTATGTAAAAATCTTTACTTCAAGAGCTGTTGGTTGGATCCCATCAGAAGGAACTTGCTTTAAACAACTGGGAAGGACGACTAGAAGCATTAGATGAAACACTCTGCTGCTAAGTCACAAAGTCTTAGTTTTAATGAGTACTATCTTCTGCCAGGGTTTAAGCACCGCTCAGTGGAAGACTACAAAGAAGGGCAAGTAAGAAAAAGAATGTTATCAGCTGTTCCTGTGAGACATTTCTTGCTTTTGTTCTAAACTGTGAAGAGGTTGCACATGTCAGCAAAAGCAAAGCTGGAAAGGCAAATAGCAAAGCTGGAAAAGTGCACTCAAAAGATAAAGGAGCAGTGTGGCTGATGGACCAAAACAGAGGGAGATAGCAATGTTAACTCCAAACTAGAAAACAACGTCTCTCCTGTCAATTCATTATTTTGAAGAGGAAGGTTTAAACTCTTATAATTAAAACCTGATGAAAAGTTTATGTGAAACCTACCAGGTTGAACAAAATTAACTGTGCAAGTCTTTACCCAACAGCATGCCTCCAAGATAAATTCCTGCCTGCTCACTCCACAGCAATGCTGATAAGGTATACAGGACTGGACGTGCTCACTGACACTTTGTGTTTCTTATCAAAGGACAGCAATTACATATCAAGCAGGAAAAAACGAGATTTCTCTTAAAAAAAAAACCACAAATGCTACAGCAATTTTTGGAAAAGAATAAATTTTGCTGACCAAGACAGGAAGAATTATTTGCATATTATTGTATTTAGGATTTTTTTCATTTTTTTAATAATCTTAAACTGTGGGGAAATAAAAGGAGGGAGATGAGCTGTAACTCAAATTCTTCAGAAGTTCTTCTAAAGGAGGAGAGCTGAAAAAATCATTATTAAAATGCTTTGTGACATCTGGACACTGAATCAGTGCTTTTGAATTATTTGATTTATTTTTCTTTTGATGTAAGAGGGTAAAACTCAACACCTTAATTAAAAAACACTCTGCAGTGTTTTGATTCTCAAATGATTCCATGGGAGTCCAGGAATTGAACTGTTTTCTTAACAAAGCACATGGCTGATATGTTTATTTGTAATGGGTTACTGTGGAATAAACCGAACCACAGATTACTACACCCAAAAAACTCCCATCCCAAAACCCCACAGGAACACAACAACAATGGAAAAGATAAGAAACATTACAAACAAGAGGGACTGACTGGGGAGAAGGAACATGCACACCTGCTCCCAGTGCAGCCTGCAAAGTCAACTCTCCTGAAGGCATTGCTCACAGTACAGAGCTTAGCAAAGAAAATGAGACACATGTCTAGAAAAGGTTGAGGAAAGACAGTTCAGAGATGGCCCAGGGACTATCAGCAAGAGGCTACAGGCTTTCAAGGGAGAGGGGAAAAACAGCCAGCAGGCATGGTCAAGCTTGGATGGAAAATGTTTTCACAATCTCCTCTCTCCAACATAAAGCTCTTGGCTAAACAAGGTATCTCTGAGCACATCAAAACCAGCTAAGGATCAAGTAAAGCATGAGCAACAGCCTAGGTGGTTTGTATGCTGCTCTTTTTGAATTAAAGCCTATCTGGAGATGCCCTTCAACCTATTTTGACAGTCTTGTATAGAGTTGGACTTCATAAGAACTCAACATATTCTGTCCTTGACAAGTGACTGTCATTTGGGGGTTGGACTCAATGATCTACAGAGGTGCCTTCCAACCCTTAACATTCTGTAATCCTGTGATCTCTTCGACACCATCAGGAAGTTAATGAACACTTACTAAGCTAATGAACAGCATTTGAGTTCTTCATACCTATAGAGTTAAGTTCCTCAGATATCAGGACATGAGGGAGACAGACTGATACTGGAAGACACCACGAGGGATACATCTAGTCTGTAACCACAAGACAGAAAGAGGAAATAGGTTTCCTTCCACCAAATGGCACCACTGTCTTCTCTAGCATTTACCTTTGGTTTTTCTCTTCTCTAGTGTTTACCTTTTCCTTTTCTGATCTACAAACCAACTCTGCTGATGTATCACAAGGAATATTAACCAACATACAACTAATAATCTCTTTTCATTCCTCACTCTGGTGATTTGCTCCTCATCAACCTGAGCAACAGTGTGGTAGATTTTTGCCATTATCTTAGTGAAAGATAGGCTATGGTGTTGATTAGAGGGCACTGATGACCCTCCCACTGCTTGATCACAGTCTATCCCTAACAGCTACCAAAAAAAAGATAGATACTTGTCACAGGAGTTCATACAACAGTCACTGAAAGCCCCTTGTTCACTCAAGGAAGGAAACTACATTTCTGATACACAATGGGGCAAAGCATAATAAGGGAAGATGACATATCCAGGTTCCCACAGGACAGAAAACTGCTTATTCCCCACCTGACAAAAGCACCTGAACTGTCTTCTCAGTCTACCTTGGCACACTCATGCTAACTGAATTTACCATACTGTGACAGAGCACTCTTAAACCAAGCATTTCCTCTTACATTTTCCTGAAATGGTTTGCATAGGAAGACTTTGTCCAGAAACACCCCACAGGAGCTCACATTAAAAAAAAAAAAAACAACAACCCCCATCTCTCCTCTCCTTTATTCTTGTGTAGCACACTACAGTGTCTCACCTACTATAAACTTCCAACAGTTTCAAACACAGACACACCTTGAAGCAGTTGCACTCGAGCCTTCTAAAAAAATCAGGGCTCTAAGTGGAAAGAAAACGCTTTTAGACAAAACGTTCTTTCATCTAGAGGTCTGTGACACTCTAAACACACCTCTACAGCTCAGAGAGTGACTTCAGCTTCTGACCTTTCAAAGCACTCCTATAGGCAACAAAATCTTTATACCACTCCCATCTGTTTTCTCCACAAGAAAGTCTCAAGCGTAAAGTTTCACCATCACTATCTACAGTAGTAGGAATCCATGCACAGTTCCTGAGTTGCTGTTGTCCTCCACTGGTTCAGGGTGGCCAACCATAAGCTGAATCCAGTCTGTGGGTCAACAAAGGGGAAGGAGTAAAGCAACATGACTGTGAAGCTGATTGCTTAACTTGTGCTGTTGCACTCTTTTTCCAGGCAGAGGGGTTCTAAATTGTTTTTCCTGCATGATTTTAACTTGCCTCAACAGCTTCCTTCATTCAGTACTAGTTGCGTTTGCTCCACAGGCATGGCAAACACTCAACGTACTGCAAGCAAAGTGATACCCTCTCACAGGTCAGGGAACTGGGTGTTCATATGCGAGGATTAGGAAATGGGGAGCTCCTCTTGTGGTAAAGAATCAGCTACATTAAAATCTTCCATATTATAAAACCGACCCGCAGCACACAAGAGAAAAACAGCATTTCTTTTGTAGCTAAATCAGGTCATGCACTTATGTGTTAAGCAGTTCTCTTGCAATTCATATCAGGCAGACAAGTTTATTTTTAAGTCATGAAATCAGGCTTGTTGCAGAAGTCATGCACTGATAAAATCAAGACAGCAGAAGCCTGCCTCTACCTGTGTTTCAGAAAAAATATATTGCTTCTGTTGTTTTTGCTTGAGTCTTCAGTGTCCATTTAAGATACACAAACACACAAAAACAAGCTGCTGGCTACTTTTTGCTGTACAAATGTAGAATTATCTTACAGTCCCTATCATCTTCTACCACCTGGTTTTCCAGTTCTCAAGCTCTTCCATCTCTCCTTTCAGGGGACTTATCCCTGAAACAATAAAACTGCTGGCAGACATATCCAGATGTGATTCAAAATAACCTCTTTCATCTATTTGTTCATTTTGTTTCCTGTAGTTCCCCTCCCCTGAGCTATTTTTGTCTTTTTTTCTAGCCTTTGGAAACACTCTTTCTTCCTTCCCTCACCAGCCACTTTTTGGTAACATGATGATACAACTGCTCCCAAGCACTCTGAAATGCTTTAGCATCCTTGTTTTTTGTGGAGTAGCCCACAGACATAACTGACTTGCTTGCAGAATAGTAGATTGAGTTCAAGAAGGTTGATATTCTGCACTAATGAGTTTAGAATGTCAAAGGACTTTAAAGAGGAGGTTATTTATGTATACATAATACATATTTATGTCTTATTTATACTGCAGTAGAAGATCAACCCTGAAGTCAAACATTTAACAAACAAGTAAAGCCACAAATAAAAGGCAGGTAAGAGAGCATCTGGGGTGGTGTCAAGGCAAACAGCTGGGTGAACACGCAGGGAGAGGCAACAGGAGCAAGTGCAGTTACTGCTGCATCAACATACAAGGGAAGAGCCCCAGCAGCTTCTGAGTTATTACAAAGAGGAAACTGACACAATGGGAGGAGAGCTGCCCCAAGCTCTCCAGAACTATCAAAGGTGAATTTGGGCTGAAAATTCCAGCTAAGGCAATACTAAGTATAGCAATAGTATGGGCTGCAGCTACACAGAGCAAAGACTAGCAATTGCTGCCTTACAGGAAACTAGTAGCTGAAAGCATGAAAGTCTCTTATGACTTTAATCAGACCTTTGTTGTAGCTACCATGGAAACGAAGGATACACTGAGAATTCATTTCCTAATGCGTGGCCTGTAAATACTCTGAGCAGAGATAATTTGGTAACTGCATCTATAGGAAATGCAATCAGGACGTACTAAACAGGCTGAGACACAGTAAATGTGGTGTCAGCAGAACAGATTAGAGATAAGGTTTGTCTTTTGATTGTCCTAGGCTGACAGCACTGACTTGTTTTCAGGCAGATACAGGGCAAGTGATTTATACAATACTATGCTCATCTAACACAGATCAGCTTCTGGCAAATCACTTTGGCCCAGGAACATGGAAGTAAAGGATTCCCTGTAACAGCGGGTCTGTGTAGCAGGTGACACCATGATGTGGCAGCTGTCTCAGTACTTTCCCAGTCTCTCTGGGTATTAAGACAGGAAAGCACACAGCCCAGGCAGTGTGACACCTAACTGCTCTGCAGCTGCACTTCTGGACTATGGCACTCACCACACACACAACAAACACTCCACTGAATGCCAGCACACCTGCTCCAAAGCCACACTCCTTTGTACGAGGGCTGCAGAGGCTGCTAACAAATAAACATTTCACACCACAATTCAAGTGTAAGGTTCAGTATTTGGGATGTTTAAAACACATACACTAGGTCTCTAGTTTTACTGGGAACTAGGGATGCATGGCTATGCAGAGGAAAGTTCTACTGCTTCATGAATTTGGGGCCAAATTTTGTTAACCTGCAAGGCTCTGACAATGAAAAGTTAGCTGTTTAGAGAATATCAGTGTGCTCCTGAGTGCCCCTGGAAAAAGTCTGGCTTTGCTAGAGTGCTGCAGCCAACAAACTCCAGTGGTGCAGAAAACCAGTCCGTGCACTCTGCCAGGGGCTGTGCTGTTCCATTCTTCAGCTGCTGATGAGTACCTCCTGGGCATCTTCTGTCCACCTCTTGGTGCACAAAGGAAGAAGCTAACAGCCTATATCCTTCTGTGCTCAGAACACTAAGCGTGAAGGAAGAACAGCATGGATGCCATCTCTTCCTTTGGATGGCAGCAGCAATAATCCATAATTCTGTGCTGAAGAAAGGTAGAAACAGAGAACACAAATGCAGAGGAGTGAATTCCTTATGATTCCACTGCTAGTTTTGCTGTAAGGCATAGCTCTGCCCTTACTTTGAATGCTTGGGGTATTACGGTAAAGCTGATTTTAAAATGTTTTTTTCTTTATAGTATTTATACTTATAAGTGAAATTAAAAAGTAACACGCAGGTCTCTGACTAATAATCTCCATCCCTCCATTTATTTATTATGTCATCTGTAATATAATCTCAAAGCCAGCTTCACACAGTGACTTCATCTCAGGCCCCTTTATTATGTGATCTGAAGTTTACTTTCTGTTTGTTTCTCTCTGGGGATCCTCGACCAATTTTTCTCAAGAGTTCTGCAATTATCCTTACAAACGTTTCTGTTGGGTCAAAAGCAAAGATGTGGTCACGTAAATTACATCTTCGCATACATTTTGCTTCAACATCTTTCTGCCCTGATTGAATAGCCACTTGAAATTGAGTTTGAAAGTAAAATAAATCAAATAGGAGATCAATTAACTGGTAAGTGTAGCTACAGCCACATTAACTAATTCAGCTTAACTCTTCCAATGAGCCTGAAGATGAGCCAATACCTATACGCAGTCTCCTTTTGCTACATAGCACATTTATCACACTTTTCTTTCTCCTTATTCTTTGGAGGATTGTTAAATGATAAGGATTCAATTAAAATGATTCCTTAAGTCTTCCCAGTCCATCTTTTCCTTCATTGCATATCACAACTCTTACATTCTCATTGAGTAACTCTTTTTTGTCAGTTCTGGCAAGATTGCAGAATGAGATCTTGAATAACCTTTCAAAGATCCAGAGCAAAGCAGCTCAGTTGCCTCAGGTTTGGTGCCAGCTCCTCCAGGATTTAGGTCTACAGGGGATGTTCTTTCATTGCTAGCTCTCTTATTCCAAATGCTCCCCAAGTCTAGGCTAGGATGATTTGCTTTGAAGCTCACTGATTTCATAGTCAGTACAAACTGTTTAGTCTTTTCCCTACTGAACCACAGTGTGGGAAAGGCAACTCAAGAATCTGAACCAGGAGAGTCATTGTCAGGACATGTTTGTTTTGGCAGCATTTCCAAAACTCTCCTATATTAAGATGTCTTTTAAAAGAAAAGCTGCATGCCCTTGGAAAAGGAGCTCTGCAGTGGTGGAATCTCTGGGGTAGGAGCTGGCAGCCCTCCAAGAACGGTGTGCCAGGCTGATTTTTTCTTTCTCGTCTTTGGAAGTTAAACATCCTCACCAGGAGTGAGAGAACAGAGGTACTCCCTGACAAGAACCTAGGTTGTCACAACCACCTTACCAGCAGTAGCCTTCCTCCATGCTACCAGCTGAGAGATGCTGACCCCACACGTGGGATTTCTCAAAACGCTCCATTTATCAGCTCTCAGCTCTACCTTCATCCACCACTGTGCCTTTTAAAATCTGTCCACATAATTCCTGTAGCATATCTACTCTCATTTGCTGCTTTTTCCTGTAGGAACCCTTGCAGGGAGAAAATTAGGAGAGCCAAAGCACAGCCACAGCTCAACCTAGCTACAGCCATTAAGGATAATAGGAAATCTTTCTATAAATTCATTAACAACAAAAGGAAGACTGGGGAAAATCTCCATCCCTCATTGAATGCAGTGGAAAACACAGTGACTAAGGATGAGGAGAAGACTGAAGTGCTCAATGCCTACTTTGCCTCAGTCTTCAGCACTAGATCCATCAGCTCCCTAGACACCAGTCTCAGGAACTAGAAGTCAGAAAAGTGAATCAGAACGAGGTCATCACAATAAATGAGGTGGTAGTCAGGGATCTGCTACACCACTTAGACCCATACAAGGCTATGGGGCCAGATGGGCTGCATCCAAGGGTGCTAAAGGAGCTGGCAGATGTGCTCGCCAAGCCGCTCTCCATGATTTACCTGCAGTCCTGGCTAACTGGGGAGTGCCAATGGACTGGAGAGTAGCAAACGTGACACCTATCTACAAGAAAGGAAGAAAAGAGGATCTGGGAAACTGTAGATCTGCTGGTCTGACCTCGGTGCCAGGGATGGTCATGGAGCAGGGCATCCCAAGCGCCATTACGCACCAAACAGGGAACAATCAGGGGTGCAGACCATGGTTATAGATCAGCTCAGTGCTCTTCCAAAAGGGCAGCCCATATGATAGGATAGTATTTCAAATAATGGTGGCAGAAGCTTCAGACCCTTGTACAAGGGATTTCAGTGTCAGCAGGAGCAGAACATAGCCAGTGCTACTGGGAGCAAATGTGCCCCATGACCACATGCAAGACATGCAAGGCAAACATCCTCCACAACTCTCAGTACTTATGTGGGCAACCTGATTCAGTTAGAGATCCTTGTTCATTGTAGGCTGCTGGACCAGATGGCCCTTTGACATCACTTTCAACCCAAATCATTCCACAATTCTATGACAAGACTGTGAAGACTAAGCCATTTAGGCTATCTACTGGTTTATTCTACCATGTAAATCCTGTCTCCTTATCTAAATGAACTGTAGCAAATCCATGGATCTGCAGCTTCCAAAAGTACCAGAGAAACTGTTTCTGAACTGCCCTAAGGAAACAAAGATGTATGACCAACTGTAGGTCCATCTACATGAGCATTATTAACTGCATACTCCAGTCTGTGTCTGATTTTGCAGTCACATCACTTGAATTGGATCAAGTCTGATGCATACAGAATACAACTGAAGTGCAAGTCAGTCTAAGTGTGACTGGGTTCTCCTGCATGAAAAGACACTGGTAAAAAGGTCTTTTGGCCAAAGTTACTGATCTGGCCTATACCAACATCTGGCTTCAGTCTCATCTTGAGATCCCAGGCAATGTTATAGTACAAGGCACCAGTTACAGAATGGCAGCTGCTGAAAGGAAAACACTGCTGTGATCTGCATGTGGCAAACCTTTCCAAACACTGCCTCTCAGAGAGTAAATACTAACAGAATTTTAGTAATCAGTAGTAAACAAATAAAAAGGGGTTTTAATTCATGACAGCTAATCTAGCTGCCACAACTGTATAAAGCAATGATACACCTTATCCCTACACTAATTCAGTTACTACACTTACAGCATTGTCTGTTTCTTTGGACGTCTGAAAAATGACCCAGATAGCTGATATTTTGAAACATGATCATTTCAGGATCCTTTCCTGTGGAAAAGAATCATAGGATCATAGAATGGTTTATGTTGGAAGGGACCTCAAAGCTCATCTAGTTTCAACCTCCCGCCATAGGCAGGGACACCTCCCACTAGAACAGGTCGCTCAAGGCCTCATCCAACCTGGCCTTGAACACCTCCAGGCAGGGAGCAACCACAACCTCCCTGGGCAACCTGTGCCAGTGTCTCACCATCATCACTGTACAGAACTTCTTCCTAACATCCAGTTTAAATCTCCCCTCTGCCAGCTTAAACCCATTACTCCTCATCCTGTCATTACAAGACTTTATAAATAGTCCCTCTCCAGCCCTCCTGTAGCCCCCTTCAGATACTGGAAGGCCACTGTTGTGGTAGGCCTGACAGGCCAAAAATGGGCTTATCCGTGTCCTGGCTTGTCCAGGCATGTTTTTCAGCTCTCCCTCCTCCTGTTCTGGGGAGAAGCAACCACGGGAAAGAAGACTAAAGAACCTTGAGCCACTGACTCTAAGGACTCTGGCTTGTCCAGACTTGTTTTTCTCCTGTGGTAAACAAGGTACCTGTCCTTGCTTCCACTCTCTGTAGGCTTTCTTCTTGCATCTAAGTGTGTCCAGAAGCTCTCTATTCATCCATGGCATTCTTACCTGCCTTCCTCTTTTTTAGGATGCACTGCTCCTGGGCCTGGAGGAGCTGATCCTTGAACACTGACCAGCTCTCCTGGGCCCCTCCTCCTTCCAGGATTCTTTCCCACGGCACCTTGCCAAGGAGGTCCCTGAAGAGGTTGAAGTCTGCGCTTCTGAAGTCCAGAGCAGTGAGTTTGCTATGTACCCTCCTTAATGCCTTGAGGATCTTAAACTCTACCATTTCACGGTCACTGTAGCCAAGGCTACCCTTCAGCTTCACTTCAATTATCACCCTCTCCTTGTTGGTGAGGACTAGGTCCAACATAGCACCTTTTCTTGTGGGTTCCTCTACCACTTGGAGGAGGAAGTTATCATCAATGCGCTCCATGAACCTCTTAGATTGCTGGTGCAGCCAGGAAATTTTAAACCTCCTCAGAATTAGACTAAATTCCCACTGCAGACTGAATTTTAAAATCAAATTATCTTAAACCACAAAATGTACCAGGAATATATATGGAAGAAAGAAAAAGCTTCCACAAGCTCCAAGTCCATTTTATTTTGAGTGAAAAAACATCATGGGAACCAGATTTTCAGCATTACAGTGCTGAAGAATTGTTACAACATTAATGAAATAATAATAATAATAATAAGTGAGAAAATAGGCAGGGATTTAAAATGTCACAGTCTGACATTTCCCATAATAGAAAAGTATGAGGTGAAGGTGATATTAGTGGCAGCAATGATTTTGAGTCCCAAAAGAGAGTTCATTAAACAATCTTGGCTGACACCTGAATCCATGCAAAAAGCAAAGGCATGGAGAGAGAGTTGGATAACTTTCAGGATGTTAGACTTCCAGTTAGGAAAACCATAGCAAGAAGAGACAGGAAAGGACTTCGATCAGAGCAGAGGATTTGTTTGCAGATGTCAATTGAAATAAATTGTGCAAAAAAATTAAGGAGGAGAAATATTTTCCTGGAAGTGAATTACATCTTGGTTAAAGACTCCACATCCATTTCATCTTGGGCCTGTTTCAGGAGGATGTGCCAAATACAATATGCAGCACCAAAAGTGGGTAAGATCTAGGATCCAATAACAGCATGATCAAAGCAGAGATACCACTTAAGTATTAAGCGGCACGAAAGAAGCAGCAAAACAAAGGCTTCTACCTGCAGCCAATCTCACTCTAAAGACAAGATAACCAGAAAGAGACGTGACCAGCAAGTTACACAGCTGTAAGACCAGAAAGAGGCTCCTTATCCTGCAGAGGCAATGTACAGAAGGGAAGAACACCATTCAGGACAGGAACACTGCACTGTGTCTTACAAAGCTCCTCTGAAACTAAATTTGAAGATCATTTGATAGATCTTCAAAATTTAGGATGAAGTTTAGATTTTGCTTCACTGACATTTGCTATTTGCTTCTGAGCGAAGATTTAGTCAGCAGCTGTTCAAGCCAACTTGCTGTCACTTGCTGAGGAGAGTCAAGAGAGGAATTCAAAGCCCTGCCAGAAGCCCCCAAAATACTGTCAGCTTTCCAGTTTTAACACCAAGGACGTTTTCAGAGCAGCATAGTCTTGACTCTCCCAGCATGAGACTGCTGCACTAATGTTTCTTGGCAGCATGGGTTAATGTCGGACTCTACGATCTTAAAGGCCCTCTCCAGCCTACAGGGTTCTGTGATTCTAACACTTGTCCCCGTCCCAAAGGCAAGGCCTTAAGAACGATTTCAGTGAACAACTTTGTCTTATGGCAGCAGGTAGTGACTGATGTGCAGGAGGCAGCAACCCAAGCTCAGAGCACTCCTGAGAGAAGATGCACATGATGTCGGTTTCCAGCCATCCCCCAGCTAGGTCAACGTGTCAGTTTACAAACAGCAAGCATAGCTGCAGCAGATGAGAGAGTCACACACATGCTGAGAGCAGAACAGCTCAGCAGAGCCACACACTGGAGCTCTTAGGACCACAGATTTGCTAGACAATTCCAAGAAGAATATTCACCTGTTTAAAAGCACTGGGTAGAAATCAGGTATTTCTAGGGTAATGTGGGAAAAGCTCTAGGAGTTGAAATATCAAGGAATTATTACATATCTCACACAACCATTATTCAAAGGCAGGGTGACAGCACCCACGGCGTGAACCCAAGGGGAGTTTTTCACATTCATCAGAATGGTCTGGACAGAGAAGGACTTGCTCTGCCAACACTTATCACTTCCCTTTTCCTTTCAGTGGGACTGGCAAGCTCTTTGACTAATGGAATGAACCACAGATACGTTACAAAAGGTCTAACACAGAGTTCTGTATAATTTTCCAGCTGCGTCAGCACAGTGAGTCTGACTGCATCCTGCAAGATGTATTTCTCAAGCACAATCCAAGACTTCCACAGTTGGCTCCTCCATGTCCTCCACAACCATCAGTCTCTAGCTCCTGACTCTCAGCTTGCAAGGATCTCTCTGCCACAATGGTTTATGGCTCCTTTACTCTGCAGATGCAAGAGAGGTAGCAGCAGAACACCAGTTCATGGCCTCTGATTGTCATCTGAGGAGGAGGCTTATAATGCAGCAGTTCCTGTAGCAGTTGAAGCAACAGCTGAGCACACCTACCCTTCACCCAGTTAAGGTGTAGCACATGTAGTTCACACCTTCAACAGTAAGAGTGAAGAGACAGTAGGGTTCACTTTCCCTTCAGTTACTAAGTAATAACTTCCTTCACTGCTAGATCTAGAGCAGCACCATGAAGAAACTGAGGTCTCGTTTATTCAGAAATGATTTTAACCTTTTGTTCAGCTCTGAAATTAATTTTATCTTCCCTTAATCAGTACGTCTGTTTAGGGCATAATGATGTTCCCAGCTTGCTGTATCTCAAATTAAATGTGTTTCCTATTGACCAGACTTGAATCAGCACAATAAAATCCAGCTGTGCCACAGAACCACAGATTGGTGGTTCCTGGAGAACCTCTGGAGGTCATCCAGTCCAAATCCCTGCTCAGAGCAGGGTCACCTACAACAGATGTCTTGGGGCCATGTCCAGTGGGGTTTTGAACAGTTCCAAGAATGAAGACAGAATAACTTCTCTGGGCAAGCCATGCCAGTGCTTGCTAGTGCCTAACCACTCTTAGAGTGAAAAAGTTTTTTCTCATCTTTAAATAGAATTTTTTGGTTTGTGCCTGCTGCACCAAGTCTGGCTCCATCATCTTTGCTTCCCTCATTAGGCACTTAAAGAAAATATGCAGATGCCTGTGAAAAGCAGTACTATGGTGTATGAACCACTCCTCCCAGATTCCCATCATCTGCAGATCTGTGAAGGGTGCCCTCTCTCTTACCAGCAAGGTGACTCTTGAAGCTGTTAAGCTGTAGTGGAGCAGTATTTACCCCTAGAGTACATCACTAGAGTCTACGGTCCAGTTGGATTCCATGCTGCTCATCAGCATTGTCCAAGCTCAACACTTCAGTCAATTGCAATTCACCGCCCACTCATTTCATACATATTTCAACAGTCTTCAATGAGGATGTTATGAGAGACACTGTCAAAAGTCTTACTGAAGTCAAGGCATACAACATCTACTGCTCTTCCCTCCACCTGCAAAGCAATCACCTCACTGCAGAAGGCTTTTAGGTTGGTGAAATATGGAGTGATGAATCTAATTAAGGAATTCTGTAAATCCATGATGGCTATCTGATCAATCACTTCATATATGCAAGAACTGTTCCCAGGATTATTTGATACATCACCTTCTCAGAGACCAAAGTGAGGCTGACTGCCCTGTAGATTCCTACTTCCTGCCATTGGTGCAGACAGGAATGAATCTTGCTTTCTTCCAGTCCTCAGGAACTCCCTCTGACTGCCACAACCTTTCAAAGAACTGAGTCACCTCACAATGATGTTGTCCAGTGATGCATCCCATCAAGTCCCACAGATCTGTCCACATTCAGTTGTTGCTCTCCTGATCCTCCTTCATGGAAGGTAAGTTTTCATCATTCAAGACTTTTCCACATGTCTCAGGGGCCTTGGATTCCTGAATACAAGTCTCACCAGTAGAGACCAAGGCAAAGATGACATGAAATATCTTGGCCTCTTCCATGCCCTTTGTCACTTTGTTCCTGTGCCCTGTCCAGCAACGGGTCCACATCTTCCCTAGTCTTCCTCTGGCTACTGCTATGCTTGCAGAAGCCCTTCTTCTAGCCCTTCACATTAATGGCCAGAGGCAATTGCAGAAGTACCTTTGTACCTCCATCTGTGTGTGCTGGGCCGGTCTCTCTACTCATACAACAGCCATTTCCATGTACATTTCTACATGAGTTTACAACAAAAACCTTGTTTGAAGAGAACAGAAGCAGCCATTTCAAGTTTTCATGGTAATTCTGTGGTCTCTAGTTCTACTCACCCGACCTGTAGCGCTCATCCCGTGACCCTGAGGACCTGCGACGATGGTATCGAGAGGAAGAGGACGGAGTGACAGGTGTTCGGCGCTCTTGCGGCAGTGCCTGGTCCACCCCTGCAGCGACAAAACAGAACAACGAGCTCGTTCGGATGGAATTCCAGAAGTTACCGTTGAAGAGGAGCTCAGGGCACACTATGCACAGAAAGCCAACACTCAGCACCCAAACCATATCCTGTCACTGGTTACACAGCACTTGCCTTTGGTCAGATTTTCTGCTGGTTCCCTCTAAGATAATGTTTGTTCCAGGACCACAGACTACACACGAGGAGCAGACAGACAATAAGCTTAGTGGTGCTTTTTTGCCCCAAACAGGTGACCTTTCATAAAGCAGCATTCAGGAACTATTTTAACTTGCTAACAGAAGACAATACAATGGACCTTGACGCTTCCCTACAGACTGGTTAAAAACAGCTCCCAGGCAGAATTACGTTGGTGGTTATTACCTAAAACCTCCTGTGGCTAGATGATGTTCGCTGGTGACAATGCAATACTGACCTACAGAAAGGAAGTATCCTGTGGGAAGGGGACCAGTGAACATCTACAGCCATTTTCCAGCACCAAGGGCGAGAAAGTGAACAGCAACTGCTCCAAACCAGGCTGAAAATAATAATCTTTTCCAGCAAAACAATACAAATAACTCAGCCTTACAACAGATACCTGTGGCATCTAAGCATGCCAGGCCTAACCACCCAGTATTTAAGATTCCAACCCCGTATTAATCTCCTCATTTTCTTGCAGGCTCCTTCAGCGACAGTGGTGGCATAACAGCAGCACTGTCTATAAACCCCCTAGAAACCAATACTGCTGGACAGCATTGAGAGAATAGTGAAATGACTTACACAGGAAAGCTCCACCAAGCAAGAGGAAAAGAGAGCAAACCTACAGCTGCAACAGTGCCCTACTCTCTTCGAGAGAAGAGCCTGAGCAGACAAGTCCATTCATCCTAGAGCTAACGAAGCAGAGAGCTTTAGGCACTGTTATGCACAGAAGTCTCAAAAGGAATTAAATTCTTTTTTCCCTATTGTTCTTAGTCTTTATAAAATATTTATGCACTACACGTAACTCTTAGGATAGATGTAAAATCAGCCTCTTGCATTGAGGTTTGACAGTAGGAAAGATCTGTTAAAAATACTTCCTTAAATTATTAATAATTGAAATGGATGACTAAAATATTGAATTTAGAGTCAAAAAAATCATGCATGGTAAGTTCCTTTTTTTTTTTTTTTCAGTTAAAACACAATGTAACACCTCTCCACTACCACATGTGAATTACTCAAGGCTTGCTCATTAGAGAGGGCCAAGAGTTTACATTTGTGGGATCACAAATTTTTATCTAGAATACAAAGCATCCAAGGGAGTTGGGTTGGCGTCAGTCGGTCTCAATTATGTTTCAACGGGCTCCTGAAAAGGCATCTCTTGCAAAGGGCTGGCACTGTGCACGTGCTGCTTTGTGAACAAACCTGGTCACCAAGTGCAGCTTCCAGTTTTGGGAATACAGAACTTTTTTGATAAGTGTCTGGTTGGCTGAAAAACATACCTGGAGTACAATCTCAGAGCAAATCTATAAATTTCCTCCTACTCAGATCGTGATTAATAATTCATACTCTTAAATAAAACAAAATATCTTAATTTAAATGCTCTGCCTCCACGCTACAGAGCTATGTAATTTCACTTGCCCTCAAGCCTTTATATTCTTGAAGGCAGGTGAACCTGGCTCCTGAATCACTGAAATAACCAGAATTAACAGTTTACCCTGATTTGTGTATTTAAAGCTTTTCCTTCTTTACTGGGCCACACTGAGTACTGGTAACAAAGTTAACACTAAAAGTGTTTAGAAGTTTAAAGCACTCCTGTGTCAGACTGTCGGAGGTGAAAACCAGCAGTATTCATCTCCACCCTAAGCATACTGTCAGCAACTAAATCTTTTTTGGAAATCACCAAATCCTCAAAATTCCACACCCCTAAAACTTCACATTGCTGCTGTATGAAGCAAGCAGTGCCACCATTTCCCATGGCAATGGACTTCTGTAAGGCAACAGCCTGTGGAAGAACAAACAAAACAAATGGAGGTGTTGACACTGAATTACGGCATCAGGATCATATAGCAAAGGGGGGTGATATTCATCCTTCCAACAACAAAAATCAGATGCAACAGGCTTCAGAAACGTTGAGATGAAATGAAGTGGTAAGGAAAAGCATCAGTTACAAATTGGTGCACAGCTGCTCTAGGAGGGAAACCTTTCAAGTAGACTTGAAAACCATTACACAAAACACATTCGAGTCATCCATTGTTTGCTTCTGAGCATATGACTATGAGACACCTCAGGTGTCTCAGTCACTTCTGCAGCTGCAGGCAGTGCACAAAGCTGTCTTCTAAGTGGTAAAACACAGCACATGTAAGACAACCTCAAACACTGCTCTTTCAGAAGGCAGCAGGACACCTGACTGGCTGGGCAGCACTGCCACCCATCCTCTAACACTGTGAAGGGCTCTTTCTTCCACTGGTTCTTCACTGTGGAGGTAATTTCTGCTACTTGTCCTCACTACAGATACTGAAATCTAATCTTAAAACTAAGACACTTGGACTAGTTCAGCTCCCTCCTGCTCTGCACACTGGTTTGTTCCTTTAAGTAAACCTCTTCTGACACAACAGCTAATATGGAGCTTCTCGTACAGTCAGGAAATGTCCTACACTAGTGTTTAATTGAGGCTGTAACAAAATAAATGACACTAAGTGAATAACCCCCCCAAGAACAGAGCAGAGTGTGTGAGCTGACAGGACCAGGTCACATGAAGTGAATTCTGTGCTAAAATACAGAGGAGAAGCTCTCCATCGGCCATCTGTAGGGAGACCTCTCTTTGCACTAAGTTCCTTTAATGTGAGAAGACACAAAGCATTGTCCGAGTTCGGAGAGACAGCAAGAAACTGAAGTACTGGAGCAGAAGTTAGCTGGCATCATCTGGACTCACACCTTGGCTTCCTGTGCACCCACTCCCTCACACAGCACCAGCAATCGTGTGAGACAATGCACACAGTAGTGAGATTCACACACTAGTGAGACCCTACACACTGCCAGTCCTGAGCCACGGGGAAGAGTCTGACCCATAGAGAGTAAGGAGTGCCACAGAGAACAAGAGTGCCGCAGACGCAGCCAAGGGCTGTTATCAGCAGAGCTGCTCACCCACACGAAGGCTCTAGCAATGGAACACAGCAACAAGCACCTTCTTTTTATTCACTTCTACTTCTGAACATAACTCAAGCCCCAGACTGTGCAGCTTTCAGAAGCAGCACACGGGGCTGTAAGTTCAGTACTAGTGTTTGTCCAAGTGCAGCTTCACCAAGGTGCACCTGTGAACAGCCGCAAGTGGCAGCATAACAGCCTCTGAGAGTTCATGCTTGGATTGGTTCCTATGTTTAAAGATGCAGCATCACAACGAATGCCTTTCATAAAGGGAAGAACAGCATCACACCAGTGCTCTGTGCACAGACACAATCACAGACACTGTCAAACTAGTATTATCCTTTCTTCCCAATGCCATTGTCCACCCTAGTCCTGCAGTTAAAGTAGCACTTTAAAAGGCAAGCATGATTTTTGCCCTCGTGATTGACTCGTGACAAGCTGCAAAAAGTTTTACCAAAATACGTATGCCCACAACACAGGTATTTTAGATGAAAGGCTGAGGAATGAGTGCTCTCTGCTTACCACATTACACATAAGCATTATCACCTCCCCTGGAGCAAACCACCTCACTCCCAACACACACATTAGTTCATTCATCTGAAGCTGGCATTCAGCTTGCAGACTGAAAAACTGGTATTTAGTTGCCTGCATGAAACTGCCATGGTCAGACATCTAGGTCAGGACTCAGGAGTCTAAGCAGATGCCCAACAGGTCTTTTCCAACCCAAATCTGAATTATTCTGACATGAGGCTTAATAAGAATAGGGTATGGCACCTCTAAGCCCTGTTTGGTATGTGTTGGCTCTGTGCAAATGTCTCCAATACCACAGGAAATCCTGAACAGTATTAGACACCGATCTTCAGGCAAATCCACGAGCCCAGTGAAGCCTGGAGAGCTATGCAGGTGGTCAGTGGAGGTATCTACTTTGGAATAAGCTGAAAATCTCTCTGGGTTTCACCATCTGCATTAACTGGCTCTCTTCACATAATAATGGGAGCTTAAACATCAGGTTCCTAAGCAGACAATGCAGATCTATCAAGCTTCAAATTCTAATCTGCAAACTGAACCCTGCCTAGACTGTATATAGCTAAAAATGCAAGAGCCTCAGTAAAGCTATTTAAGCAGCACCACTGCAAGCTGGATAGTTTTATTAAGTGCATGGAAGGCACAAAACTGCCATCTGGAAGGAGACTTCACCTCTTTCCTTCCATTATTTTTTCCCTCCTTCCTCCATGTCTTTGTTCTTCCCTTCTTTATTACTTCTTGTAGTTAAATTACACTGCTATGTGCTGATGTCCTCCAACAGAGGACAATTGTTTCTTTAATGTCAACTGACAAGTTGCTTTGATGTAACTCTTATCCCTATGTCTGTGTCACATTTTTGAACCTAAAAATATTTAAAAGCTGCAGTATCTGAGTGACAAGAAATAGAAGGCCTTGGTAGACACAGACAACATTTATTGTTTCAAAACTGATGGTTTGTGTCCCATGAGAAGAGCTGTAGATGAACCCAGCAACTACAGGGCTAGTAGGAAGTTAGGCAAACAGTGCTTGCAGAGCAAATGTAAGAAACAGTTATTTACCTTCCTGAGCTGCTGTGCAGTGCTGGGGGCTCAGCTTTGAAAGCAAAGCCAGGTGAGAAACACACCAATGATTTGACACACAGCTTCAGTGTTACTCCACTCCCACAGAAGTTCTTAGTATGGCATCTTCCCATCAAACATACAGCTAAATCATGAACTCGCTGGATAAGCCAAAGGAGTGATACTTATAACCAAAGACAGATAGGAAAGCGGAGCTGCATTCTCCCAGTTAGATCTGGAGCAAATGGAATTTCTGATAGGATGCGTTTGATTAACAACCTTCCCCTCATATGTACTGCCGCACTTGGCTCTGATGTCAAACAATGCACCTGCTTCAAACTGATCCTCTTTCCTTATCACAATCTCCATCTTGCTTTTAGTACTCCCTTGAAAGCTTTAGCCTCCAGTTCAAGCCTACCATGGCAACTGGGGGCTTCTTTTTTCTCTCCATTATCCCAGTGATGCTGGACATCAAAATACAGCTCCAATTCTCATGTGATACTTGATTTCTACTTTTCTCTAGACAGTCGCACAGTGACACAGTGCCATTTGATGATTCTTTCAGGAGCTTACATGAAAATCCACAGAGCAAACTCACTCACCAATGTGCTGGTCACATTACACTGCAAACTAACTCAGACAGCGCTGTGAATTCCATCAGGTTCTCGTTCTGACAGGGCACCTGGCTCTTCCCATTCCTCCACTGGTTCTAGCAGAGGAGCATTGTTTCCCGGTTCTCAGTGGCCTATGTCCTTTCCACCCTCCATGGCTCACATCTGACTGAGTCATCTTTCTTACCAGTTTGTCTGATTTTTACACTAACATCTTCATGCTTCCTCTTATGCTCTTATGTTTCACAGATGGTTTCCATGAACTTCAACACCCTGACTCTGATGTGTACTAAAAATATCCTCAAAAAAACCCTCCATCATGCAGAGTGCTCGAACTGCTACTCACATTACTAATTCCATGTTCTCATGTCTTCCCTTGCACCCATTTTTGGCCTTACTATTAGGGTATTCCGTTGTTGAAGGAAGGCGTATTTTGAACAAAGTTTAATATTATGAGCTGATACTGCAGGCTAGAAACAGAGGTACCATCATGAAGCAAAGGATGCATGAAACAATAACTGGGCTTTTTTTTGGTCAGCATAGCAAAAGTGAAGCAGTAGCCATCATGCTTGAAGCCATGACATCAAGGGGTGGTTCTCAGATGCCTCCAGAACTTTCCTTTTTAACCAAAGTAAGGTCTGCAAGGCAGCCATGGATTCAAACCAACATTTTTAAGAACCAGGACGTGATAAGCATTCATCTACGTGCAGAGTTTCTCATCTCTGCAATATCTGCCACACTGCTTCCAGAAATGTCTCTATGACCTGTGCAGTGCAGGCACCTTCCAGCCAGGTCTGCTTCTCAGTCCACATGGCTATCCCTTGGTAAGGTCATTAAGAATTAGAAAGGCAGATGTGATAGGAATTCTTATTGTTAATAAAGTGAGTACATGAGGAGGGCTTTTTGTGCTGTTCCAGATCTAGCTTGTTTTAACATCTTCTCACAACCCAAGGAATGCTCCAATCTAAATAATATCCATAAAAGAAAATTAAATAGCAATTGCCAGGTTTGAGTGCCCAAAGGGCTAGCAGCAGGAACAGCCCAAAGCAAATGCACAATGTATGCGCACACAGACATGGAAAAGTATGCAAATGAATGCATAGATTACAGCTATCTAAGTATATATGTCAATAACAGGGGCTACAATCCCTGCAATTCTACAGAAAATTGTTTAGTCTTAGGGCAAGGGGATCTGCTGTGATCGTGCACTATCTCCTCTGCACTGCATCGCTTGAAACCTTGCCACGCTGCTGCTGCTGCTGGAGCTCTAGCAGCAGGAGGTAAAGTGATCTGTCTCTGGGCCTGTGAAAGGAGCAGCAGGTGCCTTTTAAACACTGCATCCCACAGGTTTATTAGCCATAATAAACTGGTCTACAAATAGAGCTGCGCTGGTGGTGCCAATGATGGGAAATTACAGAAAGTAACCCAGTGTAGACACAGCACTTGATTAAGAGAGAATGAACCACCCATGTCTAAGCTGTTAGAAGCAAAGCTTAATTGATAACAACATTGTCTCTGTTCTTTGACTGCATAACAAACTGTCTGGCAAAAGACTGCACGCAAATTGGGCAAAGCCACAGCTTATGGGGGATGCAGGTCATTGAGTGACTCTTCTTGTAGGGAGCCTTTCTTTTAATAGCCTTCATGCAGCTGTCCACCATATCTTACCAGAACTAGCTGAGCTAACGAAGATAATCCTCAAAAAGATGCTCTGAAACAAATGTTTGTCAAAGCAAGTGGTTACTCTGGCTGTTACAGCTCCTCCCGAGAGGCAGCAAGAGAAAGGTCACATCACAAGAGATTGGGATCCACGGGCAGAGGCAGAGGTCCAGACCCACCATCATATTTAGATGTCTGACACATGGGCAAGCTAAGAAAAGAAAAACTGCTCTGCATAGAGCATCTTCTGCTACAAGCTGACATCCTTAGCAAGTGTTTTGAGGAAATAAAGCTGCACTTCTGCCTGCCTAAGTTAAACAGGTGGGGATTTAATGGGAACGAAAAAGAGACTCCTCCTGCCCTTTCTCCCATTAACACTGAAGAACACAGCACATCCATTCTGGACTCCTGGATGCTCGACAGCCTGTCTGGAACAGTACAAATGTCCTCAGCACATGTGCAATCTGTGCAGCATCTGGATGTGTCAGACCTGCTATGCATGCAGCCCGCAGATGTGCAGCACATCCGGCACATTCGCCATGTGCCAGACTCACTGCAAGTTTGCTGTGCAGCATCTGTGGCAAGATACTCTCTGGGCTTGTCCTGTCAAAATCAGGGAGCTTAAGAGTGGATTCCCACATCGCCTGGTAGAGTATCAACCACATGGCTGCCCAGCTTTGCCTTTCATTAATCCCATTCCTGAACAACAACTCTTCCTTTCTAAACTGACAGCAGCCCAACGAGCACACCACTGCACACACAAGTGTACTCCCATGTGTAGATGCCTAAGCCTTCTACTGTCTACATTTCACACCTAGGTGATTTTATATCATTGGCTCTGCTGAATCTGAAGCTGTAATTTGAATTTCATCACTTGTATTTTGAAAAACCCTTGAGCAGAGGAAGCTAGTCATGATAGATGGAGAGAACTGACTAAGAGCAACCCCATGTAAGAGAAGTACAAAATACAGTCAGGATCCAGGACAGATCTCCACCACAGTATTACAGTGAACTGGTTTGAAAATGAGCAAGGTTTCTCAAGGGGGTCATTCTTTTACAGGCATGCCTTGTCCTGGCAGAGCTGCAGATATTAGCTTCCCTCTAGCCTCTTACCTGATGCCTGGACTGCCTTGTGGGAGTGAGGACAAGCACACAGGCAAGAGTATGATGTCCTTCATGTGCTCATACAGTTGCAAAGAGAAAATCTGTTGTCTTGAGGGGCTATGAATCCTCTGTAGCATTACTACAAACCCAGAAAATAGGAGCAGGATGCCTGCCACCAGCCACAGCTCATCTCTGGAAGGCAGGATGTTACAGCTATGAAGGGCCTTCCTGGTCCACAGTGCAGACACATAGCCTCTCAGGATGTTCTTCCTCCAGTCTATTCTATCAGCCTTATTCCGTTCCTAAAAGCCAGTTTGCTTCTGAAGGGTTTGAATGTGAGCAGAGCTCAGGCAGAGATGTCTGCTTGAAAACTGCACAGAATTTGGGGTGCTTACACTCTCATAGCTTCCTTTGGATTCTGGTGGGCTTAGGCCTATCCAGAGCTCTGTAAAAAGGCAGTGCCAATGCTCTCCTGTGTTTCACCAGCTTGGTGCATAAACCCTCCTCTGAAGTATGCACAGCATGGAAGCTAGAGAGATCTTGCCATGCTCACGTTACTAAGGAATGTTCCTTTTCCCTTCCCATCACTTCACTCTTAGACAAGTCAGTTTGTAATGGCCCTCCAGATTGTTGTCCTGCCTTGTCACCAGCATCTCTTAGCCTATCACACTGATGTAGGTGTTCACCAGAGGCTTCCAGATGAGGCAGTTACAGACAGATACGGACTGGAAAAGAGACATTCATGTGCTCACCAAAACGAAAATAAAAGAGAGGCCGGTTTCCTGCCGTGCTGGCTGCTCTCTCTCTAGCGGCCGCTTCCCGGATGTCACAGACACCAATGTTGGCAGTGCGGAGCATTCTTCTGGCAGCTCCTTCACTGTGCTGCAGTCTACACCGCACCGCGGCAGCTCCATTCGCTGCTGTAACAAGTTGAAAAAACTAATTAATTCATGTTTAGTTTTTTTACATCTGTTACAGCAAGGAGTGGAGCTGCAGCCCCCATGCAGTAGAGCACACACGCACACGCACGCACAGACACCACGGACGCGCAGGCAGCCCAGGCGGGGCCGTGTTCCACGCTGCCAACATGGGCCTCAGATGTCAGCAGAGGTACAGCGAGAGCACTGCATGTCCCAGTGTAGGGAAGCTGCCTTCACATGGCCCTGATGCTATTGAACACAGGCACAGAATGCAAATCTCTGCCCTGCTCCCAGTGCCTCCAGTTCTAATGAGAGAGTCACATCCATTTCCACGCTGGTTTTAAATGTCTCTAAAATATCTGTTTCCTTTTCAAAGTCCGATCCAAGACCACCAAAGCTTATAAATTCTTGCAGTCCTCCATCAAACCAGATTACAAGAAAGAAGCAAAAGACTAAATGGTTGTGTACAGGATTGTTGACATATTCACAGAGGCTTTCAAAAGGCCTTCTTGGAAAGGATTCATCTCTCCTAGTGAGCAGAGACCTCAAGTCGGTCAGATGAGCAAAGTCTTAGAAGAACATCAAATTGCACTGTTTCAACCTTTGTCCAGAAGGTGACATAACAAAACAAACAAAAAGTACAAAGACAGCAAAGACTCAAGCACAAATAATAACTTTCTGGAGGCAAACCTTTTCACAGCAGAACCAATATCTTCCACTACTAGAAAATAATTCATTTATCCATCACCTAAATGACTGAGCCTAGTGTGTGGACAAGAAAACAGTGGACGATACTTCAATTCTTTGCTGCTTCATCCTATTATCACCTTCCTCCACTCACCTATACCCCACATCCCCAGTGCAGGGTTTTCTGCAAAGTAGTAGAATAGGAAACATTCACTCCATTTCCTTCCAACTTTGAAACATCACTAACTCAGCTGCATCCTGAGCCACAGCCTCTTCAAATTACTGAATGGATCCCACTTCAGGACTAGCTCATAGCGATCTGTTGCTTCATATTGCACTGAAAAACTTCAATGAAACAACAGAAAACTTGAAAAAACAAAACTCAAGAGGCTCCTCCACCCTCTCTCTTTCATCATTACATGTATGATGGATGCTTAGCAGTTTTGGCCAAGCACACAGTTTGGCCAGGAGCCTATGAGCTCTCTGGAGAAAAAGAGAAAGCTGTTTGCTTGTATGAAGAAAAACAAGCTACAACGAACTAGAAACAAAGTCCAGCCCCAGTCACACCACTGCCTCAAGAATCACTGCGAGGTCACAGCTTCCCCATAATTCAGTAAACCTAAGTAAGTCTCCTGGGAACACACTGTGAAGACTATTGAATGCTTGACAGTCTGGTCAGTGCAATAAATACCCAGACATTTAATAACTGCACCCCCATATTGTCATTCTGTTGACTTGATTTGTTTCATTCTCTAATGGTTTCCAATGGTTAGAAAATGTCATGGACACTCTCAAAGCAGACTGTATTGCTTCAGAAAACAGAGGTGTCTGTAGCACTGATCTCTTTTGCAGAGTTCCCACCAGTGGTGCACACCTAGTGAAAACAAAGGGCAGAAAACACTTTGATGCAGAGCTAGCCAAGAGAGAGAGACCTTAAGAAAGCAGGGCAGTGCCTCCTCATATAGGCAGGTCAAATAGAAAACCATCAGTTCCTCCAGAAGGGCAAGATTTTGCAAAGAATGAAGCAGCTAGCTTCCAGACCCCAAATAAAAACAGGACTCAGGACAGCCAAGTCCAAGGGGAATCTACAAAAGGAGAGCGAAACACCAGGCGCATGTGGGGCACACTCCTGGGAAGATGACACAAACTGGAGACTCACATGAGTCCAGTTACATGTTGGACTTCATAACCCAGTGCCTCAGAAGAGAGAAAGAACTCTGAAGAACTCATATCTAAAGTAATTTCAAGGAAATTTAATTCCATGTTATGAAATTTAGAGTGAAGATTTTGTACACCTTCTGGGCAAGTGCATGTCACCAACCCTTCTGCACTGAGCACAGGCATGAGCCAGTTGCCCACATGTTCTAAGACAAGCTGAACTCTAGGGATATTGCTGGTCTCTCTAGCATCTTCAAAAGGGAGTTTTGGACAGAAAAACCTGGAAATGGAGTAAGGTACAAACCCCAAGGTTCTCTTCCACTCTTGTGTATGCATCTGGTTAGAAAGCTTTACTTGTCTGAGGTCTCCATGAGTTAGGACACCACATGTTCCTCTGCACTTTTTCATTACCTCTAAGAAACGCCTCTCTAACAAGTTTTGGCTGTTATGCTTTCCAGACATGACTCCCAAACCCACAGCAACATATGTAAAAACTGTACACACACATCAAAGCAGACATGTATAAAAATACACTGGAAATGGATGGAATAAGCTGCTTCTGCAGCACAATAGCTGCTTCTGCCACAGGTATTTCAGAGCTGTGGCTGTTTATTGTGCAGCTATCAGTACACTGACATCTTCATACAGCACAAGCACAGGTACACGTACCAGGAGGTTGTGGCAGGTAGGCCCCAATTAGTTTTGATCTCTTCTTTTCATATCCCTTCTGTGTGATGTCACCTGACAAGAAAAGAAAAGGAAAATCAGCAAGACGTGGATAAAGATGGCATCTAGCTGCTTAATGGTAGCACCATCAGCCCAGCCACCACTTCCCTGCCTTGACAGTTACAACAAAAAGCACAGGATGATGATTCCACCCAGAAAAGACTTATTCGTGCCAGAGCCATTCTGACAAGCAAATACCCACTCCTGATTTATTCCAGAACCAAAGTCCAGTGGCGCAGCGCTTTGAAACCATTGTGCGATGCTGTCACACGAGCTTTCAAAAGCTACAATGACCTTCATTAGGTCAATAGACAATGGATTATACAGAATGTGTGGGCCTGTGATGGCTGGCAAAACACATCACTGATTAGCATTTTCTGTCATTAATGGGATTTTCCTAATCAAGCATAAAAGGCACAAAAGACTTGAAACTGCTGCTGTATCATTTCTGCAACATAAATATTTTAGCTGACTTCTAAGAAGTACGAAGAGGAACAAAATCATATCAAAACAAATCTCCCACTGATACCCACTAGTAAACAGCAGTGTAAAGACTCTGAGTTTCCAATTAAATAACCAAAAACAAAAATGGAGAAAAATGTTTGAATGTCTTCAATTCAGTTAATGTGACCCTTCATGGTATCTGCAGTTTCCTCAGGTAATAAATATTTCTCCCTCTCACCCTTAATGTGAGGATTAAAACAAAACAAAACAATCAACAATAAGTTTGCTAAAAGCAAAGTGACAGCTAAGCAGATGGAACAAAACAGACTGTTAGTCTGGTTAGGGCTTAGCAGAGTTTTGCCACTGAAGCTGTGACACAGTTCTGGCTCTGGAGCTCTGTATCTACCTTTAATGGTTAAAAAAGCTTATTTGAGTGTAGTTCAGATGTCCAGATTCTTCTTTCCAAAGGTGTGCATTACATTCACATCAGGCTACTTGAAGTGCTAACCAGGGTAACAGCTTTTTCGAACCAACATCACATTCCCTGCCCCTTCAATAAGCATCTCTGCTACCATGGGACTCATCATGCAGGGAAAATTCAGTTGCAACACTGGATTTGTATGTTTGTAAAAGCTGGAGGGTTTAAGAAGGCCTAAACCACTGAGCTATAGCAGTAATGTCCAACTACATACAGCAGCCTGTGTCTGTTTGTGCCCTTCCATCCCTGTGTTCAACCTTCACCTCAGGAGACCATTTGCCAAGAGAACTACATCCACATCTCAACCCTACCCTCCTGGCAAAAGGATGCTAAATCAGCATCAGCCTTTAGATAGAGCTTCAGAGCTTCCTGTGGGCTGATCTGAAATCAATAACTACATGAAAACATCTTCAAATGTTCCTTGATGAAATACCTTTTCTTGGGGATGGTACCAAAAAGCATTAAGGAGGCAAAATTCTCCTAGTCTCTCTGCAAGTGTCCTGAACCAATCTCTTGCTCCTTGTTAAAATCAGTGCTCAAAGTAACACCTGCCCTCTTCACCAGCACCTCTCAAAGTGCTTTACAAAGGCATCAGCTAAAGTAGCTGTGGTTTAAATGAGGAAAGGGAATGTGAAGCGCTTCAAATGATAACCACCCTATGTCTACCCAGGGAAGAAGTGGCAGACTTGGCAAGAGGGCCTAAGCCTTTAAATTTCAAACCCACTGACTCTTCAAGCACATTCCTTTCACTCTGCCCTGCTCCACTACTTCTCAGCTTCATGCCATAGATGGTCCCCAGGACATCCTCCTCCTTGTCTCCTTCCTTCTAGGTTGCAGTGACTTCACCGCTCTAAGGCGTGTAGCCTCCTGCTTGCATCAGCATTCTCTAAGTTTTTTTCTCTGGATAAGTTATTCTTTTCCTCCTCACCTCCACTGGTGATCTGGCAAGTTTCCACTATCAGCGGGACACAGATGTTTACCGCGGAGGGTCATCGGGGGGAGTGCAAAGCACAAGCCTGAGACATCTGAACTCAGCAACAGTGAGCAAATTTTATCCCGATTTTCTTCCCTCTCCATATTTGAAGTTGACTGTTAATGGCTGCTGTCCAACAGGCATGCAGTGCACTGATCACCTTGCCACACACCACTTAATTTCTAGTCTTTCAGAGCCTCTTCAGGCACAGGAGGGTAAATGCCACTTTTACAATGAGATGGGCAGTATACGCTGAAGACCAACCAACCCTCCAAGGAAGAAGGCTGTGCCTGCCCAAGCTGAGTACAGCACCGGGGCTCTGGCACTCTGTAACCCTACTCCCATCTCCTTGCCTGCATTCTCTGCAGCTTCCCAAGCTGCAGATGGCAACACTCTCCTACATCAGTGCCCACAGTCAAGAAGTATTTTGTGGCTATATTTAGCAAAGCTGAACTGAAGTGCAAGCTCAGTCAACTGTGCTCACCACAACCGCTCCTCTTTGCAGGATAAACTCCATCTCCTTGGAAAATTTCCACTGGTTTTGCCTCTTTCAGCACTGTTGGATTTCTTTACAAAGGTGGGGCAAAGCTGGGGGAGGCAGCTCAGAGAACACCACAGCACACATACTCATCACAAACTAGGAAGGAACTCCAGGTAATCAGAGCCCCTCTGGGATACCCTACATTGAAAAGACATTTTGAGGAGTAAAAAAAAAAAAAACAAAACCCACACAAACCTGACATTTTTATACAGATTAAAAAAACACCCAAACATTAAACCAAACCAAATTGACAAGAGAATTCTCCCAGATCCTTCCTTTTTTCCTGGAAGATGCTATCACCTCTCACTAATGTCAATCCTTTAAGACACAGCACAGGTAAAAAGCTAATGACAAAACCAGGGGCTACAATCACCTTCTCCAGTACAGTGAAGGCTCAGTTCCATGTTCAGTGATCTGGCAGCCTGACTGATGCTGCTGGTTTTCACTACTCCTGCATGTTTGGAAATGGAATTTCAGGCTAGGACTCTGAATTAGTTCAAGACACTTATGGAAAAACCTGCCATGGGAAATAACGCCATCAATAACTTCTCTCAAATACTAACATCAAGCTCACAGTGAGTGCCTTTGCCCAGATTTTCTGCCCTCTAAAGATCCAATTTTCTGTACGACTTGTTTATTGCTGATGACTCAAATTCAGTGTCAGCATCTTGGCAAGAGGGATTTGAATGAAACAAAGCTCCTCATGAAGAGAGCTGTGACTCATTTACTTCTCCCACTCATGATGCAGACAGTCTCCCTGTCTGATCCCAAAAATATGCCAGGAGACAAAAGGATTTCATTTTGGATGATGCAAGTACAGAGATATCAAAACTGCACAAATACATCTCATGTAACACAAACACAAAAACGTGCACTGGGAGCCATTTGCTTTGCAATGCCCTTTTACAAAGATGTTTAACCTTGCAAGCATCTTAGGAAAACACTCAGAGCTATGACAAAGAAACAAATGTAAACCAGAGTACTGGGTAGAAAATTAATGGGATCCCACACTTTCAGTGCACAGAGTGCCATCGATTGCAGCACTGCTCAGGAGCCTTTCAGGGGAGTACAGTGCAGCGTAAAGGTTTCAACGATAATTTTATCCACAGATACTGAATTCTCTTCTTTCCCCAGAGATACATTTTGTTCCTATATGTTGCAAGCAAAGCAGAAAATGTCTGGATTTCAATGATAGATAAGGAAGAGTGCTCCCTGTGTACTTTACAGCTTATAATGTTTTTCTGAAGTGGCTTCTAATTCAGCAAAAAAATCATTTCAATAAATTATGCTATTAGCAGATAAGGTAAACTCTATCATCACTGCTAAAACACCAGACACAAGGGCTTTTGAATTGGGAAAGTTTTCTTGTTCAGAATTAATACTTTCTTCCCATTCTTTCTGATAAAGAAGTTAAAATTAAATATCTAATTAAGTACCTGGTGTGCAAGTTCTTAGTTTTAATTTAAATCCTGCAGTTTAGACAAGCGAGGAGCAGATCATTTTACACAAAGACATTTTTCAGTATGTCCGCCTTGAACCCCCCTTAAAGAATTTCCCCACTTACTTTCTGGTCCCAAAGTCTTCAGAGCATTCTTTCAACACCCAAAATACTCCTGAACTTCAAAAAATAAAATAAAGTAAGAACAGACTTCTCCGAGAAGTGCCCTGACACACCTAACTGAAGCCAGCAGAAACACTGCTGGGGACTTTCTGGCTCAGACATTCCACGTCCAGGTGCAGCCGAGTGCCAGTGGCCTGGCCACTGGCCAGGGCTGGGCACGTGGAGACCCTGAGCCCCTGGAGCCACAGAACTGTGTGGTCTTCAGGCAACCCCAGCTCCCCCAGAACCAGCATCTGCACAGCACTGCTTTTATGGCCTGGATTACTGTAAAATAAACAGAGTCTGGTTGAACGCGGAAGGTTTCCATGCTCGGTGTCAGGAATTGAGTTCGTTATTTAAAGCTTTAACGCACACTTCACACGATGAAAGCAACCCTTGCCATTTTTGGAATTTCATGGCAGTGAGGACCCTTTGCAATGTTGTTTTCCTTCCTTGGTTGCTTTATAAGGCTCATAGGACACCCTGGAAGTGTACATCCATTCTGCAGCAACTGGAAGCTCATCTTTCATCTCTCCACTTGCTTTCCTGTTGCCTATGGGGCATTCGCTTGTTTGAGTTCTTCCTGCTGCCCCTGACACAAACTGTGCAGAGCCAGATCTTGCTCGAGATAAAAATAAAACACAATTCTGAAAAGTATGCCTAAGGAAAAGTGCCTGATACATGTCATTTAATAGACAGGCTTTATATTTCCAGTTAGAAATGTTTCCTACAGAAAAATAATTACAGCAGTAATTCCACTTATTGTTTAGAACTTACAGTTCAGAGCGAGTCAGTTCTATAAACACTGTGTACTGCAAATTTGTGTCTCTATTTCTTCCCAGCCCTGAAAACGTCTTGGGAAAAAGAAGCACATACACACAATAAGAGAAGAAGGAATTCTAAAGGAGGAACATGTATTATATATGTATGAAAAAAAAACCTCTAGAATACATTATTTGCATCAGTCTGTAAGCACATTTGGTCATCTGGGCAGAAAAATCCACGCAGGCTTTGCAAAGGACAAACCTGCAATATCTAAGCAAAATGGTAGCATTGACTCAGAGGGAGATTTCTTATTTTGCCATTGTTCTAGGAAGCAGGCTACAAAAATAACTCTCCTGCTTGTGTTCCTGTACTTCAGCTATTTGTTTTTCTCCAATGTTTTGGTCCTTGCTAAGTTTAATCAAAGAAGTCCAAATGCATTAATCTGTTTGGCAGAGAACTAAAGAGCTTCTAAAGAGCTACAAATTTCTAAATCCACCATCCATAAATGTGCTCCCATTATTTTCATGCACCACAGTATAATGGTAGGGCTCTTCCTAGATTTCAATTCCTGTTTTCATATGCTGGAGAAAAAAAAAAAAAAGGCTTGTGTTTGAGATTATTTATACTAGTCAATAGTAGATGTCTTTCAGCACCCTCTAAAATAATTTGATTTTACCCTAATGTGAGTTGAAGACATGATGTTGATTTTAAAAGTAGGTATTTAGAGCAGAGGTACTACAGTATTAGAATGCCAAAATGTCCCAATCTCTTCCCACAGCTTTTGTAAAAATAGAACGTCTTCTGGGCAAAAAAATCCTTCATGTGAATGCAAATTTCCACATCCTGTGACAGCTGGATGCAAAAGGCAGAAAAGCCCACATTTCTTAACTACCACGGGGAAGCCAAAGCAGGAATATTCCTTTTCAAACAATTACAAGACTGCTAATGGCTGTGGAAGAAGATGGGGAGTTGTAAGGACTTGCGAGCAGGGACTTGAATTACCATAATGACTGTGCTGAATGACCATAAAGGCTTTAAAGATTCATCACAGGGGAGGTCACTAAACTCAGCAAGCTGCTCTAGCATTTTAGTACAACAAGTTTTGTTACATGACACATCTGATCTGGCAGAATTTAAAAAACAAGGTAATGAAGGGAGTATGTCTTTCTTCCATGCCAACATGCACATTTTTCTCTTGATCTGACAGTGCTCAATCCACCCAGTCAAGACATAAGTTACTTCTGGATACCTTCAGTTCAAACGCCTCAATCCCAAGCTCCATCATCAGTGGTCAAGAATCACAACTCCCCTACTTTTTATTTCCAGCTGCTGAGAGGCAATGCTATCACAAGATGAGAGTGCCTAAGCCACGTTAATGTGAACCATGTTATGGGATGCTCAAGGAAGCCTTGAGATGCCTACAAATTCTGATACGCAATTCTCCCAACAACTTAATCCACACCTTTGTTTCCTCCAAGCCTGTTTCCAGTAACTCTGCTCTTTTGCCAAGCTCCCAAACAACAGTAAAATAACTTCAGTTTTTAAAAAAACAATCTAAGGTATAAAACCTAATTTATTTTTAAAGCAGACAAAAAGGAATGACCTCTTCAGACACCCAGAACAGCCTGCTACGCAAGAACAGCAGATCAAAGTGAACAGCCATGCTCTGAGTGATGAGCACTCCATCAGCATTAAACAGTTCTTACATCTTCTCTGTTTCAGCAAATTTTTTAACTATTCCCTGAAAAATTAAGCCATTTAGAGGTCCCTTCTTAGAACGCTCTCTCAAGGATGGCTACTGATAGGTTTATTTAAGCAGTGAAACGTTGCTTCAAATCTCCCCTGGAGGAGAAAGGGAGATTTACTGCCCTAACAGGTGCGTTAAAGGAAAGCCTCTTCTCCAGTTGTATTTTGCAAGGCAGGCTGGTGATGGTCTAAAGCACATGGTAACCCACCTAAACTGCCAAAACTAACATCTCTTTCTGCAGAGTTTCTTCTTGGCTTTTAATTACATTCTTTCTAAGGTGGCTGTAATGGACCTAATGTCACTTTACCTGAGAACACAGACTTCACAAAGTAGAACAGCACCTAACAACTTTGACTGGTAGCACTGCCATATGTGGAAAGGCTGAGATAGCTTTGTTCAGTCCTGAGAAGAGGCGGCTTGGGAAAGGCCTTATTACCAGAGACCAGTGCATAAGGGGTGGATACCAAGAGGACAGAGACTCCTTTTTTACAAGGAGTCCCACAGAAAAGACATGGGATGATGGGGACAAGTTTCTGCTGGGTGGATTCCAGTTGGGCTCCAGAAGAAAATGTTTCCCCATGGCACCAGTCAGAGCTCTGAATCATCTCCCAAGAGAAGCAGTAGATTGCCCTACATTAGGCAGTTTTAAGGCTCAGCTTCACAGGTTGCTGGGCCAGTTCATTTCAACTCTTATCACCTAGAAAGGTTGGGCCAGACGACCCTTGGGGTCCCCTCCAACCCAGAACTCTGACTCTGTGAAGTTTTGTAACAGAACAAGAGAACAGGACAGTCTTGTACAACCTCTCTCAAAGATAACTCAGGTCGTATTTTGCCAAATTTTCTATTTACCTTCCCATCTTTCACTGAATTTCAGTCAAATTATCAGGTTCCATTAAAATTGGAAATGGGGCTCTTATATCTCCAGAACTACATGGTTTTACCACTGAACTTTATTCCCTCAGAACTTTTGTTTGTAGTATTCCAGAGCTGATGTTATCTAGTTGCCCACTTCTATAAATTAAACTGAGTTTATCTTCCATTGTTGTTAACACATAACTACTATTCAAATTGTTTTTATAAAGGCTTCCCAAACTGCAGAGTTTGGGGGATCATTTATTTTCCTACTAACCTAAGGGAACTAAATATTCACTGAAATTAATTTGCAATTCAAAGAAAACCTAGTTCAGATTTCTAACTAAATCTAGGCTTTGGAAATAAGGAAGAAGATTGCAGGACATTCTAGAGTGCGCCTGTCCTGACAATACAGAGTAACTGACACCTGTCTCTAGTCTCCAGAAATCAAAACAACTAATCCTCATTTTCCATTCTATGAATGCAGTTTAGGTTGATATTTTCAAACACATTTTGTTGACAGCTCATTTGAGCCAGCAGGCAGGTCCGACAGAACAAACACCTGTTCAAAGGCATCTGCAATGCGTGTTAAGGAGGGACCCAGACCACCTCATCCTTGCAATGCAATCGACGTTTTAAAAACTGTTGCTAGCATAATTTCCACATGAACCAAAGTACTGAAAATCCAAATACCTAAAATACATTTCTGTCACTTTTCCCTCTTTGTTCCACAAGGCCCTCAAACAGAGAGAGGAGTCAGCATCACCTAGTTACTCAGCCCAGTTCCAAGCCTATTACTGAAAGAAGAGAAATGCCTAAAGTAGCTCCCTGCTCTCCTGTTACATGGGCAATGTAGTGCTCACGAAGCACTGCAAATTGCATCCCTTTACTCAAGGACTTCTATTACCTAAAGGTTGACTCAGATTCTACTCTCCTAAGCCTGCAAAATTACTCAGAAAACAGTTGCATGCTTTCAATTACCTCAAGACACAATCGATGTCCCTGCTCTCCACAGCTTTCACAATATTTGACAATTCCATTTTCTTCCTGCTCTAGCACCTCTGAAGGCTCCTAAAGGTCCATGACATTATTAGAGACCTAATATGACAGCTCACATTGATGTCAGCACACAGCAGCTGTTCTCACAGACCCTACAGTGCCTGTAAAAGACAGCAGGCAGAAAGCCCACTAGGTTGAAGGCACACGCTTCTGTGCGGCTGGAATGTCACATCTCCATACTCCCAGCCCTCCTCTATCTCTTCATTTCCAACTTACAACAAGTCTTGATCAAGATACAGAAATTTGTTTTAGTAAGCCAGATGTGCAGATCCATAACGTGCAAGCAGACTCCTCTGAATGTGAGTCCACATCAGCAACAGAACAGAGCCCTTCAGATCTGCTGGTGGCCCATGGAACGCTTGCCAAACACTTGATAATCCTGAAACACCACGCACAAGCCACGTGCTTATTTTCTTGTGCCTATTTCTTATCCAGACTTGCAATTTTACTCATTCTCCTCTTCTTTCCAGGGGACTCTGATGCCATAAGGTTGTGTCAGTTTTCACTGGAATCTTCATTTTTATAATTCAGGTATTTAGAGCACAAGTAGGATCAAATGGACAGAGGAATTGAGTGCACCCTCAGCAAGTTTGCAGATGACACCAAGCTGTGTGGCACAGTTGACTTGCTGGAGGGCAGGGATGCCATCCAGAGGGACCTGGACAGGCTGGAGAGGTGGGCCCAGGCCAACCTCATGACGTTTAACAAGGCCANCACAAGAAGGACATGGATCTGCTGGAGCGGGTCCAGAGGAGAGCCACGAAGATGATCAGAGGGCTGCAGCACCTCTGCTATGAGGACAGGCTGAGAGAGTTGGGGCTCTTCAGCCTGGAGAAGAGAAGGCTTCAAGGAGACCCTATAGTGGCTTTCCAGTATCTGAAGGGAGCCTACAGGAAGGCTGGGGAGGGACTATTGACAAGGTCTGGTAATGTCAGGATGAGGGGGAATGGGTTTAAACTGGAGGAGAGGAGATTTAGACTGGACATTAGGCAGAAATTCTTTACAGTGAGGGTGGTAAGACACTGGAACAGGTTGCCCAGGGGGGTTGTGGATGCTTCCTCCCTGGAGGCGTTTAAAGCCAGGCTGGATGAGGCCTTGAGCAGCCTGCTCTAGTGAGACATGTCCCTGCCTATGGTAGGGGGTTGGAGCTGGATGATCCTTGAGGTCTCTTCCAACCTAAACCATTCTAGGATTCTATGAAATGCTGCCATTAACTAGGTGGTGATTCCCACCCCATCTGTTCAATGAAAATAATGACAAACATCTGAAAAGCTGTATGAGTCAGACTGGAAGACACAGACAGCACCTTTGTGTCTTAAGATAACCAATGGTCTTTGCCACTTCTCTAATGAGGTCATGCTTTGGATGTCTGAAGCTACATATTTGTGTTGATTTTATGAATTTTTATGGATCAGAGAGACAGGAACAGCCATGCTGGATCCTGTCTGGTGCCAGAAACAGAGGAATGGTCACATCAGACCCTTTCCAATGCTCTTTCCTGTCTTTCAGCACTTAGAGCTACTTAAAGGACAGAGTAAGGTCAAAGGCTTGACCCAGAGAAGGTAAACAATCTATTTTCCTTCTCCTCACAGTGTCACTTATAAAAAGCTGTTAGGGAGTCACCTAAAACTCAGAGCACAACACTGCAAAAACCCTCTAGGAACCCTACAGCTCAGAGTGCCTTTTGCTGCCCAAATAAAACTGGAATCCCATTTTTGAATCTTGCTGAAGTCTTGGCCTTGATAACTTTCAATGAAGAATTAATTCCACAGTGTAATTAACTGTGTGATTTTGCCAACTTATAAGTTAATTAAATATCCCTCTACCCTCTGCCATGAAAAGCTCATGACACACCTTCTCTGCAGTGTTCATTACGTGGCACACTTTTGCCAGCTCTTCCTCATTTGGCTCCTTGCAAATTAATGAATTCCAGATTTTCAGTACACTTCAGACAGCTTTTTTCCAGGCTGTTCATCATCCTCACCCCACTGTCAAACAGGCCAGTTCCACACAGGGAAGGTGAGGCCACAGACACTCTGCTTGATGCTCAAGCCTGGAGTTTCCCAGGACACAGCTCCCAGGCACCAACACTAAGTAATTCTGTCCACTTATCCCATATGGCAACATCCATGTTCACATCTCTCTTCTGACCTGTTTCCACCTAGAAAGCTCTAAATACAAACCTTTATTCCAGATGAATCTCCAAAGCAGAGAATAGATACATTCAACTGAGAAAACTTGACAGATGTGATGTTACAGCAAGAGATGAACCTAGAGAGAACAGTGTAGCCATCCCAAACTGGCCAACACCACGTCTTCTCCCCAGTAACTAGCAATTTACTTCTTATTTAAGAAGTTAGAAGAAACCATCCCAGAACAGTTTCCATTAAGTCTAAAAAGCAATGTGGCCAAGTGTCCACATGCAAGATATGTGCTGGTTTCTCTAGACATTGCTACTCCTACACAGAAGTTCTGCACAAATACAAGATGACTGCAGAAACTCAAGCCTAAATGTTAAATCAGCGAGCACCAGAGTGAAATTAGTACCTGTCTCAGTAAACTGGAGGAATACAGCCCTGGTAGCTCTGAAGTCCTTCACTGCCCAAATTGCATTTGCACTGGTATTTAAAAACTTGTCTTATGTCAAGTTTTCTGAAACTCCTTTTGCACAAAACTGTGCTACAACAAAATCACTAACTCCTTGGGCCCACACATACTGAAGGCACTTGAAATAAGTCAGTGAAGCTGCAGCCAGAGTTGTGATCATAAGGATGCTGCAGGCATGGACAGGGCAGCCTGGCTGATGGCCTGAAAAATGCGTGTGAGTTTTGAAGTGGCTCTGTAGGGATCTTTACCTCCCAGTGGGGCACTGCTGCTAATAGCTAAGTGAAGGGGCATGAAGGACACAGAGTCTAAACTTCTGAAAAGCATACACTGCGCATGGTGTTTTTAGCAGGCAAAGCTCTCCTGCCTCCCAGCAGAGCTTCTGGAACAAAGAGAAAAGGCTCTTTGTCAAATAGTCTCAGTTTTGTAAATGAGTGCGACTTCTTCAGCCCAAGTGTTTTGGTGCTGATTTAACTGTAGTTTCAGGTGCACTGTCAGAGCCGTATCAGGTCACACAGAGCCTAGAAGAGCACTTAACTCCGCAGCTTCTGGGTACTACCGTTATATAAACAATGCACAACAGCAAACAGCACTTCTCTACCCTCAGCACGAAAAAACACTTGCTCAAAGTTTTAGACTCAGACTGTGTAACCATTTTTGTTTAACCTCTGCCAGCTGTGTCAAACAAGCCCCTTTAAGAACCACACATTTTTGCAGAGTCAGGCAATGCATAATGGCTTATTTCAGAAGTCACACTCTGCATACATATGCATGAAGAAAAAAAGCAACTCAGCTAATCTGTGCTTTGGCCATCTAATCCAAAAGGTGACTGGATTCACTTTTACCATACCAGTGAACCCACTAGAGAGCAATTGCAATTTCTTTTTCCCATGAGACAGAGGAATGACTTTTGCCACACTCTCAATGTAGGGAAAGACCAGCCCATGTTTCTTCCAGGTGCAGCAAGGCCACAGCTCAGTCCTGCTTGCATATGGCAGGAGTATCAGATGTACTGCAGCAGTTGTTCTCACATCATCAGAGGACAGCAGGGGCTTACTTGCTGTCTTTCTACCATAAGCACAGGAGGTCATCAAGACATCAGCCGAGGAAAGGGCGATGATAAGAAGTCTGAACAGAAGGAGATACAACAAGGTATTCTTCAGTTCTCAAGGGAAATCACTGCCCTAACGCTGCCGATTAACGCTGTTAATGCTTCTCGCGAGGTCACAGGGTGGGACATAGACCTTAGTTAAAATATATATAAAATCCAAACAGGCATCCTTGAAATTCATCTCACTAGTTCTGCAGATCACAGAGTATCACAGAGCCATCCCACACCTCACTACGACCTTCCCTCCTCCAAAATGTCATTTGACACTTTCTGTATCACCTTACGAATTCTCTTTCCCATAAGAGTCAATCCAGTGCACTCTCTCTAGGACCATACCAGAATGCACAATCTTACTGAATCCTCTTTTCTTGACCTACAAAAATGGCACTGCTGGCTTTCATCTCAAAATTTGCCAAGCCACTGCTGCAGCCTCCCCTGGGTCACAGCAATGTCATTACTAAGGGCAACACAAGAGCTGGACTTCCACATGCAAACCTGCAGGCAGGCACCACCTTCAGCCATGTGGTTTCCACACGAAGCTGAACCTGCGACCTCATAGCCTTGCGACTCCTCCTTTCATCTGTCCCCCGACAGCAGAAACACTGGCAGATGTCTCTCACCACACAGAGACTGCAGGGCACGGCTAATCGACTGCTGGATCTCCAGAGCTGGATTCACTGTGCCTGTGCAGTGTGTCTGCAGCATCCAGCACCTCCAACCAGTTATCCCCAGAAAGTGCTTCAGGTAAGCAGGCTGATCACTCACCTGGCTGCCCCTCCAATGCAGCACCAACAGAGCCTGAGCACACTTTGGCTGCAGCCTACTGCAAAGCTATGGGCAGCAGTGGCTAGTTGATGAGAGCAGAAAACAACTTAACCATGGAAAAATGTGTCTGTGCATGTACATATACACACCACTATATACTTAAAGTATATAAGCAAACAACACATCAGTATATTATTTAAAATAAATGGAAAGAAGTCGTTAACAGAAAGTCTCTGCTGCAGTTGTCAAACAGCATGGAAGTCTAAAATACAGAGCCAAATAAGCAATAATAGAACAAAACTACTTTACGTTCTAGAACTGGAAAGAAAGGGGCAACATGGGCACCCTAGATGGAACTGAAACAGTACAATACCTACAGTTCCTCCTTTTAACCTCAACCTCTCCTCCTCCAGCCACAGGCAGACACCTTCAGTCTACTCCTGTTGTACTTCAGGCACTGCTGAGCAGGCCAATCTGAAAGACGTTAAGAGCAGAACTCTGCTGCTGCTCCCTTCTTAGACTTAAAAACAAAACACAAGATGAAGCCTTTGGTTCCGATTGAGGAAAGCAAACTGCACAGCTAGAGAGCTCAGGAGAGAAAAGGAGATGGACTGCAGATCTGTGAACCTCAGCAAACAAGACTTTTCCTCTTTTGTTCATGAAAATTCAAGAGGTAGTACAGTTTCCATAACAATGTCACACTGGACACCAGGGAGGCTGGCTGTGTTCTCATTTACACAAACTTAATTTAACCCTACAGCTCTTTCTTCAGCCACAGGCCCTCGTTTCTTGCAAGTGGCAATTCCAGTACATACTCAAGAAGGAAAAGAAAGCCACTGACAGCTCAGCTTTCTCTGCACTGTTGTGTAGCTACTTGCATCTGTAATTTGTTCTCACAGAAATAAATGCTAATGTGCTTGAAAAGTGTGACTTCATCTCGTGATGTGAATGAGCTCCCCTCTCTACGTCTTCCTAAAAAGTAAAAACCACTACTGCATTCTAGCTCCAGCTCCAGAGTGAATGCTGAGATTCATACTCCAAATCTTACCACAGGCTTAAACAAGGAATTGCTCTAACTCCCCCTCCTGATTTTACTAACTACTGAACTCTTTTGTCCATGTTACCCTCGTCATTTCGAAGGATGCAAAAAGACAGAGGCAAAAGGATGGATTAATTTACTAACCACAAAATGAAGTAAATGAAACACTTGAGACTGAAATGACGTTTCTGCATACTTCACAAACCTTTGTGAGAAATTCTTAGTCGTAGGAGCAGAAGGCTTTGTAGTGTTCTTATCACAATGTTACCTCAGAAGATGAAAACCAAAGATTCTTTATCTGGTATCCAGCCACAGGCAAACAGATGTCAAATCACCACTCAACATAAATCTTCCTCTAGAGAGAGAATAGGGAAATCCAGGGAAAAAACAAAAACCTAACCCTATTCTTTAAAGGCAGAACTACATTGTCATTAATGACCAATACATATTCTTTTCAGGAAGCAATACTACAGTACAACTACTTCACAGAAGCACCAACAGCTGAGACTTTTGCCTTCCCAAAGCAGAAGTATTTCACTTGGTTTGGATTTGCATGGGTATCCAGGTCTTGCTAAGCAGCATAGGGTGGGCTTTGGATTAGATCGGTTCTCAAAGCACATAGCACCCACCTCCTGCAAAAGCCATGGCAATTATATGCTCTACTCATCCACCTCTCCGTGCATCATTTAGATGAGATGTTTGATATGCAGCAGCCCTTGTCTCCTTCAGTTCAAGGCCAGAGTGTAGCAGCATTTTCATTGCTTTCTGTGTGACAGGGGCAACATCCCATTTCACATGCTCCCATGTAAAGCAGGGAGGGATTATCAATAACATCACAGCATCATATCCTCTTGTTAAAATCATTGCAGTATGTGATGAAATAGCATGTGACTTGCAAATGTCATGCAGGCAGTCCCTGTCAGTGAAGAGAACTGAATGTAGATTTCCAGCTAATATGTTATCCATACTGTTAAATGGTGCTTTAAAAAGAGTAGAAGATTTCTAACATGAACCCTTTCTTCCTGATGATTAAATGGATGCTGTGCTCCCTCCTTCTCACTTCCACAGGACAGCAGCTATGCAAACAGATTGTACCACATGAGTATAAGAGACATCTTAGGAAAATACCTGCTGAATTTTGCTGGACTGAGACTGGACACATTTTTATGTACAAAGGCTGCCAACTGTTTGGGCACACTGATTTTCTTTATCACGTACACAGTCTTTTTTATTAGTATGTGATGCTGTTCTCCTGCAGTCCTGGCTTGGTTGGCTGCATATCATTACTAGCTCACTCCTGATTTTGTTGGGGCAGGGTTATAGGATAAAGAGAAAATTCATTGATGGAAGAGATTCACGTCTTCTCTGAAGAATGGAAGAAAAGACCTCTGCCAAGAGGTTGCATTCAGATATCTCCTCCAGAAAGAGTAACATTAAATACTGAGCTGTAGTAACTATCACACTCTGGCAAAAGAACATTAAAACAACATGAAAAAATAATCTCTGCTCATCTCTTTTATATAATAATGTACCCACTGCAATTCAAGAGGAGAAAAACGTGGCAATCATTGGGAGTAAGCCTACAAAAAGAATGAGAAATAACCAGAAGCACAAAGCAAATGGGCAATAGGAATCACTAGAAGAGAATGGGAAACCTCATGCCTGCATCATCAGCTAAATAGGTGGTCAGCCCCATCCTGCAGTGCACTGAGTGACAGGGACCTCATCTTAGACAGGATGTCTGAGGGAGGTATCAGTGAGGCCGATGAGACCTGTGGCAACCTTTCTAATCTTTCTGTGTATATGAAGTCCATGAAGCCATGTTCCCTCCAGGAGACAGGACAGACTGCTCTGTAATCACAGGCAGCAGATACACAGAGATAGCTTGTGGATTTAAAAGGAATGAAAGAAAAGTTCTTTGGTACGGAAGCACTGAACTCTTCTATGGGACTGACTGCCTCTACGTTGTAAAAGACAGCAGTAAGCTTAACTGCAAAACAGGCAGCTGCAGAAAAAGGAGGTCCAGACTTCTGTTGGATGTGACATAAAATGACTCGTGTCCCATAACTTTCAGAAACCAGGACACTCTGTGAGGGACACAGTCACATCATACTTGCCCATGTGCTCCATTTTTTCCCCCAGTCTTCCATAGCTGGTGGGTGATGGAGCGGAGAGGGGCTGCTGATGAGATGAATGATTTTGGTGATGCAGCACAGCTGTCGTGGTGGAGTTCTCAGAGCTCTTAGCTCCCATTCTCTACTAAGCTCACTTTCAGCCACAGGCACAATGCAGAAGCTGCTGCTTGCACTCACTCATCTGCTCCTTAGAATGGATAAGGATCGACTGCCACTGATCAGGGAGTCTCATTAAGAAGTCTGCAGCCCCTAGCAGACATGAGCTGAATCACTGCTAAGTGGATCTCAGGTACTATTTGAAGCTCAAGAGAAGGCTGTCATCTGGAGCTTCTTCCATCATCTCTCCTAATCAGTGTGTGTGAGGTCAATAGTGAGAAGAAATGAGCCACGTGGCTGTGTGGACCTTGATGTCAAACTGCCAGGGCTCAACTGAAGGCACAGAAGCAAACAGCAGTCTCTTTTCTCCATGAGGAATAATTTCTTCCTTTCCCTGGGAGATGATATAATTCAAGCTTTCGGTCTTCCAAACAGTGGAGAGTTGGAGTGGCACATGGCTGCTTGTGTCATTTGGGGCACAATCATTTTGTTAAGTAAAAGAATAAATCACAGGAGTCACATGCAGGAGCATCTTCCACATCTGTGTGATCTGCATTTATGCATCTAAAGCACCAGCAGGAGTTCTCTCTATGAAAGAGAACCTAAACCCAGCTATATGTTAATCCACACTGGATCTGCAATCTAAACCAGAGGGTTTGTTCATTGTCTATTGGAATAGATCCTTGAAGCTGTAGCACCCTAATGCAAAAGATAAGCAATTCAAAGCTTCCTTGGTTGACACTGCAGGTAATAAGATATTTTTTCCCCTGACATCTTGTGTTTTATCTTACCTCATAACTAAATAATTTAGTGTATTTTTAAATTTCTATATAAGCATTCTAAACAGTCAGCTGTGTATGACCTACTTATTTTGAGACTGCAATGTAAAAATAGATATTCCAGGAAAAAAATATTTCCTACGCAGTTGTGAATAGAAGGAAGCTGATTTAATCCACAAAACAAAGACTTGTGAAGGTGAGGCACACGCACCAGTAATCATGAGAAATCTTTTGAACTGCAGAACTAATTCTGAGAAATGAGTTTTCAATTAAAAGACATTTCCCATGTGACCCTATCAGTGCTAAAGCACATGACAGCTCCAGCTGACAGCAGTGAGCGGCTGCCAGGTCACCCCTCGGAGGCTGGTGAGTGTGCAACTTGGACCTAATTAGCTTGACTGTAGGTATTTGCGCAGATCTAAAGCAAAGGCTGATGTGAAGACCTCATCAACATGAAATGGAGGTGGTTGCATCCTCCATGCACAAGCAAAGCTGTGAAGACACGCAAAAGCTACTGGAATGGGCTGCCCAGGGAGGTGGAGGAGTCGCCGCCCCTGGAGCTGTTCAAGGCAGGATTGGATGTGGCACTTGGTGCCATGGTCTAGCCTTGAGCTCTGTGGTAACAGGTTGGACCTGATGAGCTATGAGGTCTCTTCCAACCTTGGTGATACTGTGATACTGTGAAAAGACTTCACCATAACGAGTGTCTTTAACACTCGGAGCTTTTGCTGAGCACACAAATAGACTGATGGGACAGTAATGGGAACTGGATCATCTGCAGGCTTTAGTACTGCTGCATATTTACCCTGTGCATGGCCCTTCTTCCCTCCCCAAAAAAACAACAACAAAAAAATCAGTCGAGTCTATTCCAAGAGATTTCAAGGCTGTTGGAAGACAGTTCAAGTACTTCAATTTCAAGAGGCGCTTTGAAGTTGGCAGAGGAAGTCTCCAAAAGCAGGCTTGCAGGACACAGAGTGTGACCGTTCTGTGAGCACCACCCAAGGAACTTGTCAGAAGGTTGGGAGAAAAAGGAAAGCGATTAAACCTAGTGAATAGCCAGTCTGGAAGTCCCCATCTCACTCACTAATGAGCTACATGACAGGTCAGGGCAAGTCCCACACTACCTCTGAAATGCTCACCTACAGGATCGCTGGTAAAGGTAGTCCCATGTCTGATGAAGGCATCCCATAAGCAAACCTCCTTGTTGCTTCAAAACACAAGAAAGATCAAGGACAGCCTTTTCCTGCTGTGCAGCTTTTGCTTAAACCAAAACAATGTAGGAAACCACTAAGAAGTTGTACCAAGGTTATAGCAGGGAACACCAAGGAAAGCATCCTTATCTCAACAGGTGTACAGAGCCCTGCAGCATGTGCAGAAGGGCATTCTTGGGTTCTGCTGCTTTAGAGCAAAACTTGTACAAGGAAAACAAATCCTTCCCTTGTTGCTTCACACAACTCACTGACACAGCTTCTGACTTTTCCAGAAATCCACAAGCCCTCACCTTTGTGTGCAAATGCACTCTGCTGCTGCACAGCCAGCAAGAGTTAAAGCATGTCCAAGCTTGGCTGTCTGTGCCAGTGCCCACATCTCTACCATGAGAGTTGTTGAGGGCAGAACTATTCAAAAAGGGGAAATAAAACACGATGGTATTGCACAGTACAGCTCAGAATGGGGAGATGTGTGCTTAGAGTTACCTCAAACTGGAAATATTAGAACTAAAAGAAAATAGAAATGAAGTTTTCACTGGTATGAAGCATTGCATCTGGGACATGGGGGGAAGGTGGCATTGTATCAGGAGGAAGCTTTTCTGCTTTATAGATTTGGACTGTTTCTAAAATACAGACCTTCATTTGATATTGTTGGCCAAACCTTTCTACATTTTACTTGCAAATATAAAGGACAAGCCACAGCAGAGCAGGCAACTGAAGTCAAATGAAAACTACAGCTACTACCAAGTTCAAGAATCTGACAGGAAAACAAAGACAGAAATCCAGACGTCCAGTCAGAGGTTTGCTTGCTAAGAAACTGAGTGATTTCCCAGGCTGTACTGAAGTTTGTCAGAGAGCAGCAACAAGACCACAGTCAGAAACATTAAAGGTTTTAAAGCAGGCAAAAGAAAGCTACAAAGCATTACAAAAACACTTGTCTAGAAGATTTTAAAAGGGAGAGCATGCATTAGTAAGATGCTGAAGCATGATTTCCAGCCTACACTTCAGAAACTACATGGGAGGCCATTTTCAAACTGTCTCACAACTAACATCTACCAGGGAACAACAGGTCAGAGCATACAAAGAGATACCTGTGTCTCTGCATCTCCAAATGAGAAAGATGGGGAGTTACTAGAGAAAGACATTTGGGTAAGTAACCAATTAAAATTGGTGTGGTTTGAATCAATGGTTTCAGAAACGTGAAGTTATAGATGACACTTCAGAAACTGTTTGACTTCCCCCATTTCTGTGCAAGTCTAAAATAGAATCTCACCGTTTCAGAGCTGTCTCAGAAATGTTATTTTGCCTATACAATTTTTGCCTTTTCATTGCAATGCAATAAAAGTAACTCCTTACATATGGAAGAAAAAGGATGCAAGTGTATTTCAAAGAGACACTAAGCCTTCTTACAAGTGGCTGACTGCAATAAAACGTTAAAATGGGAATCCATGATGAAATTTTACATGGAGAAGAGCTGCATACCTGCCAGTATCTTCTACAGACAGACAGACTCACAGAGTCAAAATAAAGTCCAGGAATTTTGCAGGGGGAGAAAGGAATTACTACACTCTGAAATTAAAGAATGGTGTGCATGTGTTTACACAATATCTAAAGCTCTACAACTGCTTTAATCAGTGTCCCAAACTGCCACTTTGCTTTTCCCTGTTAAGCACTGCTCTGGGAGCAAGCCTAGGTACCCTTGTCATAGAATCATAGAATGGTTTAGGTTGGAAGGGACCTCAAACATCATCCAGTTCCAACCCCCTGCCATAGGCAGGGACATGTCCCACTAGAACAGGCCACTCAAGGCCTCATCCAACCTGACCTTGAACACCTCCAGAGAAGTGTCCACGGCAAAAGGGTTTCGCCAAGGCTCACACCAGAGCCACATACAAAGTTTTTTGAGTGAGCCAGGCAAACCCAAAGCTGTGCCACTGCGGTATGCTTGTGCAGGCACAGAGACTTGTGCTGAAGGCAATCTAAATTAACTAAGTTTAGTGCGTTCTGCCTGCACAGCCTGCAGCAGCAGCTGCAGAAGAGCAGCCTCCAGCAGTGTTGGCAGCACTGCGTATCAGGCTCAGGCCACTAGCTCCAGCACAAGCTGCAGATGGTGCCAGCCAGCAGGCTGTTGCATGATGGCAGTGATAGCTGGTACAATAGCATGCAACAGGGCTCACTTCTACCAGGAAGGAGGCACCAGGTTTTGCTCCTTCAGCACTAGCCATCACCCTCACCTGCCTTGTGCCAGGGTATTGAACGCATACACAGAATCCTTTCCTTATCCTTCAACCCAGCCCTCAAGATCCAAGACTCTGAACTGGAGGAAATGATCAGCAAACACAGACACTCAGGAACAATCCTGCCATGACACCAGGGAGGACCACGGGGGCCTAAGAACCAAATGCAAGGTGGCAGGAAACAGCCAGCTGGCTCTGACTGGACTCCCTGCTCCTGCTGTCAGCCACCAGGGAGGTAGTATCAGAAAGGAGAGGGCAGGAATTCACCATCCTTGTGACGGAAATGTCCCGCAGCAGCCTTTACCACACCGTAAGGACAGGGTCCTACAAGAAACTGAAGTGTGTTTGAGCTGAGTGGTTTGATAGCTCTGCACACAATGGGCCCCTTCAGCACCTCAGCTGTCACCTGCAGCTTTCTGTGACAGCAGGGATGGTTCTTTCTGTGGAGCCTACCTTGAACCGAGGCCGTGAGAGCAGGAGTGTGAAGCTCCCTCCATCACACACGGGCAACCTCGAGCCGCAGGCTGGAGAAACAACAGCTTCCGCTCACAAACAATGCTGCCTTCATCGCCCCAAACTGAGGGCTCCCTCTGACCCACCGCAGCTTTCTGCCTCCCTGTCACAGAGACAAAGCCACAGTGTGCCCCCTGCCAGCACGACCTTTCCTGAACAGAAGCCCAGTCAGCTTGCAGAGTGTCTGGGTCAGCTGGTCTTGCCGGGGGCACGGCGAAAGCAAGGCAAACAACAGCTCCCAGGCCTGCTGGGAGTGCCTGATGTCACTGGCGGGATTTGGCAAGTGGCAGTCCCGTCCAGCTGCAGCTTCGGAGGTTGGCACCACGGAATAAAAGCACACACACGAGCCTGGAGGAGTTGCATACTGAAGTGAATGAGGACTGGAGCTGCTTCCCTGAAAAACTGTTTATAGCCCAGGCAAAGAGATGAGTAGGAAAAACCTTCAACATCTTCCCCTCCAAAATCCTTCTCAGGAAAATGCCTATCCCAAACCATCAGAAACGTACAGTGGAAAATGAGATGATGGAGTATTATGTGGGCATTTGCACCCCGTAACTCAAAGCCCAGCAACACCCAGTGGAGTCAAAAGAGTCCCATCCTCTCCATGAGCCAACACAGGAACTGGGGAATCATGACTGAGTTTCTCTAATGGCTTTCCTGTCCTTTGACTTTTGCCAGCACTTTTCACTGACAAGAACACACCAAGGCTGTATACCGCACTCTGGATACCAAATGTATTTCCCTATCTTCTGTTTGATTTCTTTTTCTCCTGGGTGCACTGCCTTTCTTTTCCCCATCTGACATGTAGCAGGGGCTGGGAAAGCTCCTTGACCTACGGGGCAACCCAGCAGTGACAGGAGGCTGCCCTAACTCAGCTCCCACGTACAGCAGATACTAACGCAGTAGAATTAAACTCACCTTTCACAGCCACTGCATTAATACTGACGAATTGAGGAGAGGCCAACCGAAAGGCCTTTGCCGACAGTCTTGAGCCTGGTTTATTCACACTGCTACACCTGGATACTGTACTGACATGACAGGAAAGCTGCACTCTGGGAAAACGTCCATCTGCATTCATTTGTTCCTAGAGCACAACAGAGCTAGAAGAGCATGCAGTGGAAAGGGTTCATTTCCAGTCATCCCATAAAGGCTGCTTGCCCCTCCAGCTGGCTCTGCTCAGAAGCCCTCAGGAACTGCCACGACAGAAGCCCCAGTATGCAACAGCCTGCATCAGTCACAACCTTCCTACAACAGCACCTCCAGCTCACTTCCAGATGGAAGGCTCCTTCAGTACAGCTCTTGTTCAGCAAGCCACCAGGCAAACCAACATGACACAAATCAGCTTGCAGGAAATGAATCTAGAAAGAGCAGAAACATGGGTGTTTGTCAGTCAGGTGGCAGTGCCAGCAATGCCACTGAGCAGTGACTCTACTCCACGTTTGCATCTGCCATGACTTCCACAGAGGCCAATCACTCAAAGGTAAAGCACTCAGTGCCTCTGTTCTCCAGCTGTTGTTTTGCTTTCTGGCACTTACATATCGTACACTTTCAACCCCATTCCAGCAAATACCTCTGCTCCTTTAGCAAGAGGATGCACGCAAGAGGACAGCAGTCTTCAGTGGTGGCTTCAACTCGGCTATGTATCTTTGCAACTTTGAAACAGTATTTGTGTAAGCCTGATAAAATTACATACTGTTTAAGAAGTTACAGCTCAATACTTCTGCTTTTGATTTTCAGGGGCAGTGCTTTGATTTACTGGGCATTGCTATGAATTATTTATAGCAGTTACTTATGGAATCATAGAATAGTTTAGGTTGGAAGGGACCTCAAAGCTCATCCAGTTCCAACCTCCCAGACACCTCCCACTAGAACAGGTTGCGCAAGGCCTCATCCAACCTGGCCTTGAACATCTCCAAGGAGGGAGCATCCACAACCTCCCTGGGCAACCCATTACAGTGTCTCACCACCCTCACTGTAAAGAAATTCTTTCTAACCTCCAGTTTAAATCTCCCCTCTGCCAGTTTAAACCCATTACTCTTTGTCCTATCATCACAAGACCTTGTAAACAGTCCCTCCACAGCTTCCCTGTAGGCATCCTCTAGAGACTGAAAGGCTACTGTAAGGTCTCCTCGAAGCCTTCTCTTCTCCAGGCTGCAGAGCCCCACCTCTCTCAGCCTGTCCTCATAGCACAGCTTCTCCAGCCACCTGAGCATCTTCATGGAACTCCTCTAGACTGGATCTAAAAGTTCTATCTCCCTCTTGTGTTGGGGGCTCCAGAATTGTACCCAGTACTCTAGGTGGGGTCTCAGGAGAGTAGAGCAAAGGGGCAGAATCCCCTCACTTGCCCTGCTGGCCACACTGCTCTTGATGCAGCCCAGGACACAGCTGGCCATCTGGGCTGCACTCACACTGCTGGCTCACGCTGAGCTTTTCATCAACCCTGAGCCCCAGGTCTTTTACCTCAGGGCTGCTGTCCAGCTTTAATTATCAGGCAGCTACATATCCTTATTATATTCTTTTAATGACTTCAATGTAATACATATTCAAATAGCCAGGGATAAGCCAAGCACCCACAAGACCTGTGGCTAACAACTTTTGGCCTTAAATCATAAGTCTGCTTGGTCTCTGTCATTTCCTGCAATGCTCATTTAAGTTCAGGATTCTCTCAACTTTCCACCAGGTTGGTTGTTAGTTTGCATTAATTCCTTCAGGTGAAAAAGGGGTTCTCTCAAATTCAATACTGGCTGGAAAGACAGGGAATTAACATCTCTTGAATTTTCAGGTCCTAAAATGTGAGACAACATTTACACTTTGTGCACCTGCCCCATTTCTCACATTAGCATATCTGTGGCTTTTATCAGTTTTTCTGTTGTGCTAATTTTGCAAACATTCTACCCTTAGAATCATACAATCAACCTTAACAGTTTATCAGCTGAGGTCATTAGTTAACAGCAAATATGATTGAGGCTAAGCACCCATGAAATTATTTTCAAGATCAGGACCCAAATTAGTTAAGCTTAATTCAGGTCATCGTTAATAAATTTTTAAAACCCTACTATATTTATGGATGTCTTTGAAATAAAGTCTCTTAATTCTCTTTGATCTTCTTTGTTCTCTTCACCCCAGCGCTTTACTGGTGACACTCAAAAGCAGAAGTTTGCAGGGTTTTTTTCGGTAGCAATAATGTAAAATTTACCCACAGCTTTCTCTACTGACAAATAAAATTATGAAAACGGTGGCACAGAGCTCCCTGCCCTCCCATGCCTGTACTGCAACACAAAGCAGCTGCTTCGAGTGCCAAGATAAAAGCAATACCGATCTTTCTTTCACCCGGCTGGCAGCTGCACGCATGTCTTTAGACTGGCAAGGGGCAGCAACACATTGCTTCTCTGTGACAAGACTTCACCACAGCAGGACAATGCTGCTGTGCTGGCACATCAAACACTTCTCTCAAATTTCTGCACCTTTTCAGACCACATTTTAGTGTGTGTGTTTGCTGTATTTATGTTGGGTGTTGCATAGCATGGCTCAGAATGTGTCTGCCTAGGTCTGTGCATATGGCAAGCAAGCGCATTATCAAAAGTCATCTTTACAGCAACAGGAACATGGAATTTATTCTTCCACCTACCAAGCACAGCTGGTAAAATGTAATGTTTCTCTTTCCAGTAGCCACTAAGACATTTGTGCTCCAAATATTCTCCATTTAAAAATAAAGGAATGCTAAGAAATTACAGTTTAGTTGCAGCATTAAGTTTTTCATTTCATCAGCACAGAAAAAACACGAGCACAGCAGGGCTGAAAGAGCAACACAGAGACAATCTCGTGCTGTATCCCACAGCATCTATAAAACAGATGTGTAATGAGAAGAGTCCACCAAATACTTCCTCCACTCCCTCTCTCCTTTACACTTTTTAACCTTTTTGGCCTGTTTAGAAACATTCCCTTCAAATTGAACTCCAAAAAATGCTCCAGGAGCTTCAGAGAGAAGGCACACTAAGTTACAGGTGCCATTCCCTTCATTACCTCTGTAGCACTCCCAGGTCTTCTCTCACAGCTCACCTATCGCAAACAAAGGAACCATGCTTACTGCACATTCTTTTTCAGAAATATCCTCTTAGGAATGAAACCAGATGACCACATGGATCAAGGGACTCTTCAGACCCATTTCCCTCTGTTGTTCTAGCACTTGCACCCACTTTTGCCCTTTCTTTTGTGCAACAGCACTGCCAGAGGACAGTAACCATCTTCCATTGCAGAAGAGACAGAGCTCACGCAAAATTCATGTAAACACAGCCCTTAAGCTATTAAAAAAGAGATGTTATTATTAAATGCAACAGAGTGAATACAAAAACAAGGGTAGGCGTAATTAAAAAGGTGCCCTTCATTCATGAGGCTTAAAAGCAAGAAAAAAACACTTTCCCCAAGGCTTGCAAAATGATCCATGGAACAGACATGAATTGTGTAGAGAAGCACCACGTGCTCCTCACTGAGAGTTGGTAGTGATAAATGAGTGTGGATTCAATAGCTCTCCACAGCCAAAGCAAACACTTGCAGGCTGAGGATCCCTGATATGGTCCATACACAGGCTGTGCTTATAGTCTCCTGGACTGGTCTCCCCCTAGTCATTCCCACTTCAAAATACACACAGGGTTTCGTTCAAAGCTCTTGGCTTAGTTGCAAAAATACAGACTTGCTATGCATCAAAGATTGCTTCCATCATCCAATATCCAACCAAACTGAAAAGTAAAAATAAATGTTCACGTAGCTCCACATTTGAGTGGTGCACTGATACTTCAAATCACAGCCTCTCATGTTTTACATAGCTTTAAAAGTAGCAAACTTACTCAGGGAACTCTTTCAATACAGCATAGGTGTCACTGAAGAAAACTTTTCATTTTCCCTTGTGCTTCAAAGTCACACCAAGCAGTGCTTCAAAGCACTGCCTCACAACCAGTCACTCTTGCTTAGGTCCCATGCAGCAAGACTGATAGCAGTTACTCCATCTAGTGTAAATGGTACAGCTGGTCAGAGAAAACTCTGCCAGTTGGGGAAAGCAAAACCAAACCTCTTTTTTTTTAGTTAAAAATAGAAAGCCTAAGAAATATCTATTTGGGAGGGGAAAGGCAAAACAAAACAAACCCAAACATCCCAACTCCTTTCTTTTTTTTTTGCACGCAGGAAAGTTGGACCCTACAGAAGGGCATGGGACGCCCCATGGAAGGGCGTGGGACTGCTGCATTGCCTGGTGCAGAGGCAAGTTGAGCCGGTCCCTAGGCATTGCAGTGCTGCTGCATGGCAGTGTGAGCCGTGAAGTGACAGGCCTGGACAGCTCTGAAGAAATTTCCACATTTAAAACCAGAAGACAGCCATCAGGCAGCCTTCCCTCCTAGGCTGGAATAGGAAGGGATGCCTGCAAAAGAGTTCAGCCTTAGATTTGCCTTTGTCCCTCACCCTCCAATTGCTGTGACTCTGCACCAGCTAGGGGCCAGATTTCACACAAGGAGAATGTCCACCTGGCCACTGGACTTGACCTCCTAGGTGATGGAGGGGCCTGGAGAGTGGGACTGCTCCCTGCTGCTGTGGGAGAAGGCAGAGCCAGAGGGAGGCATTGCCCTTGCTGCTCAAAGACACCACCTGCCTGAACATAAAGCTTGGCACTCAGACCCCAGCCCATTTTCCTCCCCAGCACAGACGGTTCTGACCATTCTGCAATTTGCTTTTCACTGCTGCACCCCAGCAGGCCAAAGGAGAGCGGAGCCTGGCGTGTGAGGGGAGGGGAAGGGAAGCCAATACTTTGCCCTTTCGAAGCACAGTCTAGTTTTGCCAGCCCCACACTGGGGTGTGGCAAAGCCACCAGTAGGTGTGCAGCAGGACAGGTTCTCCAAGGGCTCGGTCCTGCATGCAGTGCTCGGCACTCTGTGAAAGGAAATCAACAGGAGCTTCCTCTCAGCTCTCTGCTCCCCTGCACGCTGCACCTCCCTCTGCAGTGCCTGTGCTCACACAGAAAGCAGAGTCCTCTGTACCATCATCCCCTACCACAACCACCACTGTATCCCAACAGTGAAGGTGACATCAACAACTACAGATACAGAAAGAGCTTTCAGAGCTCAGCAAGAGAAATGCAGACACAGTTCAGCTAAGCTCCATCTCACTATTCCCAATCCAGAACGGTGCTTGTACTCTTCCCATCACAACCCCCTGCACGCATTTCTGCATTTTCACACTGCTGCCTTACCAGACACACATTTCAAACAGAAATAGTCTTCAGACAGAGCTCCTTGTCACACTGCAGCCTTTAGATAGTGGAGTCTGAAACACCAATACCCAGCCCTCTTACTCTTTCCATGGGCTGGCTTTATCTGCTGGGACAGCTTGGTATTTTTCCCATATTGTTCACTCTGTCATTTCTCTTTATCCTTTGGAAAACAGTTTCCTTCCGTCCTACATTTTCTGCTGAGACTGTTCTCCATTACAGCCAGTATATGGTCAGTAACAGTGTTTGTATGAAGTCTTCTTTTATAATCCTGTCTCCTTTAGGTTTTCCACATCCAGTTAACCCTTTCGTATTTTTCAGTAAGTTCTGGCTCTGGTATCTCTGCATGTTCCTAGTAACACATCAGGTGCAAATGACACAATTCCAAGCAAAACTTGTTCAAAGTTAAATTTTACTTTGTCTATCTGTAATTAGAAAACATGAAGAATTGGGAACCACTGTGGCTGGAATGAGCTGAAGAGACAAAGCCAACTGGCCAGCTGGCTGCAGGGCAGTCCCAGAGACAGGCATGAGACAAGCAGCCTATACATCCCAGTATCTTTATGTTGGACATTCAAATAAGACTCCTCTTTCCTATGGGTTTCTCTCTCAAAGTGATAAACTACCTAAGAGGAGCAGGAGGAGGACTCAGCCTGGGCTCCCACCCCACTGAGAATGTGCTAACCTGGAAAGCAATGAATGAGTCTTGGGAAGAATCCTCCCTCTTGGGTCATTGCACCACTTGGATTGCTTGCTAAAGAGTATCAGTGATCAGTTTAAAGCAAAATGTAGACAGATGTGAACATGGAATGGATCCTTTGATTTCTAGCAGGGCTGTGAGCACTACTGGGGGATCCAGCTATGTTCCTGTAAACACCCAGAAATCATCTCTACGTGTGCATCTACTTCAACATTCCATTTATGCCCACGCGCAACAAAGCAAGCCACCACAGCAAGGTGTGACAAGAGTGAGCAAGCTGCTGTTACTACAACTGCAATGGAAGATGATGACATCATCGTACAATACAGCTTAAGAATTTTACTAATCGTGCAAATTATCCTGGCTACAAAATTAAGACCAGAAAGGAAAGAGCAAATGCCTCCAAGACCAAGTGCTTGGTCCTGGTGAAGAGCCTTGAGCCACAGGAGAACTTGCAGTGCCCTTACTGGCCTGCACCAGTTTGTGAGTTTCTTTGTCATGTTTGGTAACTGGAGGCTTCACACCCACGGCCTCTCTGACACAATAGCATTTTGCAGATTTCACTTTTCAAGGAACTCTAAATTCCATACACCACCACCCCTCGCTGTCCTTCAGAAATGAAGATGTGGAGCTATTTCAGTTTTGTCCCGAGATGGGATTCATGACACTTAATTTAAGCCGTATAAACGCCTGGCATTTCCTCTGCAGTACTGATTGATGCTTCCTCTAGAGCCAGCAATAAGAGACAGGCACTTTAGCTAGTGATTCACTGGATCCTAAAATAGCTTTATAAGACAGGAGTCTCCAGGGATGACTCAATCCACATCCACTGACTAGGACTCAACTTAGGAGCTAAAGTTACATGAAATAAATCCCACTTGAACTTACCAATTGCAGCACAAGAATATCTGCCAACCAGAGAGTAAGAGATAAAGCTGAGGATGGGAGGTTTAGTGAAAAGGCCTTGCTCCTAGGAATGCTGCATCTGCTAATACTAAGAGGGTTCTGACCCAAGTAGCTACTCTCCATGTAGAAGAACTATGAGATTTCTTCTCACTCTAATCTCTCTATGTCTCTAGTTTTATTTGTCCAAAAGAACCAGTTCCAAAAGAAGTTGTCATATAATGTACTACTTTTTCTTCCCAAATCCAGTCTGAACTGCCAAGTGTCTGTGGTGTTCCTGACCTTGGAAGAAACTACACTGCCAGCAGATCTTCCATTCCACGTGAAACCTGGAAAAAACTTACGTGCCCTCACCCCGTCTGATGTCTCCCAACACACCCAGGTAAGGATGTCTGTTTAAGTTCACCAGTCCAACCTCTGATAAGTTACAGTGGCAGAACAAATACACCGCTAAAGCAGTTACCAAAAGTCAATCTCTATTACTACAATAGACTATGTTTAACCACAGATAGCCAACTCAGCAATGAAATGACTCTCTACATTTTATGTATCAGGGTAGATGATTTCATTAAGGTTTACTATGTACAATTACTATTCATTTCCTCTCAAAAGACTAAGTCTTTAATCGAACAACTTCTGTAAATGGCCATGGGAAAGGTAAGAAAATCAGTTAACAATCACCTCACTGCTAACATAAGCACTTCAGGACAGGAGGCTACTTCTCTACAGACATCCATGCAAACATCAGGAATCCAACATGCACAACAACACAAAACCTGCCTTCAGGCGAGGAAGATTATTTTGGTTTGTGCAGCTGCTTATTTTAAAAACAAACAAACTTCTCTGCATACAACAAACTCAGAGGGCTGCAGCAGCTCTGCCATGAGGACAGGCTTCAAGAGTTGGGGCTCTGCAGCCTGGAGAAGAGAAGGCTTTGAGGAGACCTTATAGTGGCTTTCCAGTACCTGAAGGGAGCCTACAGGAAGGCTGGGGAGGAACTATTTACAGGGCTTGTAGTAGTAGGAGTAATTGGTTTAAACTGTCAGAAGGGAGATTTAAACTGGATGTTAAGAAGAAGTTCTTTACAGTGAGGGTGGCGAGACACTGGCACAGGTTGCCCAGGGAGGTTGTGGCTGCTCCCTCCCTGGAGGTGTTCAGGCTGAATGAGACCTTGAGTGACCTGTTCTAATGGGCTACCAGGGCTGAGCACCACAGCAAAGGATCTACGCTCCCCAGACAGGGCACATCAGGCAGACTGAAAGATCTCATTTATCATCTCTGGCAGACAGGACTTTTACGGATTTTAATTCTTTTAATATGCATAAAATGGTTTCCAGAATATCCTGTAGGCACATTTCTTCTCAATGCCATCAAACAGACCACTGGGAAATGTGCTGAAGCTTTGTCGAACACATGTGAAGAATGGAAAATAGCTTCTGAGAGAAAGATGACAAGGCAGTAAACTGTGTACAGGAAATAAAATGAAGCCAGGAACAGAGTTTTGAGGAAAAGCTGCATATGAGGCAGGAAGCACCCACCCTTCTGAGCCCCCAGAAGCAACCCCAATCAGAGCAGCCTGGCATGGGGACCTAGCTAAATACGCCCAGCAGTGCTCTTCAAGTGCGATGAGATGTGGCCAGATGGCTCAAAGGCAGGTCTAGGATCCAGCAATTCCGGTGCAACTAGAAAATAGCCTCTTCTAAGAGTGCATAATAATCTCAGCTGATCCAGAGAGAAGTGATCCTGATGGAGCATTAAGAAGCAGGCATTTCCCACCCATTGCTACCCTGCAATACCAGGTGTGTTTTCCCTCACTTTAGAAAGCAATCCATGTTCAGGGAAGCACCACAGCAGCTGTGATGTTAAGATAATAGTTTTTGACAAAGCCATGCTAAATGTCATTCCTCATTCTTCCACGTCACTACCAGTAAATCAATACTAGAAACTAATTTATGGTGGCTGGCAGAAAGTCCTGTCTTTTGACTGACATAAATTAGGGAACTAAATAACATCAAATTATCTGAAGTCAGCTGCTATTTGCATTAGTCCTGCAGAGATCACAGAGCAGACTGTTTGCATACCTGGCAAAGTCCCACAAGGATGGCAAAGCAGAGGTTAGACGTAACATATAAAGGGGCTATTTTCATTGCCAGGAGTTTTACAGTCCTCCTGCTCCAGCTTCTCCAGGGCTACACTAACTCCACTGCAGTCACCAGCATGAAGTGTAAAATCCAGATCATGCCAGAAAAGAAGCACAAAACATGCAGCTAAGGGCTGAACCTCGGGAGTGGGGAGGAAGTCTCAGCACCACAGAGGGTTGGCAGCAGTCTGCTGCATTACAGCTACAGCTCACACTTGCAGCTTGGCTGCCCTTAAATAGCAGAGCAGCTACACCAGGCAAAGGCCTTCTCAGACAGCAACCACTGTCTGCCCAGGCTGCAACAATCGAATCTGCTGCCACTTCCAGCTGGCCACGGCTCCTTCTGCCCTCATGCAGCTTTGCCAACCACCACCAGGGACCCTCCAGCCAACTGTCAAGTCCAGTCCTTCCCAGTGAGTTAATAGACACCACAACCCCCTCAGAGCCTTAAATACTCATTTTTATTTAAAACCAAGAGACGTTTTGCAGCAATTGACTAGCCAACTGGTTTAGAGGACTGCTCCTAATGAAGGGAGAAATAAGTCCTCCCACCACACAAATAACTCCTGTATGATGCAGAAGACAGCAGCTTAGGTGCAAGGGAAAACAGCATAACCCTGTTTTCTTACTGGCACCACAGTGTCAAAGTAGCATCTGGAGGCAGAAATGACCACAAGCACACTTCATTCACAAAAGGCTTGTTGGTCCAGAAACTTTTGGGTTCCTCACAAGTGTTTAGGTTTATTACAAGCTGTTTCATCACCCCAAAAAACATATTCCACGCCCTTTTTCTTTGGAAAGAATTAAATACTAAACTCAAACTGAAGGATTTTAGCATCTCAATACACATTAAAACAAAGGTGTTGAAAATAGTTGAAACTCATGCTTCAATGTCAGCATGAAAGCAACTCTATCTAAAATAAAAGAAGCTAACACCTTGATTTAGCAGCACTTCTGCTTTAGGGAACTACAGGAGTGTCTACACAGAAGCACTTCTTAGATAGAACTACAGCAGCTGACCAACCCCAGCCATCCTTGGCAGTCACACAGCCTTTGCTAAAGCCTACAGTCATAGTCACCTACTGGGGCAAAACACCACAGAAATCAATGTAGAGAGAGGATTTCTATACTTCTGCAGATCAATCAATTTTCTGTAGCTGCTCACTTCACCGATGCCTTATTTCCACGTTTGTCACGCACCACTTGGCTGTTGCCCTTGCAAGAGCTGGCGCTGCCCAGCAACTCCATTTGCTGCTGCCTGTGCAGTTTTCCAGTTTCCTTCACAAGCTGCAGGTTGCATGCCAGGGCTTGGCTTCTGCTTTCAAGAATTCAGTTTTCAGTTCTTCCTTTGGAAGAGAACTGGGAAGTTAAAGATGTTTCTTTCTAGAGGCTCATGACAAGGGTTGTGTCTGCAGCAAAACGGGTGGAGGATGCTACGTACTGCATGCAAACCGGCAGAAATTATGCAGGGATTCAGCAGCACAAAAGAAAAGAGAAAATTTTTTAAAATCACGATTCCATGCCAGGAAAAGCCAGAAGCAGGAGACAGGAGGCCCAAAAGTGCACCCAGCACAATACAATGACAGAATGGAAGCCGAGGGAGAAGATGGCAGCCTCTGGGGTGCTGCCTGGGGTGGACTAGAAGCAGGATTAAAAAACACTTCTCTCTTGTAAGTTAGAGTTGGAAGGCTTGTAAGGCCCCACAAGAGAAAGCATCACCTCTCACCCTTTGTGCAGGTCTGTAAAACCCTTGCCAGACACCTCTATCCAGCAGTAGTGGGGTTTTCTGGACCAAACAAAAAACTGAGCCTGAAGCACTGCTGCTTGCAAGCTCTGAATATAGAAAACATGGTTGAAAGTGGTCGTGGCTTTTGCAGCATTAAAAAAGCCATCCTACAGATATTTAACAACTAGAGGTAAACAACACTAAGGCCTAGTTAACATTAGCTCAGAAGAGTCCGTTTCACCCCAAAGAAATCACAAGGTCTCTATGGCCTTTTGCCTCCTAATACTCACACGCATTTCCAGCTCCCTCTGCATGGAGGTAGCCTCACTCCCTCATGCTTCCCAAATGCTCCATTAAGGACAAGTTATTCCACAACTTTACACCTCATGTAGCTTACTATGGCGTTAAACTCAAGAGTGAGCCAAACTCCTGCAGGCTTCCGAGAGCAATGCCGAGCAGGTAGAGCTGAGCAGGGCTGTGCATTCACATACTTGTTCAGTCTAAGTCCCAAGCATAGGATGCGCATTCATCATTCCCAATGAAACTCCAGCATGCAAAAAAGTGAGCAAGACTTCTGCAGCAGGCAGCAGAGCCATTTGCTCTTCCTGCCAGGACAATCATCTACACAAAATAAATGCCTGCAAGTATCAGGTGCTTATCACTTCTACAGCATATTTCTTTAACTGCTAATCTAGTACAAAACTCCTGAGAACTGTCTGAGGGTTCATTCGAGGAATTTATCCAAATTCCATGGAGCCTTACAACAAGTACCACCAAAAGGAGGAATGTCTGCAGGAGAAAAACCACAGATATTTAATCACTGAACAAGGTTCTAATCAACCCTTTCTATTTTCCTTCACAATAACAAAAGCGTTTGGGCACTGGGCCAGGAAAATAACTCTGCATTTACATGTTCTTTGCTTCCCAAGAAAAGAGGTTAAAAATTCATTTTTAGCTCCATGTAGTAATTATTTAAAATCTCTGACACGAACTATTGAAATGTTAAATGTGTTTAAAATTCAAATGTGAAACAAGAGGACAAAAATGGGCCAACTTTGACAAGGGCGCGTTTCTCTTCCCCGCAGGCCCTTCTGGATCGCTATGTTTTGTAACACTGGGTAACGCCATTCCCGAAGCGCGGCCGAACAACCAAGGGAAAGATTTGCTAGCGTCAGAGTAACTTGAGCTGACACAACTTCGGACAATGACTGTGCACACATTCATCAGAAAGGTTTTGAGTAACTCAAGTCAGAATTGCATCACTCCAAAAGCGGCATGCTGCCATAGTGCCACACTTGGCCCGCGGCTTTAAGAACAGAGCTCAGAGCCGTAAGGTGAGGTCTGAAGGAAGAGCAGCCCAAGCAGTGTCACGGCGATGACCTCTCCTGCACTACTGCCTCCCAGAAACCTCCATCACTCACCCCTTCTGCATTCCAGTGAGCTGCCTCCGCTCTCATCGCTGGTTTGCAGGAGTGGCTGAGTCTCCTGCATGGGGAGAGACTCGTTCTCATCACTGACTTTTCCACTGCTCTGCTTTACCAGAGTTCGTATGTTTCCATGCACAAAATGTCTTGTCCTTAGGAAAGGCAGCTTATGGCAATAAATCCCTAAGGATGGGGCGGGTTGCCTCAGGAGCACAGCTGCCAGCAGGGCACTGTGTGGAGCCAGCCCACAGCCTGCCCTCCCAGGAGATAGGTGCCTTTCTTCAGAGCAGCTTCTGACTTCCACTCTTAACTCTCCTCCTCGTTTCTTTGCAGAAACACCCTGACCTGACTGTTCCCATGACCCACTTACTCTGCTGCGCATCTTTTCCTTCTGGAGGCAACTCACTCTAATGGACCTGCAGCAAAACAGCACAGATCTACACTCAGCTCACCAGACACTGGCTGCAGCTTATTTTAAAATAACTAAACTAGGAAAACAACAAGAGATGGAAAAATAGAGGGCATCAGCTGCAAGATAGCCATCCTGACAGAGGCTATAGTGCTGCAGGACACTGTGCCTGCTCCACCACTGACACCAGCAAAGATGTTTAAGCTCATGCCCTTCAAGCCCTCAGCTGACCCCAGTAGCTGTAGTTTATCAGCCTGACAGTCTGCCATTCCAGCTCAGCTGACAACAGCCACCTATGAGCACAGCATTCACATGCTTAAAATTAGTCATGCTCAAGTGCTTCAAGGTATTGGTTCCACATCCTATCTCACAGTTTAATTAAACCACCACACTGCTTGGGCCCTCCTGAGCACAAAGCAAGGTCTAAATCACTGTCACAACTCATTCCCCTGTTCCTAAAAACAGAGCAGGAAACTGCTTTAATGTATCAAAACGTTATGAAGAATTTTGATCTATTTACCAGTTCTCACCATTTCATCTGACTGCTGTCACCTCAGTTGGAGTGCATCTGCTACCCCAAGAGCTAGCAGCTACCACAGCCCCTGCATTGCTGCTGCGGGTGGCACGCACTGCTCGGCTCTGTCACACCTCATGTGCTTTGATAGGATAAGGCAGTACATGTAAAGGTGTCAAACGTTAATACATTTATCAAATGGCACATGGGGGTCCCTTGGGCTGCCTGAGCCGCTGTAAAACTATCTTGCCTAAAAAGGGGCTTGGTTCAGAGTTCTGCTTTTCACCTTGGCACAGCCTAAACTCCTACAGGTTACTCTTCGTGCTCAAGTAAATTTGCTCCTGCAAGTTCAGAAAACACAGATGCCTGCTGGAGGGGCAGATAACTGTAGTCAAAATCAGAGCTCACGATTGCTGCTAGCACTGGATCAGGAATGAAACGCCATCAATCATCAAACCTGCATGCCTCAAGTCTGACCTCCTGCGGGACCCAGTCCCTTCCTTCCTGAAGGGCTAATAAATCAAAAACCCCTGATTCAAAGGTATTTCATTCAAACACACTGAAACTTAGCAACAGGATAGAAAGGTGTTGGCAACAACTCATTGCTGCGGGAATAGGAGTGAAATTGGATCAGAGCATGCCGGTGAGCTGCTTGTGTCAGGGCTGTGCACTACCTGATTGTGCACATCTGTGCTAGTTTGAGGCTAATTGTAATATTTCAGTAAGGGAAATTAGATCACTGGTTGTGAAAAGAAAATAAAGTCTATATCATTCATTGGTTTGCTGAGAGGCATAAAAAGCCAAAATGTAAACAATTTCTTCTCATTCTATCCTGGGACATTGCCCTTGCTGTTTATCCTTTGATCTGCTCTAATATCTCTCCTCTACTCTTGGCTAACAACTAAGTTAGTTTTGCTGGCTTTTGTTTTTGTTTGCCTGTCTGAGAAAGTACAAAGAGAAAGAAAGGGTAGCTTTGAGCCCTTCTGGGCAGTTTCTCTGTTTGGGAGGGAATTTGGATTTCTGTATCATTTCTAATTTGTATATAAATGTAAATACTTGAAAATATATTGTTTATATATGCTTGTAAATGTTCCCATGCTGTAAATACAGCTTCATATTACTTCCAAGCCTTCTGAGCTAGTCTGGTAAATTTTATTGGGGGTGGGAAGTTCCTAACCCATCACAACACCTACACTTGGCACATATTCTGTGCTTTCTAAACCCCACAGAAGATTCTTTTCTGGTGTTCTAACATGGAGCATATTAACAGAAGTTTATAAAGGGATTCTGCAATTCAGGAGAAAGTAGAATCACCAAGAGTGTGCTCAATTTATAAGAAACTGGGTTTGGTTTTGTTATATGCATTTTTATTTTATAACATTAACTAAAATAGTTTTTTAAATGATGAATCTTAAGTGAAAATTTGTACTTAGAAAAGTTTATTAACATTGCCTCTGGCCGCAATACCATCAAATGCTGCACCAGTAAAATCTAATCACACTTTGTCCCAGTGGTACTTAAACTTATGTTTCCAAAGCACCCCTTATGGACATTTCTTTTACAATCCATGATTGCTTTTTGCCTGGAATAAACAAGAAAACCGCTTAAGAGCTCAGAGTTGCAAACACTTAGTGCAGTTCATAAGATGAAGGCTAGTTGAGTCTGCTGCTCTGAGCTGGTCAGAGGTCAGGCAACTATGTTAACACTGCACATAGAGCACATCATCCAGCTGGTCAGGAGGCAGGGTCTACAGTCAGCAGAGAGTCTGGTCCTGCACCCCCAAACATGCACCCTGAAGCAAGTCTCAACTAAAACCTATTGCTAATAGTTACTTCCACTGGAAATGTATTCCTTAGCTTACACTTCCTACTCAAAAATGAAAGCAAATTTTCTTCTCTTCCACTGCTAAGCAAAGTTTCGGCAAAACAAACCCAACAGTGCAGCCATATGGGGAGCACAGAAACTGGCCACAAACATTTGTTCTTACTTTTTGATCACCTCAGAGATCAATGGGACATAAATTATTTGTGAGCCTAGCTATTTCTGTAAACACTACTGAACGTTACATCAAAGGCAAAGCCAAAAACTCCCATGACAAACAGGAGGAAATAATCTCCCCTAACCTACTTCAGTCACTGAGTTCTTAGGTGTTCCTTCTGACGCAAATAAAAACATTTCTGTGTGGGTCATTTTTGAAGCTGCTGTTGATGATTTAAACTCCTCTCTCCTTAGGACTCAAGATTAACTCCAAAGTGCCCAGGTTTTTCCTGGATTTGCTGGAAGGGAGAGGCACAGTGTGGTGTATGAGAAGTGGGGACTGTGCTTTCTTTTGTTACAGCTTCACCTCCCTGTTTGTTTTGAATCACTTGTGTTTTGTATTGCTGGATGCTGCTCATGCACAATTGTGCAACACAGACTCCAGGGAGGAGCTTTCAAAATGCAAAGCAAAGAGTCAGTCACGAGGCTAATGTTTACAAAATAACACTAATTTCATGGGAAACTATCAAAACAGAGGGGAAAATGTGTTCTGTGTACAACTGCTCTGACACGGCAGAGAGAAGCCCTGCCCTTCTTCAGCCTTTTGCTTGCCCAGAACCTCAGGGGCAGAGGCATCTTCAAAGATGAATGGAAACCTGGGTTCAATCTTCCTGCACAGGGTACACGTTGCCTAGTCCAGGGCTCTCAAATATTAAGTAAGGGCTGAGGCAGAGGGAAAGATGCATTGAGAGTTTAAATGGTCCTCTTATGGGTCTTTGGTTGCTAAAATAACCTTAGCAACAGTAGCGTACTGATAACTGGAATGAAAACCAAGCCAATCACTCTGGGGAAAGTACAGAGGCTCATCACTTGCTACAGCAGATCTGTTCTCTCTTCTGTACCAGTGCTAAACACACAAACGTTGCAGTGCATCCACTTCAGACATAACAGGATTAGCTTGCAGTGGTTTGCTTTTTCTGGCTGATCAATACAAAGTAAAAGACAGGTTTGATTTGTTCACTGCTGGCTGGGAAGGAAAGCATATTTGTTTTAGTTAGATTATTGGCCTGTGTCAAAACTTGTAAACCAGTTCTGAATCCCTTCCTGCTGCTCAATGCCTCAAGGCCCTCTATAATTAGAGCATTGCTGGTGTGCTAAGGGGCAAAAAGAAAATTGCTGATATAGAGCACTCATAGCCAAAATCCCTCTTGGTGGCAGGATACAGAAAATCCATCATCTCACTTGCTGGCCATGTTTCAACCAAATACTATCATCAGTGTCTGAAAGAGTCCAACTTTTTATCAGCCTGGAAAAGACACAAAGCTAGTTCTGTTGTGCTATGCACTGGGATACCCAGCTGCAGGTGCCTTGCCTGTCCAATCTGTGTCCCAAACACTGTGGCACCTGCCTGCACCTCTCCAATCAACAGTGTATTGCATTTTTGGCTGTTGCCACCCAGCAAAACTGAGTCTATATTTCACAGGTCACCATCATTCTTCGTTATTTGGGGCATATTCTGTAAGCATACAACTTACCACTGCTAGTAGTATGATCTCCCATACCTGAATAAAGATTTCTTTCACTGAGAAGTCTGAAGTCATTGTACAATTCAGCTCTGTAACAAACTCAGTATGTATGTCAGAATGCTACATGAGCTGATGATGAGATTTTCTGTACTGCCTGCTTAAAGGCATTATTTTCCCTTTAGCTTCTTTGGAAGCTTCATAGGAACAGGGAAGTTGGAGCTAAAATTCATCTTTACCACTTGGGAGCTACCCCCAGCACGTTCACTAGCACAGAGCACAACCCAGTGCTGCTTCCACATCTTCTATGTCTGTATTGGAGTTCATATTTATGTATTCCTGTTTACACTGTATTTATTAAAAACTTAATACCAGCATTATACAATGAACATCATTTGTACATGTGGACATTCCTGCTTTGGGGAATTCCCACTTTGGTGATGTCAGCACACTCCTGAGCATGCACCACTGGCTGAGCAGTGTTTTCAACTTCAACAAAAGCACCAATGAGAGGACTGAGCTGTTATAAACACTGCAGTGCAGAGCTAAAGAACTCAGTCTGCCAAACTAGTGCTCCTATGGAAACAAAACTAATGTACTGTGACCACGGCTCTGACTGCATTACTTGAGACCATCTGGTTAGTGCAAATATTTCTGTGGCACAGAGTTTGTTCTTAGTTGTGCACTGATGAGTTTTCCTCTTTTAGAAAATCCTGTAAACATATTGCATTTTGAATACTTTGGGGGGTTGCATTATCATACTCTGCTCAAGTTCTTGCAGTGCCTTGTATGACTTTAGTCACGTTTAACATGCTTAGGAATAAGCCCCTAAGTCTGCAGGTTAATCACACTGGATGAAGGGGAATGGCCTGAAGTTCCCCACTTCCTTGCACTGTATTTCAGATGAGCTGTCTTTGTACACTCCTGCATCACAGCACCCCTGAAGAAACACTTTACACCATTTATTCTCCACAAGGAACACAACCATGTCAAAAGGTGAAGCCTAGCAGTGAGCAGTACAGCTCCCACCCATCCAGATCCAGTTTCTTGGTTGCTTTGAAGGTGAAAAATACCTTGTGGGTCAACTGGCAGCTTCTCTGGCAGCTCTCTCCTAGAAAGCGGCAGCGGGCTTTCAAATAGTTTTCCTGCTTTGAAGCATTTTTAGGACTCTCAGCCTGTCTCTGGGGCCTGGAGACTGAGCCACGTCACCACAACTAGTATTCTGACAAAAACAGAATGCTTTCACAACCACGTGCAGACAGACCAGACTGTGGACAACAGCAGCACAGAGAGGTGAGGACCGCTGTCCTTGTCTGCTTTGAAAATCAGACACCTATCTCATTCCAGGGAAACCAGTAAATTAACAACTGAACTAGTAAACAAGTGGATCTAGTTCTTATTTCAGTGACTGTATAGAAAAGCAATATCCAGTTTCTACTTAACAGGCACAGAAAACACATATGTATTTTGATTTTTTTTTTGTTGTGGTGAGTTAACCTTGGCTAGATGCCAGATCCCCACCCAGCTGCTCTGTCACTGCCCTCTTCAGCAGGACAAGGGGAGAAAAATGTCATGAAAAGCTCATGGGTCAAGATAGCAACAGAGATCACTCAGCAATTACTGTCACATGCAAGACAAACTCAACTTGAGAAATTAGCTTAACTTACCTATAATCACATTAGATAAGGATAACAAGAACTAAAACTGAGACATGAAGCACCTTCATCTCACCTTCCCTCTTCCAGAGCTCAACTTCAATCTCTCTCCTTCCTTCTCCCAGGCAGCACAGGAGGACAGTGGTCAGTTCATCACACAGGTTTCTGTTGCTCTTTCCACCTCAAGGGGAGCACTTCTCACACTCTTCCCCTGCCCCCAGTGTCCACGGGTCCCTCCTACAGAAGACAGTCCTCCACAAACTTCTACAATGGGAGTCCTTCCTACAGGCTTAATCTCCATGAACTACTCCAGTGTGTGTTCCTTTCACAGGTTGTAATCCTCTTTTGAATGCCAGCACACAGCTTATTGCCCTCTTTCTACAATACTTTCTTGCAGGGGCACTATGTCACTGCTGCTGACAGGCTCAGTCTTGGCCAGCAGTGGTTCTATCTTGGAGCTGCCTGGTATTGACTCTATGAGACATGAGGGAAGCTTCTAGCAGCTTCACATAGAAGCCATCCCTGGAGGCCCCCCACTACCAACACCTTGCCATGCAAACTCAAGACAGCTCTAATGAAATAATCAGGTGTCCACAAAAAAAATCATGAGAGCGTCCCCCCGATGCAAGTCCTTTTTGCAAGCACCACATTGCAACCATGGTTTGCAAAGGCAGGCTCCCAGGCTACACTCTGGAACTGCAGCATTAGTCTGAGTGTATGACTGGAGAAAAAGTGAACACAGTTGGTTTTTCAGTGATGAAAGGAAGCAAATGTCGTCCATTACAACAACTAAATATTAACAGCAGAATGATTTGCTGTCTGCCACAGTCCCTGGTGACAGAAGCGCCTTCATTGTTTTCAGCTCAGCTGAAGAGTTCCTTGAAAGTATGACTAAGAGTAGCAACTTCATTGTGGCATAGAGGCACGAAAGGTGCATGGGTTAACAGTGGAGACGTGACCTGCAGTCTTCTTTGGGCACTAAGCCTGAGAGCTGCAGTCGGGAAAGGGAGGAGGCTTTGCCCAGGGAAGGCAGTGAGACACCACTTCCCTGCAGTCAGCAAGAGAGAGTGCTCCATCAGCGCGGCTGGGGAGCACTTTGGACAAGAGCTGTGGTAACCACAGAGCAGCTTTTAGGAGCTGTGGATGGCATTCTAGAGAAAGCCCAGAGCAATGGACCTACTGTTGTACTTTCTTGTGTCTTACCCACACATTTTATCCCTTTTTGCTATGGTATGTGGGAACTCTGAAGGTCTCCAATCATACACACTCGACAACTACAGCAGAGCCCTAAGTATTCAGCCAGTCTCCAGCATCTGATCAAGTGTGTATCCAAGACAAAGCTCAATGTCCTAACTGACCTGCTTCTGAATGCCTCCACTGAGACAGCTCTCAGTAAAGCTCCTCCACCTCCCCCAGAGCAATGCTTCTTGGAACACCCTTTACTCAGTCCTGTCACTATTCCAGGATGTTTCCAATTGAGAAGATGACTGGGAGATCATTTTTTGAGAGAGCATGACTGCATAATCTTGCTAGTTCAGAATTACAACCGAGTATCAGCTTGCCAACCACATATCAGCCAAGCATTTCTCATCACTAAGAAATTACTAATTGCAACAGGAGAAGACTGAAGGAAATCAGCCAAGGTCTCTAACGACAAAATTTCTGTTGCCAGTTATCAGATGGATATAGGAAAGTGAACATCAGGTTTTGGCTAGGGGCTGCAAGATAACAGCAGGAGCCAAATGCAATATAATAAAGAGGTGATTACAGAAGACCTTTACCTCCAGCATGGCACACAAAGCACCACACCTTCCCATGCCACACGCAGATCATCCCTCTGCTACAAGCTCCTCACTGTCTGCTAGGAAGGCATTCTCACAGGGGACATTTCCAAAGGGATCTGCTAGTGAGGCAGCAGCCACCATGCTCCCCTACACAACCGAGAGCTGCAGCCCTGTGCAGGGAGCTGTCTCCGGACCTCGGGGCAGCAAGAGCCACCTGCGAAGCTGGCCCTTTTTTACTCTGTGCCTCTTGTGTGCACTTCAAAGAAAACATTCAAGTAAACTTGCTCCTGCCTTGCTGATAATTCATGGTGGAGCTGCTGCCAGCTGAGGGCTTATTAAAGAGACAGGAGAGGAACTACTCCAACTGCAAGACAGTGTTAAAAGTTGATTTACGTTTGACTGACAGAACAAAACAAAGCTAAATGAGTTCTGTGGTATAGGAGATCCAAGAGAGCCTCATGTCGTAGGATGAGGGAAGTCCAGCAGTTCTTATGGTCTTTGTAAGGCTACAGAAACATGCAGAACACTTCACAAATCCTCTTTTACTTGACTCTGCTGCCATTAATGACCCACACAGTTTATGCAAGACAATAGTGACTTCATTACAAATCATCTCTTAGTATGAGCTTCCCAGAATCAACCACCAGCAGCATCTTTTCCACAACTTGTCCAGTCCCAGGCCTGGCAGAAGCCTCCTCCCAAGCTCTGTCTAAAGGAAGTGGGGAGTAGCTGGCATCTGGGCTCTGCAGGGGTTGAAACATCATCCGAGGGGGTGGGTTCCTCTGGGAAACCACATTGAGATGTCCAACCTGGCAAAGGGAGACAGGCAGAGGAAACCCAAACGCATACAGGGGATTTCTGCATCTTCCCCCTCCCCACACAGATCAGAGCCACAGCATGATAGCTGCCTTTAAACTAGATTCAGTTCGTTCTGACTTGGACTATCCTATGCAGCCTTCGAGTCCATCAAAATTCAGCTGCTGTTCGCACACTGGGCCATGAATGGGCTCTTACTTAGAGTCCATGTTGGCACGCAGCCCAGTACTGCATGTCATGACAAAAAGATCAGCTCCAAAATCTCCTGACACTGCTTTGATGTGATGAGCATCCCTGCAAGAAGGTCTCATTCCATCCAATCCAGCGTTTCAGGTGGCTTCCCTTGTTGTGAGGACAATGAAAATAAAGCGTTCTGTGGGCAGAGCACAGGACAAGCAGGGGGTCTACCTGGACTGCCTGGGCCTCCAGTATCTTCCATAAAAGGTGGTCACAGGGCATGCCAGACCCCCAAATCTGCCCACTCCCTGGCCCTCCAGTCAGGTTTGCAACTGGCCTCTCCTGTAGGGAGCTTCCACTTCCCCAGAGACCACAGAGATGACCTCGACCAGCTTTTACCTATCTACTCTACCACTTCTGACCCTTGGACCTTACCCCTCCTTTTCCCTTCCTCTGGCTCTAAATCTCATTACAAATTTCCTGAATTTAAGGGATTTTTTTTTTTTTAAAGCATCATGACTGCAACTTATCATCAGGGCCCACACTTGTCATGCCCCTTGGAGGTGTGAGCATCCACTGCCATGGATGAACACTCCAGATAGTCACACTTCTGCACCACTGTCCCCTCTTCTCTTGACTGCTGCTCATCACCTACATTTTGACTGCAAGCCCTACAGTGCAGATGCTACGTCTTGTCATGTCTGACAGCCCAGCTTACTTCTGTGCCACTTTCCACTTTCACACCCCTTTCTTTCTCTTTGCATGCTCTGCACGCATGTGTCACTGCCAACAGCTCCATTAACTCCACCCCTGGCCACACGCGGGCTAAGGGCAAACAGCACAGGGAAAGTAAAGGAGGATCTGCCCTCAAAAAGTGCTTTACAAGATTAACATCACTGGATTTGTACTCGAAAGATTTCAGACACTACCATGTTACAGCTGCTTCTCTTCCAAAACAAAATGTATTTTCACTCAGTAGTAAGCACCTTGGCCTCTGCCTGAACTTGTTTCCCTTCACCTCACGTCAAAAAAAGTACTCCCTGCACAGCAAGAATATCTCTGCAGTTGCACCAGGTCATATACACAGTACTAGGGGATTTTAATAGGATTACTGTGGTATTCCTGGGGTTTAGAGAGAATAGGCACACATGAATAGCTGAATACTCAAGTCTGCTTACAGATAAACAGGGAAAACTGCAGAATTCCTAAGTAGTAGCTGTTCCATAAACTTCTCACCAAGATGTGGAGTTTAGAAATCACACACAGAGAGAGATGAATATTTCGCTCCCTTATTTTCACTTTCTAGGTATATGCAGACATCTGCAGATTCCTAACTTTGAAAATGAGCCACAATCTGGCAGTCTATGAAAATTTTCCTCATTTAAATAATAAAATGGAAACACAGAATTTCCAGTAACTTCTAATATCTGTAGGTAAACATAGTAAATACAGTAAGCACCTCTTCTAAGCACAAAATTCTGGATACCCTAACTCAGAAGCCTACCCTCAGACCACCCGTGATCTAATAACATGCCTTTGGCACACACTGCTGACTGCTGCTAAGAATACTTTCTTTAAAATAAAGAAGGATTAACTGAAAGTTAAATCTTCAGCACTCGACTCCTGAAGATCACCAAGGAAACTGTAATTATCTGACTCCAAGAGAGCAGCACTGGCTTAGATTTAAGGACAAAGCATGCACATGATTCTTCGGGAGCTTTGTTTAGTTTCAGATGAAATGCAGCTTGTCCAAACCCAACCCCCCCCCAACTTCTAAAATGTGTTTAATTAGACATTTATCATAGCTGTGCTCTTTAACACATACAGTGATGATCCAAACGTGCATGAATCAAAACTATTCATTACAGTCATCGCAGGCACGGTTTCTTTTGGCCCAGATCCTGTGTCTGGGGCTCCACTTGTGTACTGCCACTGGGAACCTCCACCTCAGCTGCCGGCACCAGTCTGGAGCAGTGCTCCAGCTGAGGGAAACCCAGCCGCAGTGGTCTAATTTACACCCTGCTCTACACTCCACTGCATTAAAACACCTTGTCTTTAAAAACACACCTCCCCCCCTTGCGTTTTTCTTTCAAATAAAACACTTTTCAAATGGATTGTGATGATAGAAACTACATTCCTGTAAATTCTCTGCTTTTAGCTTGACAATCCAATTGTACGTTTCAAAGCATTTTCACTATTCCAACGCTTGATGCTTACATTTTATACACTGCACTTTATAAAAAGACAGCTGTTGCTCCTTGAAACTTGCAGTTCAATCCCAAAGTGACACACCCAGGGACTTACTTCTTAAAGCATGAAGCATAATTTGGGTAATTACAGGCATGTCCAAGAGTCCAGAGGTATCTATTTCTGACTGTTAACCATTCCAGAGAGCTTTTGCGCTGTTCCAGATTCCAGCTCTGCCACACAGCTACCAAGTTACCATAGTAAGCAGAAACTATTTGATATCTTGAACTGCAACAGTGCTTTCATTTTGCTACAACTGACTGAAACGGCTCCGGCAAGCCCATTCTGCTCCACCCACAGTTTTCATGTTATCCTCGACCGGGTTTTGAGAAGACTGTGACCAAGAACTGTAGATATCTGCCCTTGGACTACCCCCGTTTCAAACAACTGAACAATGAACAGTGGAAACCTTTTACTTCATACAGAAAGTCTGTATAGCAAACCACAGCCCCTCCTAACAGGAGCACAACGTGATTGCAGCAGTGATGGAAAGAATAAGGGAAAGAAAGAGAAGAAAGAGAGTCAAAGTGATCTAAAGGTCATTATGAGCAGTAATTTTTAAACAGATTGAAAGAGAATATTCACATCACTGTTTTTCTCCTGAACTCTCCTCAGCCAGAATTTCTCACTCAGTTTATAATTCACATAATGCTGCGTAAAATATTCCTGTGGTCATCACTCCAGCATACAGCGTTCAGTGCGTCCAGGTGGGCCCAGGGCTCAAAGCTTCCCCCTGTACTGAGCAACCACATCTACCTTTAGACACAATCCTGCCCATTCATTTCAGCAAAGATTAGTGATGAGCCTCAGCTCTTGGAACAGCTGCTAAAGAAGAGCCCCATCCCTGTAACCTACAAACAAAACACAGACTCAAAGTGCTCACGGAAGTGATGGATGTGACAGTTAAATTCAGCATCAGTCTTCATCAGTGAAGATCCTCTAATACTTCTCTAGCACTCACATATGCAGTCAATCCTGCTGCTAACCACTGGTCTGCAGTAGCTGTGCAACAGCAGTATCCCCACAGGATACTCGAGAAGAGGAAATAATTCATCTGCTGTGGCTCACGGAGAACTGTGCCACGTCAGTCACTGTTCTGTTACAAACAGCAAATGGGCTTCAGTAACAACAAAGCAGCAAAACTGTCTTCCACAAGCCCTACAAGTAACAGGCTCTAAAAATTACTTTCTCTGCTCTAGTTTACAAAGTGATTAAATCCGTATTTCTGTGTAGGTATGCATGGATATTGCATGCAACAGGATTTGCTGCATCCAACTGATGAGTTCAGCAACACTGCATGGTGTGGCAGAATGCAGGTGGAACAAGAGAATTTCTCCTAGGGCAGAGCATGTTCTGAGGCCATTCACACCTTGGTGATCTGCACCCTAGCTTGTCCCTCGGAATGTGTGCATGGAGGCCATTCTTACAGCATCATGGAACGCATGGCAAAGCTTTCCTCCAGAATGAACAGGACTAAGTCTTTTTCTCACAAGTGATCGAGAAAAGACAGGTATAAAATTATTCAAAACCCTTCTCTTGCACAAACATCCTGTACAGCCTTAAGAAATCACAGTACCTTTCCTTGGAGTTTGCTTTCTGGCTGCGAACAAAGGCATTTTTCTGTTACTTATTATCTGATTTCCACTACACTGCAATTTGCAAGACATTCACATACTGCAGAGACACAGGCCAGAGAAGCAGCATTTCTGGGGACAGCTGAAATGTTTACAAAGGAAGATGTCCCCTCTTCCTTCAAGAAATAAAACAGTGGTTGTCACAGACAAACTCAGGAATCATTCCAATTTCTGTTCATGTGCCACTGGTTTAACAGTAATGAAGAGATGCTGTGTGAGGCAAATGAGTTTGACATTTATTTGCACCTATTTAAAAAGGGGGGAAAACGGTAAGAAGAGTTGCACAAATTGGTGACTGATACTGGGAAAACACACTGAAATATTTCCTGGAAGGCATCAAGACATTCTGCCCATCTGGCCCTGGCTCCCCCAGTGGATGCAGTGCTGCCAGGAATCCAAATCGTAATTACAGTTACCTGGTGCATGGAGCATGCCTGCTCCTCTGTCTTCTTTACTCACAAATTACAACTTATCTTGCAGCTGTACACCTCCTCAGGAGTCCACAGAGCCAAAGACATGCACTATGTGCTCAACAGGGCACCCAAAACCTTGGCAGACCAGCATCAAGAGGCTCCAGTCCAGCGTCAAGGTTCTGCCTCCTCATCCAGTGCCCAGCTGGCCCTCACATCCCTCCCACGGCCTCATCCGCACTCTAGGAAAGCTACAGCCAAGGGCTGGCTCCTCACAGAGCATGCATTCCTGAAAACCCAGTGCCATGCAGGAAGACAGACTGCTACTTCAAGTGATCTAGTGACAAAGCATTTATTATTATGGAATATCCCAGTGCCAGCAGTGGAGTGCAGGCACAACGACTTTGTGCCCGGTGAGAACAGAGCAAACAAGGAGCACAAAAGCATTTTGACAAAACATTTGTGATGCAGCAATGATGAACTGCAACCCTTCCACTTAGATTAACTGCCAGCAGCACTAATGAAATGCAAGTAAATCCCTTCCAGCAGGAAGGGAATCAGGCATTCAGTCATCAAGGGCTGGAAAAAAAACTAAGGTGTGTAACGCACAGTACCCAGCACAGGAGCTCCTCGGTGGCACCTCAATTTGAAGAGCCGTAGTGTGAGTCACCAGGCAACTGCAGACATTGCAATTGTCTGTCCTCCTCTTCCACAACTCCTGCCTCAGCAGTTAGCCTCTGTGCCCTTCTGGTAAATCTTCCAGAACATTCAGAGGAATCCCTTAAGTTCATGCCTCAGGCCTCATCCCAGCTGGAACCCTGCTCTCACTTCAGTCAGTACTACCTGCCAAATGTCAAAGCCGCCGAAGGTATTTAGCCGATTTCCCTACCTGAGCTGAGCGGTGCAAACAGATGCTTTGTGAAACTGCATTCACCATTGGAACCCATGCAGCTACAGCAAGAGTCACAGAAGCACTTGGATATCTAGACAGAACCTTAGCCACTGCTGATCAGTGAGTGCCAGCCAGGAGAGAGTGGCTGCCTCTCCTCAACTAGGCCTCTCTTTCCTGAAGATGGCATGGGGTGGAGAAGCCAAGCACACAGGCACCAGGAGGGCTGCTAATAGCGCTGAGAAATGTTCCTGCCTGGGAGGAACACCAATGGATGTCTGCAGTAGCTCAAGCACATCTAAATGCTTTGTTGGCCAGGCTCTATAGGAAAAAAAAACTTTCTACATGGGAAGCTTTTTAAAAGAATACAGAAACTTGTGGATTAGGAAAAAGAAAACCCCAGCAAAAGTAAATTTCCCACCTCTGCCAGCAGAAAAGCCTCATTGCACCACAGCCTGCGGAGCAGCTGGTGTTACATTCTGAAATTCTTTCTTTGTATTGCCACAGATGTCTCAGCTGGCACCAAGGGAGAATGTATAAATGTAAAGAGGCATCAGGTTAGATTAGGGGAAAAAAAAGTTATGCAGAAATTCTGAGTAGGAGAACAAAAATATCGGTGGCAGGACAGAAACTAGGGGGACTGCTGTAGAATTGCATTGCTTCATCAATATCTCCATCTTTATGTTGGCATACAACTCTAAGTGAGGGGGAGGTGTCCCTGCTTATTGCAGGGAGTTGGAACTAGATGATCTTTGAGGTCCCTTCCAACCTAAACCATTCTATGTTTGCATGTATCTCGTACTCTGATATTTGGTAATTGCAAGGCGAGAGAACTCCTGTTTTCAGCATCCCATCACATAAAATAGCGATGTCCTAAACCCAAAACCTGCTCCAGGTGTTTGCAAGCACAGCTGTAAGCATGTGTTTATTTCCCTGGCTCCAAGCATTGTAGAACAATTGCTGCAATTTTTCCCAGTGAAGAGGCTGAACACAAAGAATTAGTGTCAAACGTTGGGAGATCAATTTTCACAGGCCTCGGTGCTCAGTAATTTAAATGCTAAGTGCCGCAGCCAATTAGTCTAGACTGAAGTATCTGACGGGGGCAAAATTTAGGTTAACAAATACTGCATAATATTATCTGTATAACATGGAGCAGATTTCCTACCAAGATAGATCTTGAGTCTGCCCATTATTCCAAACAGGTGCAAAGAGCGTGTGGGAGAGGTGAATTCATCCCTCCCCTAAGTGGCAGCATAAAATAAAACTAGGAGATAAAATTTAGGGGTGTCTCACAGGGCAGTTTTTAATTATATACTTAGCAGCATCTTCACATATAATCATTACTTCAGCCTCCTCATTTGCATGCATATATTCTTTTGTGCCATGATCAAAGAACAAAGGTTAAACCCTTCTGAAATTCTGTTCAAGCAGTGAAAATCAAAAACAGCTATTTTGAGGCTTTGGGCTTTTTTTGTGGTTTTGAGCTGTCTGTATAATCTGCTTAGAAATTCAGGTTATTTATTACATGATAGATGTGTGGCATGACACACTGACAACTGCAGAACACGGGTTTTAAAGACCATCAGACTTTTAAGGAGAACAATTCCAATGGCACCTCCCATGGAAGAACAAGAAACAAAATGGGGTCTCCACAGCTGGGACCCTGACTGGCTGCTGGAGGTCTTCCACCAGCTTTTCACATCTCCTGTTCTATATCCACATGCAGGTCTGGGCCTGAAAAACCAGAGGCATTGTCTAGTTCTCTTGCCACACTCATGGCACACACAGAGTCCTTCCACTGTCCTGACAGCAGAGAGCAAACCCCCAGCCCCAGTGCCTGGAGTGGAGAAGAGCCGATGGAGGGGCACAAACATCTTGGTGTCTGTGAGCATGGATGTGTCTGCTAGGGGGATGGGGCCTCTTTCAACCACTGCCTTCCTGCTCTGCAAAGTGCCTGCTTTGCAAGTTGTCCTTCTTCCTCTGTTGCCACAGCTGACGTGTACATCACAGGAGCAAAATGAAGTTCTAAATGCACCAGTAGGTCACAAAGGCTACAACAAAGAACTCTGGCTTCACAGAGCCATAGAACTGTTTTCATTGGAAAAGATTTCTGAGATCATTGAGTCCAACCACCAACCCAACACTGCCCTGGTCATTCACTGTACTGATAAGGAGAATTCCATCCTAAACACAGTACTAGTGCCAGCAGGGTATTCTTTGGGACCAGAAAGCTCAGCAGCTCTTCCTGTTGCACCACAGCCCATTACAAGGCAAACGCTAAAGTTCAGCCTCTCAACACACCTACGGCTCAGCCAGGCTTTGGGATTGCCACAAGATGGTTTTGAAATGTCACTATGGGCTATCTATCAGGATTTTCATTGCAAGCTTCCCGTTACATGCACAGAAAAAACTGCATAGTGGGTGAATTGGCTGGAAAGTACTAGAATGCAAGAGAAATAATTAGTTTCAACTAGTAACAGGCTCTAGAGAGCTCTTCACTAGGTATGTTTTATCCTTTTCCACTGGAAGCCCTCCGTATGGATTCATTTAGTTTAGCCTATGCCAGATTTGCTGCAGATAAAGCAAGGATGATTCAGGAGTAGCACTGGGATACACTGTTCAGCTTCTGCCTCTTCTGCAGTCCTCCTTTAGAAGAGTTGAGAGGAACAAGCAGCAGAGAAGGAAGCCCAGCAAGATATAAAACACCAGGTGAGGCTGTCTGCAATGCTCAACATTAATAGCTCTTGGAAAGAGAGAATTTGAACAACATCCTATTTCTCTCATACTCTGCCAAGGTACTTTTTGGATGAGAATGTTGGAGCATTTCTTTTTACTGCACCAACTCCGCCCTTCTTTCAAGAGATTTTTCCACCATATGGTAGAAGCACTCACAAAATCACAGAAAAAGTCATCTGGATATTGTCAGCTGCTGTTTCCAGCAGTGATGACATCTTCAGGCATATAGGAAAGAGGCAGTAAAAATAGGGTTACACCTGCAAGTCCAGAGGTGGTCTGGTAACCTGGCTACTCAGAAGAACGGCTGAACCCAGGCTAGGATCTTCAGCTACAAAATGCCAATCCACTGAATACACAAACCACGAGGCTGAAGAACACTCATCTAAGTATCAAAGGTCTGTTTTTCACAGTTATTGCGTTCACACAGAGACACAATCCTCCACCTGAAGCTGGGCTGCAGATTCTCACTGACTTTTCAGCACCTATCTGAAGTTCACTGCATCACTCCTGCTTGCTTTAGTGCTCATCTCCTACATTCAGTAGATAAGCAGACCAGCTACAGTGCACTGCAGCGCACAACCTTCATACAACTAGCTCACCTGTTTTACAGGGAATAATTAAACACAGACACATCCAAAAAAATGGAGGGAATACTGCCAAAGGAGCCATCATTCTAGGAAGGTTCATTTGAGTACGATTTAAACCCCTTCACAGAGACTATAAAAAATAAACAAAAATCACAGTCACACAAAACAGTGTAGTTCAAGCCTAATGCTGTGGACATCAAAAGATTAGCGACAAGGAGGATGCCTCGTGGCTGCATCATTATCCTGTGCACAGAGAGCAACTTTCTCCAAACACACTTCCTCCTTACAATGGTAAAACGTTATTCTAAGGATCTTTTATCAGTTCAGAACAAAAAAAAACAAGTGCCACAAAAATGCACAAGAGGAAACTGGAGCTTGTATCTCTGCAGAAAACAGAATTAGAGTTCTTAAAAGTACTTAAGAGGCAGCAGCTTTTCTTGTCATTATCTGAAAACCAGATTACATTGCAGTTGAGATTAATATTTTCAGTATCTGACGGGAAATGAATACCTATTACAAGAGTGTGATGGCCAAAGGCTTTATAAATAACCACGTCCCGTCTTTGCCAGGAGCAGCGACAGCTACGGCTCCAGCAGGCGAAGTTGTTCCATCACGAGTCACAGGCGCACAGGAGCGCTGCAGAGCAAGGTTAAATAGCAGGACTCAGAGGGAGATGGCTGTGTGACCTTGCGGCTCTGACAGCCTGACTGAGGAACGTGGAGGGTGCTTCCAATCAGGCTTCACCCACTCTTCACGGGAAATACTTTTTAATTAGGTACAAAGAATTTCACGTGCAAGAAGCCCGGGTACAGGCAGCTTTAGAAAGGACTCAGCACGACTGCCTTTGCTGGAAGGTGTGCAGCTGCTTTGCCCTATTTCCCTAAAGAACAGAACTGTTCTCATGAACGGCTTCTCAGTGTAAGCTGATTAATATTCCAGCTAACAGTACTGTCCCTAACATTGCCTGGCATTTCCTCCCTCTAACAGTTACACTGAAAATGCATTTTCACTATCTAGGCACGAAGGTGACTTCTGCCAAGTGGAGGGTGGCAGCCCAGAGCCTGACAGGGTGCCGGTTCTCCTTGGCTTGGAACAGAAAGCAGCTCTCCAAGGCTGCCTCTTAGAAAGCTGAAGAGGCCAGGACACTTCACACTGAGATTTTTCCCAGGTTTAACTCTCTATATTCATCCACAGCTTCCCAAGTATCAAGGTAAAAATCAAGACTGCCTGGCATGGCTGCAAACCTTGTAGAAGGCACAGGTTTCTATTCTGTCCAAGTCTTTTAACCCAAGCAGATTCCATCTGTCCTTACCATTCTCCCATCGCCTACCTCACCCAAACTGTCCCAACATGTGCTTTGAGCAGCCTGCATACTCCCTTCCAGAACAGCACCTCTTCAAGAACTTTTAAACTCGTCCAAAATTGGGGAATAGTTGCACAGCAAAAGACCATGTCATGGGTTACTGATATGCCAAACATTAACAGTTTGAATGCACACAAATAAACTCTTACTTGCTCTTTATTCAGAACCAGCTTGAACAGTTTTGGAAGCAGTTTTTACACTGGAAGCTGTTATCAATGGAAAATTTGGAGCAGCTAAAATTAAAGGAAGCTCTGCTCCAGCTTCCTGTTACTTTTCTTACCTTTATCCCTACCTAGCACAACACCCTAAAAACTGTTAAAAAAAACTAAAACACCTCTAAATTTCCTGTTGTGTCCAAGGAAGCACATAACATTAATGAAAAACAATTCCTTTAATCAAAATGACACTTTAGACACCTCACTATAATTTGACAACTACTTTGCTTCCAAATCAACACCCTCAAGGTTTCTCACTATACAGAACTCAGCACAGCTGTGGATGTTCACATTTCCTAAGCCTAACTCCCTCTGCTTTCTTGAACGGTTAGAAATGAGAGCTCCTAAAGACCCAAACCCAAGAGTTATTACTTGTTTGTATGTGTTATCAGAGGAAGACAAGGCTCAGATCTTTCCAGCCTTAGTAACTACTGTCAATTGTTTGCACTCATTAGCACTTGCCAAGAGAAGGGGTTTGTGAACCTGAGCCCCACTCAGCTTCACCAGGAAAAAAAAAACAAAACAAAACAAAACCAAAAAACAAAACAGAGTTTACAAACCTTCACCTGCAGAGAATTAACAGAATGACCACAGGGACATGCAGTTCAAACCTAGCAGGAGACTTGCTCCCAGAACTTCAGGGTATGGCTGTGGTGGTCTTTTTAGTAATTCCTGTCATCTAGCCATGTAGAAAGCAGGACACACTCAATATCCTGCCCAGAAACATTTTGCACTGAATACAAATAACCTGGGCAGTGGGCAGGGAGTCTCTCCCACCGCCTGGCCTTGCTACTGCCTGGCAGTTAGAGAGGAGACAGAGGCCTCCCTTGGTATGGGGCAATTGCTAGCTTTCCCTTGGATTTGTCACATTGGTCTTCTTCATGTCCGTTGCAAACAGTGGCTTTAGCCTCATGAATAGAGCCTGGGATGAAAGGAAGGAAAGGTTCGGGGCAGCTGGATGCTTTTGAAATGATGGGGTGTGATAGCTGGAGCACCACTTGGCTGCTATCAGTACGGGCTTTCACTTGTATTAAAAGGGGAACTACAACCAAGCCAGTTACACATCGATTTGCGGCTGAGGGGAGCAGTGTCCCCAGGCAGCTGGAGACGATTGCCCTGCTCTAAGCAGTGTCTGAGTTGAGATGCTAGCTCAGAAGCAAAGGAGCCCTCATTCTCTCCTCATCACACACGCCATTTCTTCACAGAAATAGCGTCTGGGAATGAATACTGGTTGCCAAAAACGTGATAAATTCAAACAGACAGGCTCTCCTAATTACCAGGGAAATCTGGATGCAAAGGAGGGAAGTGAACTGTGGTCCCCGAAAAAGAAAAAAACAAGTAACGTCCATGAAAATAAGACAAAGGAAGCTACTGTGGAACTGACAATTGCCAGTTCACAAAATATTTGACTAGCTCACTTCCCTGAGGCTTTAAGAGTGCAACAGAATCCCCTTTTCTGTAGTAATAAAAGAATTCTGTACTTTTTCTGTCCTCCTGTGAGACAAAGATGAAAAATAAACAAATCCTCCAAGCCTTCCCCACCCCAAGCAGCACAATCAAGGTGCCCTTGCACTCAGCACTGGTTAGGCCACACCTTGAGTACTGTGTCCAGTTCTGGGACCCTCAATTTAAGAAAGATATTGAGGTACTTGAACACGTCCAGAAGGGCACCAAGGCTGTTGAGGGGGTTGCAGTACAAGCCCTACGAGGAGCAGCTGAGGGAGCTGGGAGAGTGCAGCCAGAGCAAGAGGAGGCTCAGGGGGGACCTTATTGGTCTCTACAATTGCCTGAAAAGAGGTTGTGGCCAGGTGGCATTCGTCTCTTCTCCCACGCACCCGGTAACAGAACGAAGGGACACAGTCTCAAGCTGTGCCAGGGCAGGTTTAGGCTAGAGGTTAGGAAAAATTTCTTCAAGGAAAGAGTGATTGGAATTGGAATGGGCTGCCTGGGGAGGTGGCAGAGTCACCATTCCTGGAGGTGTTTAAAAGGAAGCTGGATGAGGCACTTGGTGCAATAGTTCATTAGAAGGGTTAGCTGATAGGTTGGACTCGATCTCAGAGAGGTCTTTTCCAACCTGGTTGATTCTGCAATTCTGTAATTGCCTACCTGCAAGCCCCTGAGTTCAGAGAAACTCTCCATCTACTGCAGATACCGAAGCAAGGGAGTTGTTCCACTGCACAACACCAAGGCAGCACCACTGCAAGTCAATACCCAAAGCCCTGCTGCACCCTGTTGCCTTAGCATCCACGCCCAGCACTTTGGGTGGCAGGCACAGAGCAGAAGGTCAGCCTGAGAAACCACACTCACACCCCAGCTGCCATGGAGAAGTCACCTTTAAACAACACTGAAAGAATCAACAGGAATATTTTTAATCAAATTCCTTACCCCTCTCCTCTTTTGAGGATTCTGCACTTGACAGCCTGCTCCAGCATCCCCTGGCAAAGGTTCTCCCCAGAAAGGAAGGAAGCTGCATCCTTCTCCTGCCCAGATAGGCCCCTCCATCCTCCTGACCACACTCACACTCTCACACATTCAGCATCTGCCTTTACATCTCTGCTGAAAGCTGACTGGAGAAAAACGACCTTCTCAGCTCTCGGCTCCTGGTAACTCATTACCAATGCCTCCTTTATTTTCTGGCCTCATCCAACTTCACATTTTGTTCAAAGAATCAATTCCTTCCTTTTTTTAAATTACACCTTGAAATAACTAAGTCTGAGAGCTGGAATTTAACACCTCTGTGAACAGCAGAGAATAATTATATTGCCATTGAATAGAATAAACCAGGTTGGAGGAGACCTCCAAGATCATCCAGTCCAACCTAGCACCCAGCCCTATCCAATCAACCAGACCATGGCACTAAGTGCCTTGTCCAGTCTTTTCTTGAACACCTCCCTGGGCAGCCCATTCCAATTGTTCTATAGTGACATTTTCTACTTTATTTTGGGTTCAGTTAGGCTGCCCAAGAGAACCTCACTCTACTCAACACCCCCACGGAGAGGTCTCTCAGGCACTTTTGTTAATGTACCTAACATACCACTGCAAAATGAAGCCTGGTGCCAAAGCTGCACTACTCCTGGAGATCTGAAACTATTTCATACTGCATTTATGAAAGAAGCTGGATCACAGAAAGTGGTTTTGCTGTTATCTGGGAAAGTCATTACTGGGAGGCCTAAAAAGCTCATCAAGGCAGCATCCCATGCTAATGGAAAACCTCTGGAACACGCTGGCTGCTAACAGCTGGGCAGCCAGTGCCGGCACACACCGCGCATTAACCACAATGATTTCCTTTGCTTGACAGAACTCGCCACAGAAATCTGCCCCACACTAATGCCTAACACTCAGTTTTCATCTACAAATGAGACATAAACAAAATGAGTTCATCTGCTCATAAATAAACAAACAAACAAACCAACCATTTCACAGCCAACTGACTCTTTCACAGAATCATAGAATCAACCAGCTTGGAAGAGACCCCCAAGCTCATCCAGTCCAACCTAGCACCCAGCCCTATCCAATCAACTAGATCATGGCACTAAGTGCCTCAGCCAGGCTTTTCATGAATACCTCCAGGGACAGCAACTCCACCACCTCCCTGGGCAGCCCATTCCAATGCCAATCACTCTCTCTGGCAACAACTTACTCCTAACATCCAGCCTAGACCTCCCCCGGCACAACTTGAGACTGTGTCCCCTTCTTCTGTTGCTGGTAGCCTGGGAAAAGAGACCAATCCCCACCTGGCTACAGCCTCCCTTCAGGTAGCTGTAGACAGCAATGAGGTCTGCCCTCAGCCTCCTCTTCTGCAGGCTGCACACCCCCAGCTCCCTCAGCCTCTCCTCACAGGGCTGTGCTCCAGGCTCTTCACCAGCTTCATTGCCCTTCTCTGGACAGCTTCCAGTACCTCAGTATCTCTCTTGAATTGAGGAGCCCAGAACTGGACACAGTACTCAAGGTGTGGCTTGACCAGTGACGAGTACAGGGGAAGAATAACCTCCTTTGTCCTACTGGCCACACCATTGGCTCTCTTGGCTACATGGGCACACTGCTGGCTCATGTTCAGCTACTCTCTACCAGTACCTCCGGGTCCCTTTCTTCCTGGCTGCTCTCCAGCCACTCTGTCCCCAGTCTGTAGTGCTGCTTGGAGATGGTGTGGCCAAAGTATAAAACCCTGCACTTGACCTTGTTAAATCACATTCCATTGGCCCCTGCCCACCCATCCAGCCTGGCAAGGCCTCTCTGCAGGGTCCTCCTATGCTCCAGCAGATAAACATCTGCTCCTAGTTTGATATCATCTGCAAACTTACTGATGCCAGACTCAATCTCCTTGCTCAGATCATCAATAAAGATATTGAACAGGACTGGGCCCAGCACTGATCCCTGGGGGACACCACTAGTGACTGGCTGCCAACTGGATGTGGCGCCATTCACCACCACTCTCTGGGCTCGGCCTTCCAGCCAGTTCCTGACCCATATCAGAGTGAATCTGTCCAAGCCATGAGCTGCCAGCTGTGCCAGGAGTTGTGGCAGACAGTGTCAAAGGCTTTGCTGAAGTCCAGGTAGACTACATCCACAGCCTGCCCTACATTCACCAGGCAGGTAACTTGATCATAAAAGGAGATCAGGTTGGTCAGGCAGGAGTTGCCCTTCCTAAACCCATGCTGGCTGGGCCTGATCCCTTGGCCATCCTGTAGGTGCTTTGTGATGGCACTCAGGATGACCTGTTCTATGACCTTGCCTGGCACTGAGGTCAGGCTGACAGGTGTGTTATTTCCCAGTTCCTCCTTCTGTCTCTTCTTGTGGATGGGCATCACATTGGCCAGCTTCCAGTCTTTGGAGACCTCTCCAGTGAGCCAGGACTGTTGATAAATCATGAAGAGCAGCTTGGCCAGCTCATCTGCCAGCTCTCTCAGCACCCTAGGTTGGATTCACTCAGGTCCTATGGACTTGTGAGGATCCAAGTGCCTCAGCAGGTCCCTTACTTCTTCCTTGTGGATTACAGGGGGACTATACTGGTCCCTGGCTCCACCTGCCAGCTCAGGAGGCCAGTTGTCCTGGAGACAACCTGTCCCACTATTGAAGACTGAGGCAAAAAAGGTGTTAAGTACCTCTGCCTTTATCTCATCTTTTGTTACTACATTCCTCTCTGCATCTAATAAGGAGTAGAGGTTGTCCTTTCCCCTTCTTTATAATAGTATATTATTTATAATTGTTATTTATCTATATTTAATTTTCTTTATAGAAGCAGTTTTTATTCTCCTTAACAGCACTGGCCAGCCTAAGCTCTAAACAGGTGTTTGCCTCTAATTTTTTTTTCCTACAAGAACAAGCAATATCCTTAAACTCCTCCTGGGATACCTCCACTTTTTCCCAAAAGATGATACACCCTCTTTTTTTTCCTCTTAATTCCTTTAGCAGCTCCTTGCCCATCCAGTCTGGCTGTGTCCCTCATTGGCTCATCTTCCAGCACATTGGGACAGCCTGTTCCTGTGCCTTCAAGAGTTCTTTCTTGAAATAGGTCCAGCCTTCCTGGACCTCTTTGTTTTTAAGGGCTGTTTCCCAAGGAACTTTCTGAGTTAGTTCCATAAGTAAGCCAAATCTTGTCCTTCGGCAGTCCAGGGTGGAGGTTTTGTTGATGCCCCTCCTGGTTTCACCATACACTGCAAATTCTGTAATTTCATGGTCACTGGACCCCAGGCAGCCTCTGACCATCACATCTCCCACCAGCACATCTCTATTTGTGAACAGCAGGTCACACAGGGTTCACGACGCACTGGAGAAGAGCTGGCTTTGCAAACATGACTTCTAGTGTTCTTCTGCGCTCCAGAGGAATGCTTTGCTGACCTGGCTTCCAGCTCACTCCAAACTTGGACAATCAAGCTTAAAAAAGACCCAGTTCAGAATCAGGGATCTCACTGTGACCCCGACAGGTTTATCTGTGTCTTTATGATGGACACTTGCACAGTAATCTGCAAGATCTGCAAACTCTGGAAATCTTGAGTGACATACAAGGACAGGACCTCTCTACACCCAGGACATGGCTCAGTCCCTGCATCTCGCCACCAGAATGGCAAAGGCCATGAACTGGTAGGAATGCTTAAGAACCTTCATGCATTCACACCCAACAAAATAAGGGCAGTTTTCTCAGACAAAAACGGATTAATAGCACCAAATAGGATGTGGCTTGGGTACATTGGCATGACAGCATCAAGAGCTGATTTCACTTTTTAATACTGGAAGGATATAGTAATTAAGTTGCTTTGTTAAAGCATTTTGGCACCTCTCTGGCAGAAATCCAAGAAGAAATGCACCACATGGATACAGTGACATTGCCTGTGAAACAAAAAATCCTCTGGCACACTCCTCTCTCCGTCAGACAACATGTAAGGGTCTGAAATCTTGTTCCCTACCCCAGCTAAAAAAAGAAATAAAACCAAGAAATCCAATATACATTGCCTACTTCATCATATTGTTTGGATGCATTACCCATTTCTCCTCCTAGACCCACAGTCACATACTATAAATCTCGAGGAAACACAGAAAAGAAGTAGTACAAGAAATCCACATCTTCAGACTGCGAACAAAGTATACTCCAAGGCAAGAAACTGAACTTCGAAGGCTGGGCTGGTTCTGATGGTTTTCAGCTCTACAGAATTTTCCATTTTCCCATTGTCAGGTCTAGGCTTCGGAAAATGATGTGGGAGGTATCACCTGTGTGGTGGAGTTCTGTTTTTTCTTCCAGATTGCAACCAAAAAATTTTAAAAAAGATGACAGAAAGGGGGAAAAACAGGGGGAAAAAAAAAGAAACTCTGATGTAAATAGCCTCAAAAGACATGGGTTACAGAAGAAACCTGCCAGTCACAAATCAAACCACACCATGTGTACTCTGAAACAGAATTCAAATGGATAGTGTCAGTAACTGCATCTGCCAAGAAGTGAGGCAGCTTCTGCAGAGAATGACTTGCTGCTGCTGAAGCCTCCTCCTTGCCCGCTTTGCATCTGTGGAGTTTGTGACAGAAAACACACCAGCTGTAGTCTCTTGTTTCAGACAATTGAAGACAGACATCAAAGAAAGAAATGTACTAAAAAGGATTCACCACAAGAAGGACTAAGCCTTAGATGTAAGTTTATATACTCAATGAAGAGAGAGAAAAAGAGGAATGAAAGCAGTCAACGAGTAACTCAGCTATGCAGCTACGTATGAGAAAAGGCTCAACACTTCAAAACCCAGAATGAAGGGTTTACTCTGACTGCTGGGACTGCCAAGCAAGTCCATAGAACCTACTGAAAGGAGGTCACTCTTAAGACTGGAATGGAACACAGCAATACCTAAACTACCTCTCAGCTAGGATCCAAGACTAGCAAGTCTGCTCTCCATCTCAAGGCTGCACTTGAGCCACTCTGACCATGTGTCTAAAAGCAAACAGAACAGGCTATTTAACTTACTCTTAAAAACTGATACTCTGAATCTCAAGTAAAGCAAAAGGAATACAAATCTACTTCCAAGCTGCTGGTGGAACAAAAGGGCACAGCTTGTCTCTATCTCCTTCATTGCTCAGGAATCACATGAACAGTCCTTCACGTTTTTGCATTTTCAGAACCCTGCACAATAAACTCCAGTGCTGGAGAAACGTGGAGGCATCTGTCTACAGGGCAGTGAAACTACAACAGGCTGTGTCCTGCCCTTACCTTGTGTCTGTGGGCTAACAAAGTAAAGCCAAGTAAGAGCATTTTTGACAGAAAAGGAAGAATTATTTTTAAATTAACATTTGGAATTTCAGTTAGAAAAATAAAAATAGACAGACAGAAGGACAAAGTGCATTTCTTCCCAGACTACAGAGAACCGAACAAACTCCTGCACGCCTGCTTCAGAAGCAGCAGAACAGTAACTGTGTGTTACAGCCAAGGATTGACTTTTCCCTGAGGTCACTTAGCTATGGCTTGCTTGGCATCCTCTGAGGAAAGAAAGCTGTCAGCAGTCACGGGGTTAAGTCCCTCTTCTCATCTTCCTCCTCTCTTCAACTTCCCACACAAGACTGAACCTATTTCATAAATGAGAGCTGTCCTCCTACATAAGATTTATATTAATAAAATCACTTTTAGAGGATCACAAGCTCCATCTATCCCAGAACATTAAGCAGTGCCAGGGAATGCTCCCAGGAGAAGAAATCTGATCATCTACACACTCATGGTGGGGGATGGCCCCTGGCAGCACCTGGCTCTGAACAAACCAGCGTTCTCCCAAGCCATTCTACATCCCAGCTCTGGAGTGAGATATGCCTCCGTATCAGCTGGGATGTGGCAAACCTGTTTCAGAGCATAACAGGTTCAGCAGTGATGTCCAGCAGAGGTGATGCAAGGTAAGGGTGGTAAGTGATCTCCTGTGGCCCAGGAACAACACTTGGGAGCATTAACCCCCAGGAAATTGAACTGTGAGAAATGTGTTCTAGTTCTGTCAGTCAGTTGTGAGTCTGAGGGATAGAAAAGCAAATCATGACTTGAAAGGGACTTTGTGAAGACAGAACACAAACTAAGCACGTCTGCAGCAAGCAGGGGGACCCTAGGTTTCAGCAAGGTATTAAAAAATGCATAGCCTATAACTCTTTAAAATATTTCTGTGCTTTCCTGCATCCCACAATACTTTGCTGGACATGCTTTAAAAGGTGCCACTGGATTTGCTTCTATTGCTCTAACAAAACACAAACGTTAAAGAGAGCAAGATCAGCAATCTGAGGGCTTTATTTTTCTTACCAGCTTCATGGTGTGGAGCTTGCAGTGGTACTGCAGTTAGAGACAGACCAACAGCTCAGCTGACTACCTCGAGTACTGCTGGTGGTGTAACTACACACACCCAGGCCACAAGAGATTCTAGGCTATGACAGATGAGGTCCAAAAGTTGATAGTGTTCCTGCCAGGTCTTATCATTGTCCCCAAAGCCTTTCTTTAGCGCTTCTGCTGGAGGTGGAGTGCACCCCAGGGCACCAGTGTCTCAAACTGTCCCTGTGAAATTAACAGAGCTCATCTGCCAGCAGCAGAGCACCCAACACTGGCTTCTCTGCTACTGGGCTCCAGTGCTGGCAGTGCCTGTTCTGGCAGCCTTCTCCTGCTAAAACCCACCTTCTCTGATTAGGTAGTGATGAAAATGCAGCTCTCAAGACATAGAGGTCAAAATAATTACCAGAATCTACTTTTCTGGTTTTAAGCATCACACCAAGCATGCATTAACACCTCTGCTGTGACACTACATATGAAAGGCAGCACTGTGTTAGGTATCTCGGGATCAGAAAGCCCATTCAGTGAGTACATAACAGCAGGAAAAAGCAAAGATAATTTGAAAAGCATGATCTACAATGCAAACCTGGAGTGAAATGGGGTTTTCATCTCACAGATGATTGGTATGACACAACTGACTTAACTCATCTGACAAGACACATTACAGCCGGCCCCTTATCTCTTGGCCTGCTTAGCCACATAAAAGGAAAAGAAAAACAATGCATTAATTGATGGTGGAGAATGTTTTCCTTCCTAATGGTTTCCAGCTAGACCTTTTGAGTTTGAGCCATTTCCCAAAAAATGGCCAGCATTTGTGTACACATTGCTTGCTTTCATGTGACATGTGATTTTTTTTTCCTTTGAAAACATACTCATTAAGGAAGCAAACCCTGTCCCCCCCTGCAGAAGCCTTTGCACTCCATTCATAAGTGTGACACAGCTTGGAAAGTCTGGAGAAACCACGGGGCCTTTGAAAGCTCCCACAGCAGAGACACAGCCTTTTGCCTACCCTCTGATGCCCTCTACTATATCAAGTTTAGCCAGCACTCTAAGGTTCTTTGCAATGCAGCAGCCATCAGAGATTCCCTCCCTGGAAGTGTTTTAAAAAAGACTGGATAAGGCACTTAGTGCTATGGTTTAGTTGACTAGGTGGTGTTAGGTAATAGGTTGGACTTCGTGATCTCAAAGGGCTTTTCCAACCTGGTTAATTCTGTGACTCTGGATGAAATTCAGTGTGGGAAGGAAAGCTGCAATGCACACTGGCTCAGGCACCTGGAGCTCTGCTGTTTGTTACTAACATGCAGATCCTCAGGAGACAACTCAGCTGCAAAAGGGCTCAGTGAAAGTCTCTGCATGCTATGCCTATTAGAAAAAGAAAACAAAGAAATACCTAGAGAAAAGATAAAGGCAAGGTAGTGTCACACTGTGATGCCTTGGCTTAAACAAATGGATCTGCTTGAGCCTCGTTTTTCTTGTCCTCAGCTGAGATAATGGCTCAGACCACAGAGGTCTAGCAGAGAGCCTGGTATCTACCTGACACCAGGGCCTGAGCTGTTGCCAGAACAAAGACTGTTTAGCACAAGATCAGAAAAACCTTTTGATTTGGCTTGTTGTTGCAGCAGAAACCGCTGGATCTACATGCTTGGGCTGCACCCCAGCAAAGGCTCAGTTAAAACAAAAGGCAATAGAGTTCCCTGCAGGAGAAAAAAACTGCAGTTAAGTTTTACAGTTAACAGAGACACCTTGAAAACAGGGAGCCAAGAGATTCTCCATCATGGATGCGCTCTAGCACTGCTGCTGTGATGGGCACCGCCTATCCAAACAGGCAGGACAGGATGCTGATAGCCACCACTGAAAGCAAAGGTAAGATGCTGCTGGACAGCAAGTCTTCTGGTTTTATTTCTAACCCCAGTACCCAGAGTTGTGCTCACTCTGTGTGGCAACACTTTCTCATTCCCTCTCTCACTGTGGTATCAGTGGAAAGCTGTTACGTGCAGATTTCAGTGATCATCAACAACAGTCACGTAGGGCTGGAGGCAACCCATAAGAAGGAGCCAAACAGCCACCAACTCTTGCATCATGTTATGATCAAAAACTGGGGGTCCAAAATAATCCAGTCCTCTGCTGGGGTGGATCCCACAGGACAGTAAGTTGGGAAGGTGTCAGAGTGCCACATTTCCCAGGTGATCTAAAGTATCCAAGGTGTCTAAGAACCACACTTATTCCTGTCAGCAACTCTCTGAAATAGCTAAAAGTTCATTTTCAGGCATAATAAATATCTTTCATAACCATCCCAAGGGAGTGTTTCCTCTTCACTGAAGCTACTGTACTTGGCAAAGAAGCAATGTGACATTTTTTCCCCCAAAGGCTTTGGAGTGATAAATGATAGCTAAAATGAAATTTGCTGTTAGATTTAAAGCCGCTGCAAAGCAGGCTTTAGGAAGCAAGGTTTGGATTAAAAAGCCCAAAAATCTAAAACTCCTGAAATAGAAATGTTCATTTTTGAAACAGAGCTACAGCTGCCTCACTCAGAACAAACAATTTTAACGCAAACTCCCAAATGACGTTGGCATGAAAGAACTAAGGGCTCAGACACATCCTCTTACATACACCATAAACCTCCCTCTGAAGATGCATCATAAACTGAACAATGATAATCTTATTAAAATATTAAGCTATTTAATTGATATTGAGTTGTAGTCAGCTATTGAAAGCACCACATTCAAACATCCTTCACTCCAGCCTAGAAACATGCCTGTTCTGGAAAGAGCTCACTCGAGGAACACAGACAAAGCAACAAGAAAGTCAGCATTCTGAGGGGGCTGCCACTTTCAGAGTCAGAAATAACAAGGTAACCTCCCCAAATCTTAAGTTTAGACCACAAAAACACAAATATTTAAAATAAAACTTAATTAAAAATCCAAGAGGATTCTTTCTCTTGTACTTTAGAGCTGTCAGCTGTACTCTTGAATCATGTCTTCAGAAGTTTTCATATAAGAATCATTTTGCTTCCATTTTGATGGAAGCAGACCCAGCCTCAACCTCACAATTCATCAGGCTGACCAGGTGTTGAGAAAAACGTTCCAGACTTCAGGGATAACTCTTCTGGACAGCTAACCATACTCAAAACCTGCACTGACCCCCAAGCACCCTGTTTTCATTTGCCAAGCACCCATGCATGGAGCCTGACCTGTACTGCTCTGAGCCACACCAAGGGCACTGCTGGCTCTGGAGCTCTTCCTTTTCTTAGAGAGGGAAGCCCTGGCTGCAAACTACAGATGCCACTCCAAAGGGTGGCAGCAGCTAGTGACAGTGCCTGGTGAGATTTACCTCTAGGTAACGCTGAGGATTTGGGCTGCACAGCAATATGGGAATTCATCTTCTCTGTCTGCTCTGAGTGAAATAACAGGAGACGCATTGCTTGGTTACGCTGGAAAAACGGATCTTCAGAAACATCTTAGCACAGATTGCACTTCATACATTCAGACATTTTTAAGCCTACACAACAAACTTACAAAGCAGAGTCTTCAGCTTTGACTGCTGCAGTCACCAATATCCTGAGCTAAAAATGGAGAACCAAACAATTGGCAAAAGAACACTGCTTTGCAAAACATCCTCTCAGCCAAAGAGAGCATTACAGCATCACACACAGTAACAAGGACAAATGCTTTCTTTGGTTCCCACTTGAGCAACATTAGAATAAAAAGTCAGTGCCTCTAATAGCCATTTGGACTGATTTCAGGGGTATCCCTTCCACCCCCAGCAAAATAACTGAAGTCAAGCATTCTCCCTTTTCTAACCTGTAAACATCTGCTACACCGAAAGACATTTTCCCAGGTGATTGAATGGGGCAGGGGAGAGTCAATCATACACAGAGCATTTCACCACTTGGTCACTGCTTCAAGTTCACATCCAACTTAACAGTGTACGGGTTTGGGGGGTGGCCGTTTGAGCTGGATTTCTAGCTCAGACATTAAAAACATTTGGAACAGAGTACTTAGAAGTGGAAGCTCTGAGTGGAGAGGTGAACACTCTAGAGATAGGCCATATAATGGCAACAATGGATAAGTTAATATAATTTCATTGGAGCATCAAGAGCTTTATGTTTGGAAGCACAGCTTGCCCTTGCTGCTTCTGCTGTGCCCACTGCTATCTTCCCCTGCTGCTGTTTTGGCTGCTGCTGCTTTTGCTGCTTCCCCGCTGCTTGACCCCTTCCCCATCTTCCTTAAGGTTATTATATTTCTGTAGTAGTTTATTCTCCTTATATTGTTATATTTAAACTATAGGAAATACTATTTCATTTTTTTCCTGACTTCTCAAAACAATCAGTGTTGTATTAAGTTTACTCTATCGGAGGAGGGATCTCACTCTAACCCAGTGCATGGGGTTGGGTTTTTTAGGGTTGCCTTATTTTTAAAAAAAGGAAAAGGAAGGAAGGGAGAGAAGAGAAGAGAGGGGAGAGACAGGGGAGAGACAGGAGGGAACCACCCAAAAAGCCCAAGGTTCCCAGCAGCTGTTCAGTTGTATTTATTACACTCCCTGGTAACAACCAACTCTTTGTTCAGTTTCCCTGTACAAAACGCAGCATTAAAAGAAGAGTTCAGTCAAAACTGCTAACATTTCACCCCAGACCAAATTACTCACATGCTCAGAGCCTCCTGTCTTGGAGAACCACGCCCAAACCATGTGTCTTCCAAACGGCCATGCTTGTTGCACTTAGCAACATTCCGCCTGTGGCTCTGGGCTGCAGCTTTCTATCAGTGCTAATCTGCACCTCCACACGATGCACATCATGAGTTCATCATTCACAAGCTGTGTTCATCTGCAATCAGACTCACCATGGCTCAGTGGCAAATCCTCACAGACCCAAACTGAGTGCCAGGCTGCCGTGGCCGTGGCTCTCTCCAGAGGCTGCCTCGACTGATCCAGTCCCTGGCTCCCCTCCCCAGCACACCTGTGGTCACAGGCCCCAGCAGCTCCATTAAGAGCCCAGCTATGAATGAACGTTCCTAAGCTCTGGCTCATCTCGCACGAAGTGTGGAATGGCAAATACCCTGGAATCACCCTTTGGTATTTCTGAGAGCTCTGAACAGCACCTGAACACACCCAGGGCAGCTGCAGCAGAGCTCACAGAGTCCTGTCAGGGCTCTGCTTGGAAGAAAACGCAGGAGAGGTCTCATTCTGGGGCAGAGCTCCCATCGCCCTCAGAAGCGGACCAAGGTAGAATGTGCAGAAACCAGCTGGTAGTTGCCATGGAATTTCTGCAGTACCTGCATGGCAGATGCAAGGCCAGAAACTTCAGAAACTGTGCCTAAGGGCTGGTACCCCACAGAACCAGCCTGCAGCATGCCCAGACACCCTTGGCAGCAGCATGCTCTACTCCAGCACTGCTTGGCAGCTGGATCTGTATCTGCTTGCCTGTTTCCCTGGCAGCTCAGAATGACTTAACTCAGCAGTCCCTGTTCACAGGCTTAGAAGCTGAACTGCCCATTTAGGTTTTTGATTGGGTTTTTTTGGCCTGAGATTTCCAGATAACATTTACATGCCCTAAATACAAATTCCTTAGTATACTTTAAGTACAATTAGGTGATCAAGCAAAGGTAGAGCCATGTGTTTCAGCCATGCATCCATTAATCACCAGCAGCAGCACTAGCACTCTGGAGTTAGGTTTTAGCATTGTTCCCTCAAATGTTCTCCTGATCCAATAAACAATCACATTGCTCAGTGTGTATAAAACAAGAAAAAAAAAATCAAATGTAAAATTACAATGAGGCAAAAGAGCAGATGTCACAAAAAACAGAGAAGGAAAAAAAAAGCATGGCAAAGAGAGAAGAAAACTAGAAAGAAAGCAGAGAGATTATATAGAAGGACCAGAAGCATTTTGAATAGTTACATTTTAATGAAGCTAGAAATAATTGGATGAAAGTCTATGACCTGTGTGATACAAGAGGATCTAAGACTGCTTTCCAGCATTAAGATACAAAAAAAAACTATGAACAGAAAAGGAAAGAAGCTGAAGGGCTAGCAAAGGAGACAGAGCTAGATAAGAACTTTGCTTTTGGGCTGAGAAAATGCTGCTGAAAACACAACAGCAAGAAAAGATGTTTGATGTGTGCATGGACATGTGGTGCTCCCCATGACCCGCATCACTACCTAGGTCATTTATTATTTGGGAGAGGGGGAAAAAAAAAAAAACCAACATAGAAGGTTAGACTGGGTCCAAAGGAAATAGCTTCACAGGTGCCAACGAACTGACACCCTGAGGAACAGGAAAATCCTCAGATGTGGTGGGTCTTCAGCCCTGTCCAGACACCAAACAGTGAGAGCACAGCACACCAGTCCCTTGGACTTACAGAGGGAGCTTCCTCAGCAGCCTAAGCCCTGCTCCACCATGCACTGGGCATGCAAGAGCTGTGCACCACAGAGCAAAGAGTTGGCCCAAGACCAAGTTCTTCCAGCTACTCACAGCTGCTGGATAGTCCCTTCAGATGCAAGGACAGCTGGCACAGGTTAGGCAGCCAGTGCTTTTCGATGAACAAAGTAAATGCAAAAGACACTTTTCTGCAGAGTCTGGAGAAACTGCTACACAGCCACGAACTGGAACTGCTGGGTACCTTCCGCCCAGTTCTACCACACATCATCTTCTGCAAAATCTTCTCTGAAGATCAGGACAAATCCTGTCTGAAAGGCAACACTCACCAAGCTGTTCTGCTGCTGGCTTTAGCGACCACCACAGCAGACATTTGTATAACCAAGAATCAGGCTTTGGAGAGTGTGCTGCAGCCCCTAAGAGATGCTAGCCGCTCCTGTAGGCCCAAAGCTGAAGACAAGCCAACATCACACAGTACTGTGCCCAACACCAGAGTACAGCTACAGTGATCCGACAACTGTTTTCACCAAGGAGCTCTGACACTCCATCCCAGGAACCCACCTCATTACCAAATCTCTGGCAACAACTCTTCCTCCTCAAGGCTTCACTTGATCTCCTACAGCACCTAACACAGCACAAATCTCCTCTTGCCAGGTTTGCCATAGCCTGTCCAAAAAACAGTAGTAAACTTGCCCAAAATACACAGTAAAAGCATCACATCATTTTATTACATGAAATCCTTCAGCTGCAGCTCTCTGTAAGCAATTAAAGCAAGCATCACGGAAGCCATCGGCTGTGCTGTGCCTACACAGCCCAGTATCTGCAAAAGCCTGCAACTCACGAAGGTAGTTATAGGGAAAAAGAAAACCAGGAACCAAACTCCCACAGATTTGCATTTTTTCAGCTAATCTTGCCAATAATAGCTCAATTGTTTCCTTATAGAGAACTGCAGGGAGAGTTCGTTACCAAAGCAGAACTGAATGCTTTTAAAGCTGGAGAGGAAAAAAAAGCATTAAAAAAATCAGCTGCTTTTATCTCCCTGCCTTTAGCACAAGCACTATACTTGGAAACACGCTTCTCCAATTAAACCTTTGGTCTCACTGGAGATTTCCAAGCCATGACGCTCCTTTTTCCTTCTTCCCAGGTCACCCACCACCACCACAATGCACCAGTGCCCAAGAAAGGGCTGCACTCATTTCTGAGTCACTGGTGTGACACCTTTTACAGTAAGAGGGGATCATTAAAATCATAGAATGGTTTAGGTTGGAAGGCACCTCAAAGATCACCCAGTTCCAACCCTCCACCATAGGCAGGGACACCTCCCACTAGAACAGGTTGCTCAAGGCCTCATCCAACCTGGCCTTGAACATCTCCAGGGAGGAAGCAGCCACAATCTCACTGGGCAACCTGTGTCAGTGTCTCACCACACTCACTGTAAAGAACCCTTTCCTAACATCCAGTTTAAATCTCCCCTCTGCCAGTTTAAACCCATTACTCATTGCCCTGTCATTACAAGACCTTGTAAATTGTCCCTCCCCAGTCCTCCTGTAGCCCTCTTCACATACTGGAAGGCCACTCCAAGGTCTCCTCAAAGCCTTCTCTTCTCCAGGCTGCAGAGCCCCAACTCTTGTAGCCTGTCCTCACAGCAGAGCTCTTCCAGCCCTCTGAGCATTTTCGTGGCCTCCTCTGGACTGGCTCAAACAGTTCCATGTCCTTCTTGTGTTGGAGGCTCCAGAACTGCACACGGTACTCCAGATGGGCTCCCAGGAGAGCAGAGAAAAGGAGCAAAATCCCCTCCCTTGCCCTGCTGGCCATGCTGCACTTGCTGCAGCCCAGTACACAGTTGCTGTCTGGGTTGCATGCACACTGCTGGCTCATGTTGAGCTTTCTTCAACTCAGAGCCCCAAGTCCTTTTCCTCAGGGCTGCTCTCAGCCATTCCCCACTCAGCCTGGAGCTGTGTTTGGGATTGTGCTGACCCAGTCCAGAAGCCTTGACTCTGAAATGCCTCTATGGAAATGGAAGTGCCATTCACAGGCAACTAGTTCTACATCTTAGCCTCCATTGCTGCTAGAAGGTAGGAGTCTACTAACTCTAGTGCTCACTAAGAGAGCTCCTGAGCAGTCTTGTATTCAGTTTGAGTGTTTCAGATGATGGAACAAGGATGTGGAACCATGACTTCAGCTTCCCACTTGGGGTATAATGGCCAAAGTTGCAGGACAGCACAACGAGCTAATAGAGGACTGTTAGTCCGTACCAATGGCACAAAGACCCAGACCACACCAGACTTCAAATAACTCTGAAATCGAATGATAAAACAGGAAGAGGCTTTCCTCTTTGGTTCCAGGCTTAAAACCACTAAGCCACAAAACCTGTGGCACTGGGAAACCAACTCACCATCACATACTGGCAAATTGAGAAGCATAGATGGGGCTCTGAAACTAAGCTCCACAGCTTCCGCCCACGTGCCACTAGCTCTGGCATAATCCAGCACGCTGAATGGTTTTTAAAAAGGCAGATCTCTGCTTTCTTTCCCATGTCTCAAACACTCCAGCTATGGAAATGCACAAATAAACATCAAAATCATCACAGCTACCAGTGGCAGTCTTTAAATGATTCATTTATTTATGACGAATAAAACATGATGGAGAGCTGTCATAAAAATGACAGAGATCTAATCTCATACGACACACAAGGGCACTTCTGCTCACGTCACTAAGAATAAACTGCCCTCTGCAAAACCCAAAGAATTTACTGGGGCCTGAGTGCCTCTGCCATACAAGTAAAGAAGTACTTACAGTTATGGGTTTCACATCAAAATGAAGGAGAGGAAATGGAGAGAAGAATGAGTAAAGGCAGAAAACATGAGGTGTGTTGACAAAAAGTAATTTCAGATTCAGAGTTCTACTCTACTTTTGTAAGTTTTTCATGGTTAATAGAAAAAATTAATAGTCCTGACCACACAGAAAAACTGAGCTTGCTGCTGAAAGAAATATTCTGAAAGAGATCTTAATTAATCTGCTTTCAGCAAGCAAGAAATGTAATGACATAAGGGGCTGCTTGTACCCTAAATTTTGCGGTATTCATTCTTGGCCTGTTATTTCTTTCCTTAACAATTCAGCATCAAAGGAAACAATTGCACACAAAATTATAGAACAGGCAATCACTGCTTTTCTGCAGGACACCTATCACTAACTCCAGTCAATTGCACAGCAGCTAATCACCACATTCTGGAACAAAAACAAGTGTTTAGCCTCTGCAAACCACCGAATGATCCTTCCACCTCGGTCAGCTTTGCTAGAGCTGAAACCTGGCAATCAGTTCTGGGCACTGTACATCAAGCTCAGCATCAAGTGAGACAGAGGTCCCTTCCTACTCATAACATCCTGGGAGTTGCTGGACAAGGAATGGCAGAGCCCCGTGTAGTGTCCAGGTAAAGTCTTTACAAATCACAGCAGCTGATTACATTCAAGAGAAAAAAAAACAGACTGGAAAAATCTCTCTAGGTCAATCCAACCCTATTTCCTAAGAACACTAACAGTGAAGTCCCTTTCTGCAATCCCACGTGAAGTAGTTTTGGCCTAATGACTTTAAGCCTCAATAAACCCCACTTCTTGCTATTACTACAATAAATTCCATGTCCATCGCACTGCTCTGCAGCAGAGCTGCACACAAGCAGCTGCTAAGGCAAACTTCTCAAAATAAGGAGCTACCACATCCTCTAAGTGAACGGGCTGTCCAGGGAGGTGGTGGAGTCGCTGTCCTTGGAGCTGTTCAAGGCAAGACTGGACATGGCACTTGGTGCCACGGTCTAGCCTTGAGCTCTGTGATAACGGCTTGGACTTGATGATCTGCAAGGTCTCTTCCAACCCTGATAATACTGTGATACTGTGAGTGCTGCATGAGCTAACCCACAGACCTGCAAAGACCCAGGAAGGCACCCAATAACACCACAGATAGCTGTAAGGAGCGATGCCTGCTGGCCTCTTGACAAGCAGTTCCACCTAAGAAAACAGATGAAGCATTTTAATGTATTTTGGGGGAAAAAAGAACCGTTTCATAAATTCATAGTTAGCAAAGTCTCACTTTGCTTGTGAAGGTTTGGTCCTAGCCACAGCAAAACCAGTCCCATGGCCTCCACAGTGAGAGAATATCCAGAAAATCCCTTTCTTAATAGACATGCTCTGCATCTGACAGCACTGCTGGCTCTGGCTGCTTTAGGGACTGAAATCACTTCTCTACTCATATGCAGCTCTCTGCAGTGCAAAACACAATACCAACGGAAAGCAGGAGCTGGACTGTTCCCGGCTCGTACTTCATCAGACCTGCTGCAGACCTGCTGTTATTCCTGGTTGGAACATGTGAGCCATGAAAAACACAGCCTGACAATCGGTTTATAGGGCTGGCAACTGGGTGTCTGGAGACAGGAAAAATTGTTCATAGATGATGTGTATTTCAGCTAGAAGTCATTAAATGGCCTTGAATCAGGGAATGCCATTTTCCAAGAACCAGTATTCAGATTTCTGTCACATATTAAGGATTCCTTTAACCTATAAAATTCCCCTTAGAGTATTTTGGGGATATTTTTTTGGTTTAAATAAATAAAATAAATGTTATGTTCAGTTCCTAGAAAATAGCAACCAAGAAAGCAAGTTGGCCAAAATACTATTGTGACAACAAACCAGTAACTGTTAAAACACGAAACTCAATACACAGCTCTCTAGACACTGGTCTGCAGTATACAGAAGGTGATTGTAAAGTAATCTGTTCAGGGAAAGAAATGCCCTGACAGATAATTCAGCTTTACTCTGCACTAGTGAAAAAAGACTCAGTAAGAAAAATCAAACCCAGGCTGCTGTCTGCAGGGACACTTTCAAGTCAATAGTTTCTACAGAAAATGTACATCCTTTCTGCAGCTACAGAGGCTGCTGCTTTCCTTAAGGACTTGATATGTTAAATTATTTCCCCACTGATTCTAGTTTCCATCCTTTTTGACCTCTCCAAGAGAATAACCAGTGCTCCAGTTATCTAACACCATCAGACTGACCAAAGTGAATACATAACAGAAGATCTGAGGAGGAAGAATGAACGCAGGAACTGGCTTTCACTGGGATCTCTACATTCTGCAGAGCTGAAGGAAGGCTACAACATAGGGAATGGCTTGAGAGGAAAGTACAAAGAGAAAGGATCTGGCAGGCAAATGAGACACACGTGTGGAGGCAGCCTGTCATCCATCTCCCAAGATGGAGATCTCTCTTTGTTCTTCTGCTGGGGAAGTTTCTAGACATCCAGCTTGCAGAATGTGCAAGATGAAGTTAGTGCACATCTAACAAAAATAGTTACATTTGGAAAATCCACAGAGATGCAGGGACCAGCCCTGAACACAGGGATGTTCCTGGTTGTCAGGGTAACATTATCACCCCAGACAACAGAGACGTCAGCAGCAATCTGCAGCACACATTGGGTACCAAGTATCCCAGGCTTCCTGCTTCCTCCTTCTCATTAAGCCACAGAGGATGCAGGTAACTGTTGCTAAGGTGTGGCTCAGAGTTTTATTGTATGTTAGTAGTCCAAAAAAGCCCCAAATCTGGCTGATGCCTAGAACACAGACTTAGCGGTGTTACCCATGCCACTTTCTGACCCAAGGAAAACGAATCAACAGCAGAAAAAAGCAGAACTGCGAGGAGCCTCTTACTGAAGGTAAGACTGTCCAGCAGGTGTGGTCAGACCCAAGGCCATACAGTAGCCTTCCTCAAACCAATCACCACTCACTTGTAAACATGCAAGCATGCAGCAGAATAAATGAGTAGATGAACATTTTTTGCTTGTGTGCCTTGCTAGTGATCCTATACAGCAAATGAAGTCACACAGCTACCTAAAGCAATAATGTGCCATTTTGGAGGAACCTTTACTAATCAAAGTAGTCACAATTTCTAACAGTCACTGATCCCCCAGCACTACCAAGGTGCACCTGGAGAGCACTCTTCTGTTGCAGTCTGCTCACTTGGTTTTTCAGATGGATATTTTCAGAGATGTATCCAGCTGAAAAGAATTCCCATAGAGTAGAAAACATCACACATTCTGAATTTGGAATACTAAAGGTGACAAGAACAGCCTTGTCATTTTTTGATCTTACTGTGTCAGTGCTGACATTTTCTTTACAGAATATCCTCCTAAAAAAAACAAACAAAAAAAAAAATACTGAAACCATTTTGTTTAAATCCCTGCTAGGCAGTGCTTAAGAAACACTCAATCAGCACATGTTAGCAGTTGGGCAGGAGAAAGAAATGTCATTCAGGTACAAGTTTGCTGTTTCACTGTGCTGTTATTAGGGGACAATTTATCTCCAGCAAGAATTAATGAGAAAGAAAGATTTAAGTAAAATAAATGTGGGAAAACCTAAGGAAAAAAGATGAGGAACACCACTCTAGATTGAGAGCAGCAAACTGTACAAGCTATGTGCTCCCAATCACAGCTGCAACCTGGCCCTTCCCCAGCTGGTGAAAGATCTTGCTGCTTCACGTCTGAAGTCCAGATAGCTGAGCTCTGCTCATCTTTCATTCCCTGACACATCATAAAACTGGCCAGTTTGCATTTAGGGCCAAGAGGTCATACAGGACAAATGAAGTCTCTCCACAGTAATTTCAGTCATTACTGACTGCTTCTGCTAGACTTGAACCTGAGTTGGTGTTGCAAGCATAACTATTTAAACCCATAAACACACAAATGCCTTCCTCACACATACCCTCGTGACCATTATGCAGCCCCACACCTCACACCACACATCCACAAATACAGAGAGTTTTCAAGTTATATATAACTCAAGATGTCTATTAGCAGATGTAGGAACCATCAGCTGGCACTGAAGCTGCCTAGCAAGCAGCCACACTCGCAAATAATACCTTGCTTCACAGAATTTACAGATTACTAACCTGTAAATGAAGTTTGCTTCATCAGTATGGGAATGGCACTTCCCACATGTAGGCAGACAACACCTCTCGTTCCCCAGGTGCCGTGCACATCCTTCCCTGCACCAGCTTAACGAGTCCCCATCCCTGAGCTGCTGAGGAAGAAACCCTCTGGGCTTCATTAGCACTGTTGCAGAATTAAACAGAGCAGACTCCCAACAGCCACCAAACGTGGACAAAGTGAACACAGCTGTCAGGTACATACACATAACAGCACTCTAGAGTTTTGATGAGCTTTACCTGAAGTTGTTTCTTTTTTCCTTTATTTTCATAGCAGAACAGCATTTGAGGAAGCTGAAGTTTATTTGTAGGCTGTATAAATGTAGGCAACTAGCTCAGAAGATTTTTAGGTGATCTCAATATTCATCTATGAGAAAAGTCAGGGCAGACTTTCAACTCATCCTGAATCCTTAGATACTTAGTGAATCCCCAAATAAAAACAGCATAGGCTATAACAGAAATTCATTGATGTGCGAGAACTGGAAATTAGAGCTATTTGAAGGAATCAGACGGTTATGAAGCTTATACAGAGTCAATGATAAAATGATTTTTGTGATTCTTTTCAGCTGAAGGATTTATCTTAGCCTACTGCAGAAGGACACCTGTTTGTAACTCAGAAGAAAAGAGTGTGCTCAGTAAACTTGCACAGGCATAACTCAGGTCAGGACTCGGCTAAGTATATCTAATACTGGTTTAAAAAATAGCTTTTTTGTGTCATCTGCACTAATTGGCTGACATGAATTCTGATTCTTCCGTACACTGTAAGTGTCCTTAACTGCTGAATTTATTTTGCTTTTCATTAAAAGAAAGAACCCTGGCACAAGTGCCCTGGCTTGGGGTTGTCATTTCATGCCATGGGCAATCCCTCCTCCTTCCACCCACCAGCTCTGCCCTCCTCCCTCCACCACAGACTTCACACCTTCCTGGTTTTGCCAATTCCTGACTGCCCAAAGCTTCTCCTTTTGAAATGAAAACCTCAAGAGCCAGAAGTCAAATCTCAGCCATTTATCTCCGTGACATTACGTGTGTTTGGTGCATGCCTTCAAGGATGTCTGTATGACTCTCCAGGATCAAGGATGATCTCTGCCTCCCCCTCTCAAACACAAAAACAATCAGTGCAAATGCTTTAATAGTAACACCATAGCCATTCATCACTGCTCATCTTCAAGAGCCACAATCTCTGCTTTGAAGTAAGGATCGGTTACATGACAGCACCGCCCCCCTCAGTAATCAGATCCCTTTTATGGCAAGTTTTCTGGTATACAACAGCTGGTTTTATTATTATTAATGCAGCACACTGCCTACGAAAAACCTGACCTGAATGGGATAAAACCAAACCAGCTGTTTCGTCTCCTTTCATCTATCCACATCTCAAAGGAAGCTTTGTGCACCACCAGTTTCCACCAAAGAGCTGTAAAATCACATCACAACAGGGGCCAGTGTATGTGGGTCATCCACAAACCAGTTACCCTGGGCCCCACCAACCAAAAGCTCTGCTCAGCCAACCCTCCCTTGCTTAATCTCACCAGGCTGAACAGGCACGGAGGAAAACAACCAGCACTGCTCCACTTAATGCCTCCAGTGAACAAATAAAGACACAAGACAGGCAGCATGGTCAGGGGTAGAGCCTGCCCTGAATTCCAGACACAGGTATGACCATGGGAAACTGAGTGCCAGAGATTACAAAATCAACCCCCAGATCCTAACTTAGGTCTGTCAGCTTGCCTCTGCACACAATATAGAAATCACTTTTTCTTCACCAAAGACTCCCCAACAGCCTCCATAGTTACCCTGGGTTTGCAGGCCATACTTCTGTCTCTCAGAGAGATGCATCAGTACTGCCCACCAACTCAAGGTGACAAAAGCTCTAAACCAGAACTTTTTCTTTACAGATCTCTTTTAATTTCAGTTGCAAGGAACAATCAGAGAGCAGAAGCAGCCCACACATAAACCAAAAACATCCCCCAGTCACTCCATGGACTTCTTCAAGGTTCACCCACAGGTCACCATAGCTCCCATTTAATGATCCCAGACATGATTACTGGTAAAGCCTGGAACCAGAACAATTCTATTTTACAGCAACACCTTAAGTAAAAACGTAGCTCACTAAGATACTGCAAGAGTTAATTAGTGTGGATTTGACCTGAGATTACATTGCCAGCACCAGAAGATGACACGTGGAAAGAATGTTTTCAGGTATTATTTAAGCCATGGCTCTGGCACGGCTGACTCTTTCCAGGCTTCTTCTCAGACAGCAGTAATTATATTTTAACAAGAAAAGCCATTCAAGACACCATTTTTTGTAGCCTGAAAATAAAAAAATCATTCACATAGATGCTTATTTCCTACAGCAATAACTATGGAAATAGGATGCAAAGAAGGTGCAGGAGCAGTCTTGCACACACATCTTAGGCTTCCTCTTCTTTAAGCTGTCCTCTCAGGATTCACAAGGTGGTGCCCCACACGTACCTTAAGGAGCCGGTCAGCTTTATGGGGAAGCACAGCTACTAGCGGAACATGCTCTGTGCACCAGCAGCTGCACACTGCATAGAGGCCAACTCTGACTCAGGACAGTCAGAACTACCCTGAGAATTCAACAGCCCACCTGAGCCCAGGGCAGCCCAGGACACATGGATGTGCTGGGCAAGGCCAGTGAAGCGTCATTGGGTGGCTCTCAACTCTCACACTTGTTCCAGTGAGACCAGAGATATTTCGGTGGCCTTTCACCAGTGGGAGCCTCTGGAACATGGGTGCAGTAGAGCCTTGGCAGAAATGAGGTGTCATTAAGCAGTAGCTCTCTAAAACACACGTTACAAAAGTGTCAACACTGTCCCAACACAGAACAAATAAAGATAGTTGTAACAGACTTGAATTGGATCTGAACGAGACACAAATTTGTATCTGGCTGTTCAAAACCCTGGCAGTTTGGTTTCAGCACTACAGAGACAATGAAGGTTCAGGACAAACTGCAGAACAGAGTCAGGAACAAAAACACCTGACAGTATCACCACTAGCCACTCAAGTTTTGATGATGACAAAATGCTATCTTTTTAGAGGTAACAGTAAACAATTTCCAACTTGGCAGAAGAACTGAAGCACTGTTATGGAGACTAATCACCTGGAAGCAGATGTCTGCACACACCCGCACTGCCACGTAGCTACAATAAAAACAGAGGCAAGATTCTTTAACATTTGCTACTTTCACTAGCTTTAGTTTGCATGCTGTGCGTAAAGGGTCAGACACATTAGCCCCTCTTCTGAAAGCAGTACCATTTCAGAGTTCATTTTCATCACTCAATACAGTCTTACAGGGGTAAAGAACCCAGCTGGCTACATGCAGGCACATTTCCCTCTCTAACCTTCTCATACCCAAGCTACAGTCATAGGAAATGAGGATGAAAGATCAAGGCAGGCTTCAGCTTATGCCGCTAACTGGTGTACAGAGGCAACAATTGAGCTCCAGGCTCCAAAGGTGGCCTCTGACAGCGTGATCAGCCAGTTTCTTCTGCAATCCCCAATGCAAATGTAATGAGCCTGGGGAAATAGGAGTCGTGCTATGTGCAAAGTCAGATGCACACCCAGCTTGGCTACTAGTAGCCATCCACACCAGAGCTGTACATCTCACTGCAACTGGGTCAGCCAAGTCCCCTCCCAGTGCCACCCCATGCCCCACAGTCACGCTGAAGCAAAAGGTGAGTCACCTGTGGCAGGCACCTGCCTTCCTCCAGTGAATATAAATGGAGCCAGAATAACCAGCTCTGATGGAGGCACCTCAAAGCTGGGCATCTGAATGAAGGTAGATGAAGCCTGCTCATTACCTCTGAGTCACAGCTCCTCTCCAGTTTTTCCACCTGAGGCTGCACCACTATGTAACACCCACAGGCAGGACTTCACATTCCAGGCTGGCCAAGAGCAGTCTGCAGAACTGAGGATACAACATTGGACAGCTATACCACAAATGACCCCAGGCCTGCTGCAAAGGAGCCTTGCCAGATCACCCTGTGCATTTCAAATTCCCCAAAAATTAATCTTTAAGTGCTGTGGTAGAAATAAGCTCATGGATCCTCCGTGACAAAAGCAAAGCTCTCCTCCAGTCTGGCTGCCAGGGCTGAACCCTCCCTCGGAGCAGGGAAGCTGCAGGTTTCACCTAGCACTGTCAGCCCCGCTGTGAACCCTGCATTAGCTCTGCAATCCCAGGGAAGGTAAAAGCCATGCTAAAAATTGCTTTGATGACCAAACTAAGGAGATGAGGCTTGAAACTGCAGAAAGCATTTCTGCCGTCACAATGTTATGCTGTCATTTTATCAGACTATAAATAGATGTAAAAATATTTACTGAAGACCAGATTCTGCAGAGCTGAATTTACCCTTGGCATTGTGTAAGGAGAAGAACTAAATGGGGCTGGTAACAGGGCTCCAGAAAGAACAGATTCCCTTCTCCTGCAGTCCACATTTTTCTGTTTCTTAAATTAACAAACTCGCACTGGTACTTTTCTCTTCAAACAGTATCCACAGATGCCCAATGTCTGATGATGAGTTGGAATGAAATCTGGCACTTGTGGTCCCTTGCTGCCAGTCTTTCCTTCCTCAAGCAAGCAAACTTTTGCTATAACCATAACCAAAAACTAGAGATGGGCAGATTGAACTGAAATACTTTCCAATTATAACCAGCTCAAGTACCTCTGAAACACTTTTAGCATTAACATTTCATTTCACTGAAAGAGTTTACAGTACTTGAATATTTTGGTAAGTATAATGGATTAATGACCTGCTGACACAAAACAAGGATGATCCACCTGGACTTTTGGAAAGCCTTTGACACAGCCCCCACAACTTCCTTCTCTCTAAGCTGGAGAGATGTTGATTTGATGGGCAGGCTGTCCAGTGGAATAGGAATTGGTTGGATAATTGCATCCAAGCAGCAGTGGTCAACAGCTTGATGCCCAGATGCAGACAGGGTACAAGTGGTGCTCCTCAATGGTCTGTACTTGGACCTGTGCTGCTCAGTATCTTCATCAATGCTATGGACAACGAGATTGAGGCACCCTCAGCAAGTGTGCAGATGATACCAAGCGGAGTGGTGCAGCTGATAAGCCTGAAGGATGGGATGGGTGCCATCCAGAAGGACCTGGACAGGGTGGAGAGGAGCGGTTTCCTCATCCACACAGCTTTCCACCAGCATGGAAGTATGGTCAGTGGCACAGGTGGAAAAAGACTCCAAAGCCGGAGGAAAAACAGGAACAAGACCCTTCACCATTAACTTTTTTCTTCAGTTCTACCTCCATACTGTAAGGGAAAAACAGCAAGCAGCCAGGCAAGGGCTCACAGCAGCAAAACTTCCACAAGGCACAGCATCCAAGACCCCATTACAGAGATTCCAGAGTTTTTTTGCTGGCCATTTAATTGCCTCCTCCAAAAGTCTCATTTAAACATCTACAGTGTTGTTAGGTCACCACAATTTGCTTGCCTACAAGAGAGAACTTCGAGGCTGCTCTCCATAATCCACCCTAAACAGTGACAAGTGTGCCCAAACCCTTCAGGGGGAAAACGCTGGACTAAGGAGGGTTGAATGTCTCTCTGGCAGCTGCAAGTGAAGTGCTGAAGTGCTGGGTGCTGCCTCAAGCAGATCATCCAGCACTGGGTAGGGGGGTTTCAGCTGTGGTACACCAAAATCAGATCCAGCCAGGCAATAATAAACATCAGAAACTATTTTCAAATCACTGCTGCACACAACAGCCTATTGAAAAGGGATGCAGTGTGTGACTCACTGTAGTCTTCATACACTGAATGGATTTTTCCACACTGCAGTTGGGCTCCACACCAACAGGAAGAAGGTTATTTTTCTCAGTGAGGATCATTAACAATTCATATGCAGCAGTTTCTACCATATGTGGCTCATCAGCTGACTGCCTTGATCTGTTAAGCAGTTGGGGGGGGTTCTTCTATTTTAAATGAGGAGCACATTATTTTATACTTTCCATAATATTACAGTGAATGACACCAAGTCATTTGCTGTGAAAGAAGAGTTACTCTTATTCAGAAACACAGTTGTTATCTAAACATGGAGCTCACTTTTTTCCTTTTCTCCTATGGACTTGCTGGGGAACAAAGAGATGTGGGAGGATGCTTGCAAGACATAAAAAGCTTCAGAAGTTTCCAACTGGTATCATGCACTGATAAAACTTCATTTCAATTGGCTAAGAAACTAGAGAAACAAGGCAGAAAATTCATAGTAAAGAACAGTTTTCTCACTTCCTTTCAATCATTGCTTAGTTCATCAAGAAAGGAGTAAAGTCTTTCAATCAACATAGAAAAGGCTGAGTTTTAATCAAATACTTTAGAAAACTTACAGATTTCAAAGCATTTTTCTACCAATCTCAGCACTATCTCTGCTGCACTTCCTCCCTGAACTGAATCACCATTTTCTAAGTATCCAATTTTTAGTTAAATACGAGCAATTAGAGAAAACACAGCAAAAGAGAAAATCATGATTCCACATCAGCCTTATGCAAAGTTACAGTTACTGAAATCAGTGAAATCATCGCACGGAGCGAGAAAAAGATGTGTGCTACGTTTCTGCAAGCTGCTTGCCAAGACACTCTCACAGGTACACAAGACTCTGGTCAACAGCCCAGCAAATTCATGTTGGCATCCCTACTCCCACTGCTGCTTTCTGGCCCTTCCCTGGGTAGAGCACTGGCTTCATCCTCTCCTGTAAACCAGAGTCATTTAGTCAATGAATCCTACTTTAAATCTTCTCCACCTAAGAGTCCCAGAGCAGGCAGAACTGACTTTGTTAATGAAACACAAACCTCTGCAAAAGAAAGTACCACAAGCAAGCAATGAATCCATGCAGTCAGATGGCCTGGCCCAGAACAGATCTGTTTTCAGAAAAAGGTGGTAGATGAAGTCTGACCTGGGGTTATTTTGGCTGCCCTCCAGATTCCTAATCCTGTTCTTCATCTGCTTCAGAAAGAAGGTAAACTGAATGCACTCAAACCCAGTATTTAATGGTTTCTTCACTAACAGGAAAACACAAGAGCTTCTAAACTGTCTCAAAGAATACTGCCAGAAAGCAAGCAAAGGAATTTTGGCTGTTTTGCTGTACCAAACAGCCAGCAATACAAACATCACCAACACAGTGAGGGCCATGCTGAAACGGTCCCGTGATGGTTGTTTTGAAAAGAAACTTGGTTTAAAATTAAACTTAACCATGTACTCACAACCAGAAAAAAAAAAACCAACAAAACAGATCCAGCATAGGCGACTCCAGGGTCTGCTCCTCACCTCTGATGCAGTTTGGGGCAAACTCTACACTTCCACAGCACACTCAACACCCCTCACTTTTCATCAGCTGTGGGAATTTGAAACACAGCTCCAGAGCTGAGATGTCACAGGCAGCATTTGTAGTTCCATGCTGCTCTACAGAAGCCAAGCCTGAGTTTAAGGTTTCAATATTTTATTAAGATTACTCTTACCATGCTCAAGGGATTGGCCCAGAGATTAGTATGAACTCTTGTTTGTGCCTTAGATCCCCACAGGGTGCACAATCATGTAAGTGTGGTGGTGCTCTAATGCTTCACTGCCATAGGCAGCTGAATGAACCACCTGCATCTTCCAGGTGCTCTGCTTTGGTGTCCCAAGCAACGACCTTGCTGCACTATCCAAAGTCTACTTTCAACATAAAGAAAGATGAAATCTGACAACCCTGGAAGGTGGAATACTACTATAGCAAGACTTAAGAAATTCAGTTTATGGTACAGTAATAATACAGCATATCACTAGCAAGATGAAATTGGCTCAGAGGTCACAGGAACAAAGGTGAAATCAAGCGAGAGTCTTCCTCTGAAAGGCAAAGACAACTTGATAAAGACATCAATCAAGAGTTATTTTGGAAATGGATTGGATGATGCTTCTAAAGGCATCAAAAGGGCTTACTATTTTAGACAAGAAATTCTGGGAAATAAAACCTGTTTCATTTATAGATACTTTCCAAGTTCATTTGCAATTGATTATAATATACACATACAAATAAACCTCTTCTGAACCTGTGGAAATTTTAAACCTCTTCTTGATAGAACAAAGTATGCTTTCTGTTCCAACAGAACAGTACTAAGCTGGAAAAAGGGTAGGACTTTTTCTTGTTTCTTTTTGTCCTAGCAATAAAATTTCTTTTCAGCTTGACTGAATATTCAGGAAGCATCAAAGGAATGATTTTGGTGGGGACTGAAGGAAGGAAATTAGCCAAGAACTTGGGGGCAACTTCTGCAATGGTTTCATAGACTTGAGAATTCCTTTCTGACGGATTGATTCTGATACACTTTGAATCCATTTAGATTTAAGCCTTCTTCTGTCCCTACACAGCTGAGTACCTTCAGCTGTACTAGCCATTGATTCTTTGATTGGAGTGAATAGCAGGGAAGGCAGAAGATCATCTTGATCACGCAAACAAAAGCACACACAAACAAGATACAAGCAATACTGCAAAAATGGGAGGTGTGAGCTAAAATAGGCAATATTTTTACAGATAGCCAACCTGCAGAAAGGAAATACCATCCTGAAGTCTCATATTAGACAACACATCTGATAACAAAACAATGCTTAAGAGCTGCTTAAATTAGAAAGCCTGCAAGGCTCTGTGCGACACTGCTGCAGTATCTGCAAGATCTTATTCACTGTTTCCAAGTGCAGCCCCTTCTGCTTCAGCTCACCAGCTGACAACACATCCCCATGACAACCCAGCAGCCGCGGAGCGCAGCACCCAGCCTACTGCGCAGCCCTCCAAAAGCAGTTATGTGCCAGCACACGAGAACGTGTCTCCTCTCGCTGCTGCTGCGGGGCCACACATGTGTGTCACCTCGGATCAGCACACTAAAATGAGAATGGCATTAGGTGCATGCCAACCACCTCAATGCTCAGCTAACTTGAAGTTCAACACCCACAGTACCGTTGCAGCAATCTAATATACTGCTTATATGTGAGCTGCCTGGAGAAAAAGGTTTTTTAGCAGCCCAAATGTCTACCTCCTGCATGAGCATTATCAATGGCCAACCTAAGCTTGCAGGCAGATCTTATACCAGGGAAACTGGTTTTCATCCCCGACAATATGCGAAAGATGTCTGCTGATGGTAAGGTTTGAGTTGAACAAAACATTACTCCTGCAACTACATTTGTCTAGATCAGCAGTGCAGACAGATTATATTAATTTCACCACTAAAAGCAAAAGAATTGGCTGTATTTATCACAAACAACATCAAGCACTGTCTACCCCAGCAGCTGTACTGCTGGTTCAGTTGTTCTCTGTTATATAAGCTCCGTTTTGCAGCTCTAGGTGATACAGGGAAACCTCAAATTCGTGCCGCTTTGGAAGTTTATATCATAGCACAGAGACAGAGAAAAAATTGTTGGGAAAACTCAGAAGATCATCTGCTCTATTATTTTGCAGTACTTCCACTTCAGACGTTTCATGAAGGCAGTCCCACCAGCCACTCTGGGCAAAGAATAAACAGGTTTGTCAATCAGCTACTCAAGCACTAAAATGAACCCTGGTTAAAACAGATACAATTGTCACAAGCCAAAGGTAGTCGGTACTTGTGGGTGCTATTTCACCTTCACCCATGAGGAGACTTCAGCTAACAGAAACCAAGAACAATGGCTCATTACCTTCGACCTTCAGTTCTCCCAAAGAGATGTGGCAAGCCCTGCCAGAACAGAGCCCCTTCAGTGCAACACCCTGATGAACACATACTGCTTGCTACGTTTTTTTCCTGACTATTGTTTCCAAAAATTGGTTCTGGAAAACAAATCCTGCCAACAGGGGCTGGATTCAGGGGCTTGCAGGCTCACAATTCAGCTTTTCCCAGAGAGCATAAAATCACACTCAAGACTGTTCAGCTGGCATTTGATGTCAGCCTCGCAGAGACAGAGCTGTTGTTCAAGTATCGCACAGCTACTGCTGCTGTACTCTTAAAAGACTGCTTGTGTTTCAAGCTAGAGTACAAGACTGAAGCGTGGCATTTTCTAATCATCTCCTCTGGCAACTTCTTCTGCTTTGTGTGCATCATACTTCCCGTTATTTCATCATTTGGGAATCTGTTGCTGAATCAGCTCACAGTATTCATAAAGTCACACCAACTGCACAGGGTACTTGATGGCAACAATAGTTCTTAGCTCTTCAGCATTATTCCATGTGCCTTAGCCTTTCCTCATCCACATCCATATCCATCACCTGCAAGTGAGCCAAACAAGGAGTAAGGATGCTTGGTGGGCCAAAGTACCTTGTGAGAACAGGCTGCCCAAGTGGGTTACTGCAGTTTGCAGTGACATTGCTATACCTGTGCGCTTCAGAGGCCTTGGAGGACACATTGAGTTAAAAATTGCCTGGCACTTCAAGACAGCTCCCATGAAGCAGCACACAGACAGCACTCACTGCGTAACTGCCACCTTCTGGGAGCTTCCCCAGCTCCAGACCATCATCAGAACCTGGTGTTCACACTCAGGAAAAGCCCATGAGCTACCTGTGCCCTGCAGCCTGCAAATCCCACCTGTCTCTGATGAACAATTTCACATTCTTTCTAGGAAAGGTTTTAGGACGCCTGCCAAAACACATTTTCCTTCATTGTGCCTGCCTCCTGCTGTCACCACAAGGACACATGGGATGGCTGGAGATGAGGACCTACCACAGAGCAGATAACCATATAAGGGATTTCCCAGGGAACATGAAATCAATGCTGCTTGCCAGGGCAGTTCATGCAGGCACCAGGCCAGTAAGCCAGTCAGGGAGCCAGTACTGCTCCACACAACAGCACAGGGTCAGTGTCAGCACCCTGCACCCTGAACTGACCCCCGCTGCCAAGCACTGTAGCCTGCAAGTGATGTTCTGAGTGGTGCACCAAGTGCATTCTGGGGTGAAAGTCCAATTTTCCAAGGCAGATTAGCCACACAAGGACCCACATTAACTGCAGGTTCTGGGCACTAATCCATCAAGACAGGTGCAGAAGCCACAAGCTCACTGCTGCTTCAAGAGTTTTGGGACTGCAAGCCAGAATCCCCGTGCACTCTTGGGCTAGGGACACAAAGCCCTCTGGGTCCAAGTGCAAGAGCAAAGCAGCACAGAACAGCAAACCTTCAGTGTGGGAGCTGCTCAGAACTAGCTGGGAGAAATGCTGCTGACCCTGTAACAAACCCCTCCTCTGGCCTTCTTCACACATTATTGTTTCACAGAAACAAGAGGTGAGCTTGACCATTGAAATGACCCCTCCAGACACATCTCTGTTAGAGAAAGTTTCCATTAGCTCTTTTTAAGGACACAGAAGCAGCTAAACTACATTCCTCCTAACGAGTTGCACTGGTGTGCTGCAACAAAAGTACCTTCCAACATCAACAACAAAAAAATCTTGTCATGAGAGGATGCTGACACTCTGCTAGGTAAATCCTGGGAGAACACCTGAAAGGCTTACAGAGCTCTCCATTGCCACCATCTACCCCTGCACTAGGAGGAATAGGGAAAGATGAGACTTTCTGCTGTCTTTCCTGCTCTTACTGAGACCAGCAGACCTCATTGTATGGCCGTTCTTCTGGCTGAGTAAGCACAGCTCCCTCTGGAGCCAAGCAATCTAATTTGGATCATTAGGCAGAGGCACTGCTACTGAAGAAAGTAAGATGTTTCTCTCCTCCAGCAGCTGAGCTCAATGCCATGTTCTCAGTCTGTGCCAGCTCCAAAAATTCCACCAGTTTCAGGTCAGCAACTGACTGCCAAGACAGACAGACAGACAATACAGTCTCTGTTTTGAAGATAAGAGAACGCATGAAGGTCACACACTGTCTTCATCTGTTCCTGCTGCTGAAGCACATCACAGGTGAAGAACAGGTAACTCCAAGGACATCTATGTAGCTAGGACCTGAATAATGCTTACACTGTGCCAAACCAATGCCACAGTCACCAATGTATCTCCCTCTTCCTCTCTTGTAAGGAGAGGAAGCACCTTCATTAATTGCAAACACGTACATCCTAGCATCCTATCTTATAACCCAATGGGATCCAGCTCTTCCTCACCAAAACTTTACCGGTGCTATTAACCAATCATCAGACACTTTAACTCTCACAGGTGTCCGAAGGGACAAAATCAGTTTCTAGAGAGAGAGCATACCTCACAAATCCCTTTCCTCCTCCCTCCTGACACACAGGCAAGATCTGGAAGTATCTCCCAAACAAACCAATATCAGCACAAACCGTAAAATTAATTCTTTTGACCACTGAAAGCCACAGGTTTAGCCATTTTAACCTCCCATACACACTTCCCCCCAGCAGTTCCCCAACATGTTCTAAATTCTGTACATAATTTACATAATTGAGTTACATTTACAGGGCTGGTTCAACTAACCACAATTAGCATTAACTCGAGAAATTCTGCTGTCATGATTTCATTTCTGTACTCTCAATTAAGGCAACTCCTTAAGCCTCTCTGATTTCAATAGCTTAGTTTGATTCATTTAGCACAAATCTAGGACAAATTTCAGTGTAATTTGGAACCTAAAATGCTTTCTGAACCTAGCATTTTCACTGGTATTTCAGTAGCATGGTTGGAAAGTGCAAAGCGCGAATCCAAAATCCAAGATATATCCACCCAGCCCAGCTCGGGCATAAACAATACACTGAGCTGCAGTAGCTCAGACCCCAGCCCCTGCTTTGCAGGAACCACACATTCCTCCAGCCAAATGCATTCCTGTATTCCTTCTGCACCTGAACAGACCCAGTGCACTGCAGCTAGAGTTCACACAAGCCTCACAGGTGCCCACGGAGTACCAATTAAAACATGATCTTTTTAACTGCTCCTGTTCCAGTTCTTCCCATCTCATTCTTTAGGAGATGTGCCAGAAGCTTCTGGAAAGGATCTAGCTGCTTCACAACAAGCTTAAGCCAGGAAGAGATACAGACGGCCTTCAGAGATTTGTGTTCAGGGGAGCCAGCTCAGAGAACAATTGGGAATGGTTGAAAGACCAACTTTAAAACACCTCAATAAACAAATGCACCAGCAACTCTTCACTTTGTTTGCCCACAAGCAAATGCATTTAGCCTCCCAAAGATGCACACATCTGCAGGCAGGCACCATAACCAATACAAGATGCCAATATCAGTTAAATCAGCATACTCTGGGGAGCTGAAGGACAAATAGACCTAAGAATCTGTGTTTTTCTTTAAACTGCATAGCATTGTGAAATCTAGCTGCTTGTAAGCCAAACACTGTGCCTCAGTGACATGAAACTCAAATCAGTAAAGTATTTCTGTAATAACTTAGCTCTGTTAACAGAGAGCTTTTCTCCATCCAGGGAAAAATAGTTTTTTCTTTAAATATCACATCAAAATGTAAATTAAGCAGTGGGCTGGTGCTTGCTATGTAGCTCAGATGAAGAGAACCAAAGCAGATTTTATTTTGAATGCCAAGAAGCCAGGATGCTTTTTGCAGATTTGAGAAAATGCAATCCCAAAGTCCCAGTATGACTTACCCAGGGAGGAACTGGCACTGCAAGGCACTGTAGACAGTGCAGATGCTGCAGCAGTGTTCAGGAACACCCTTACAAGCACCTATTCAAAGCAATTCCTTCCCTTGCAATGGCAGCAGAATCGAGACCTTACATGTTTTCTGGGTCTCCTCATATTGCCCAGAAAGGGTGTGGTGAGTGCCCCTGACCCCCCCCCCCACAACCCCACACTACACAATGCTGTTACAGTGGGGGTCTTTGAAAAGCATCACCAGATGCCAGCTCTTCGAATGAAGAGGATCAGAGGGAAGTACAGCTACTGTAGGGCAAGGAGCCATCCTTTTCCCTGCTAGTCCCCAACAGCATGCACTCCCCTTGTAGTGACATGCCAGTAGTGCCAGCCTGTGAACAGCAGCCCAAACTGGCACACCTCAGGTGGCATCTCAGATGAATGAGCCTTCCTAGCTGTGTATTGACCAGAACAGCTCCCAGCAATTTTGGAACTGGGAATAATCTCTTTCTTTTCTGGCCTTGCTTAGAAGCCAGGGATAGACGAACACACCTGCCAATTACCCTAGATGCAGACCAGTTACGAACAAACACTCTGGGCTTTGTCATTTTCCCTTCTATTAACCAAGTCCTGTAAGAGAACCAGCTAGGATGCACCCCTGAATTGCAGCTGTGCCTGTCATGCATCTGCCCACAGATTCTCAGTGTGAACTTGTGTAGCTGTAAACTCTCTATATAAAGCAGCTTTGGGAACTGAAAGGCCTCTCAAATTCAGGGACTTATTTTGACTACAAGAAACAAATCTTACCCCAACTGTAACAAAGGAACCCCTTCCTTCTTATGAGAAGTCACGTTGGATTTTTTAAAACCTTTCTCTTCTGCTGTGCTGTCCCAGATACAATACTCCAACTTTAACTAAAATACAGTTACCAATTACTGGGATTTCTAGAAGACATTAAAAGTTCCATTCGGTTTTTGTGCCTCATTTTTCCATGTTTGGCAACAGAGATAATCACCGAGTCAATCCCTCTGGAGCCTGTCAGAAACCTTATTAAAATCAACAGGCAGATCCTGTTAGGATGCCCCTAACTCAATCTCAGTAATGTGGTTTCCACACCTAGACAATGAAAGGAGACAGGCACTCCTGGGTCACAGTTCACTTGACCCTCAGATGTCTAAAAAAGGGACAGATGAATTCTGTGCAAGAAAAAAAAACCCTGTACTTCTGCTTTGATTTCATACGGATCCTAGTCCGACCTGGGCAGAGGCAGACACCTAAACTGCTGTTTAAGGTTATGTAGCTTCAGCAGCTTTGACAGACTTTACTCTGAAGACCTCTCTGCAGCTATTAGCCAAAACAAAACAAAAAAAATCCACTCCTGGCTGGCAGAGTAAGAATTAAATGCACTCTTCCAGCTCTACTGCTACGTCAGGGCTAAGCTACCACAACTAGCCCAGCACCAAGTCCTTTGTCCCATGGGAAGGTTCCTCTGTGTTCTGTACTAAAACAGCATTTCAAAATGTCATACGGAAGAAAAATGACAAAACAGAAACATTTTGGTTTAAACCTGTTCTGTTTTTTTTTAAAGCTAACTTCTGCGTGGAGCCCAAGCCCTAACACCTTGCAGTGAAAACTCGTGGCCGAGTGACAGAAGAGATGAAGAGCTCAGCTGAGGCCGCAGCACACCGTGGTCCCTCCCAGCTGCACTCCACGGCGTCCCGCAGCACCGAGGCAGGGTACCCTCAGAGGGAAGGCCGCCTGCCTGCTCAGCACAACCGGCACAGCGAGGCCTCCTGCTTAGAGATGGAGTTCTGTCATTTCCTAAAGGCTCCCCATCTCCTCTTTAGCCTCATAGCCAAGCACTCTCCTCTCACTCTGAAACGAAGGAACACCTCTGGCCCCCAGCAGAACCATGCAGGATTAAACTTGGCACACAGCATGAACACAGCAGCAGCGCAGACGTGTGGAGCAGACCAGGGAACTGGAGCTGTTTAGCCTGAAGGAGGCTCAGGGGAGACCTTCTTGCTCTCTACAACTACCAGAAAGGAGATGGTAGCAAGGTGAGTATTGGTCTCTTCTCCTAACAAGCAACGGGACAGGAGAAAACAGCTGCAAGCTCCACCAGAGGAGGTTTAGACTGGATATTAGGAAAAACTTCTTCACAAAAAAAAGTTGCAAAGCACTGCCACAGACTGCCCAGAGAAGTGCCTGAGTCACCATCCCTGGAGCTATTTGAGGCATGTAGATGTGGTTGCTTAGGCATGTGGTTTAGCTGTGAGGTGGTCGAGTGATGACTTGGCAGTGCTGGGTTAATGGCTGGACCTGACGACCTTAAAGGTCTTTTCCAACCTAAAGATTTCTGTGATTCTAAAAGACATGAGACGTAAAGCCAGTGACATTAAGTGACTAACTCTGATCGAATCTGGCATGACACTAATGAGAGGAACCCACCGGGGCAAAGCAGAGCCCTAAACTCTGGGTTTGTTTCCTCAGCTGTGTCAACATTCACATTTCAGGTACCTTATCAATTGTCTGTGCAGCACTACAAGGAGCTTTTACTGGCTTTTGATACAAAAGACTGACAGAACTGCTGCAGTTTGCCCTCACACAGATTACTTCACAGAGGAGCCCTAGCTGTCCTTGTCAGGGAGTGCTTCTGGACAGAGCTGTATGGAGAATATTCTCTCCAGAAGCTGACACAATTACACTTCTGTAACGGCCCTGAGGACAGTCAGTGCATGGCACATTTACACACGCTTGTAAAGAACAGGTGAGAGTACACACACAGGTTAGACAGAAGTCAACAAAACCTATGGGCAGAATTCTCCATTTCATTCTTTCTAAAGTAATACTTAGAAGATGATGAGCATCTTGGAGTGCTGGTGGACAGCAAGTTCTACGTGAGACAGTAACGTGCCCTGTGGCCAAGAGAGCTAATGGCATCCTGGACTGCATCAGGAAAAGTAGGGCCAGCAGGTCTTAGGGAGGTTCTTCTCCTCCTCTACTCTGCCCTGGTGAGACTAAATCTGGAATACAGTACTCAGCTTTGAGCTCCCCAATTCAAGAGAGACAGAGAACTGCTGGAGAGTCCAGCAGACAGCCACAAGGATGACTGGGAGACTTGAGCATCTCCCCCACAGAGAGAGACTGACAAACCTGGGGCTGTTTAGTCTGGAGAGATAAGACTGATAGGGGATCTGATCAGTGTCTATAAATATCTGAGGGGAGGGTATCAAAAGGCTGAGGTCGATCTCTTTTTGCTGGTCAGCAGCAGTAAGGCAAGGAGCAACAGCTACAAACTGGAACGGAGGTGGTTCCACCTCAACACGAGGAGAAACTTCTTCATAGTGAGGGTGACAGAGCCCTGGAGCAGGCTGCCCAGAGAGGCTGTGGAATCTCCTTCTCTGGAGGCATTCCAAACCTCCCTGGATGCATTCCTGTGCAAACTACCCTGGTTGATCCTGCTTGACAGAGGGGTTGGACTTGATCTCTGGAGGTCCCTTCCAAGCTCTAAAGTTCTGTGATTCTGTGATCTGCACTGCCTATCAACAGCTGTGGTGCTGAGACTGCACTCAGAAGACATTTGTCAACAAGTGGATTAAGGATTTGTTGCATGATGACCTGAAGAGGTTGTATCTTGCAAGGTGCCAAGCACTTCCTGAAGCTTGAAAGTGGCTCTTGTGCAGCCATCTTCCTGAGGCTTGAAAGTGGCTCTTGTGCAGCCATATCTGCCAGCAGCAGAGCGCACACCTTGCAGTGCCCGCTCGGCGAGATGCGCTCTGGCTTCCAAGGCTTTGCTCCTTTCTGTATCTTTGTGTAACAAGTGCGAGCAACTAGGCCTGGTGCACAAATAGCAGCACTCCAGCCTTACATGGCTCCTTCAGGAGAGATTAGTTAGAACAATTCATATTATGACAAGAGCTCTAAGTGCTGCCTCCTATCTCACCTCAGATGTCACCAAGGTGGCTCAAACTAGAGATAGGGTTTTAGTTTTCACACCACCTGTTCATACCTGGCAGGGATACTGCTGCTGCTCATCTACCAGCTTTGACTGCTCATGTCTGTTTATACTGTAAAGTCTTGTGACAGCTACTGCCTCTTTCCACCACACACAACAGCAGCAGTTTGCACTACAGGCTACTGTAATTAACTAAGAATCTACACCATTTGTTCTCTCCAGACCAGAAAAACACCCAAGATGGCTCAGTAAGGCTAGATGCCTTACACACATATGGTGGCACACTCCAACAGGGTAAACAGCCTAGGCAAAACCATAAAAGATATACCAAAAAGACTGGAGGGAAAGAATAGACAATGAGTAGCCAGTCAACCCAAAAGGCCCCTAAAGCACTGTACTGACACTGGTGATCACAAATATCACTCTGTTTCAGAAGTCCTGATGGAGGCTAAAGGAAGCCAATACATTTTTTATATAATACTGAAATTCTGAGATTGCACATAAAACTTCAGGAAACTGCAACACTTCTGCTGCTGGCTAGGAGCACATCCATAACCACACACCAGGATTTGACAGCACTGAAACAAGGTGTTGCGCACTGCTTTGAACACATTAGAAAAGTAACAGCTCCACTTAATGAAGTGTTGGAATACCCCTGGCAAAACACTAATCTATGCAGTGAAAGCCAAGGAAGAAGAAAAATGTGTCTTCCCACATAGTAAATAAATTTCAAGTGTTTAGTAAACCTTCATAAACAACAGGATTTGAATGTCAAGACAAACCCTCCACATTGAATCAGGAGGTACGTCCCAGTGTGGAGCACAAGGGCTGGCCCTCTGCAAGGACACCAGCTGCACAGTTTTCACCCTGGTCCTCAGGACAGCCAGTACTGACAACTGAGATGCAAATAGTATTTGAGGAACTGAACCTCCTCTGCTGTTGTAGACTCTCAGCCTGATGTAAAAGACAAGCAGATGGAGCTGAAGCGACTTTTCCCTGCATAGGTATAAAGTCCTGAAGCCACCTGCCATGGGTAGGGTAAGGTATGGCAAGCAAGGTAAGCTTGTTGTGTGGTCCAAGGCAACACAGAAGAGGTTGAACCACTTGCATCAAGGCCTACTGCCCCACCACCTTTATAAGACATGGTACTTCATGGCAAGGACACAGTCAGACAAGCTAGGTAAAACATAACAGATCATTGCAGCTGTGGTCAACACACAGGCGGCCAAAACTGTGCACAAATGTCAAATCAGGGACATAAGTGTGCCAGTGATCAAAGTGGTAAAAATCACCCTTCACAAAAGTTGTCTCAGGTCACATCAGGTGGAATCAGACAGCTCTTCTCTGTGAAAATCTGTAGTGTATCAATCACGAATGCCACAGAGACCAGACCTGCTTAACTGTAAAGTCTAGCCCAAGACTCTCCCCCTGGTGCCAAACTGCAACCCGACTGTCTCAGCACTAAAGCTAGTAACAGCTAAATGGTAAGTGACCAATAAAGGGAATTTGAACTGTATACATTAATACACTAGCATGCCAGGCACTCAGACCCCCACAGACACACTGGCAGCATCAGGGCACTGAGATGCCTTTTTGCTTGGCAAGAACGTCTGAAAAAAATACATTGAGACCTAAGCAGTCATCTGTCTTACATGAAAATGAGGCTACTTGGGCTCCTCACACACAGCTCATAAAAACACATAATGACAATTCCTGGGTGTACTGCAGTAAAATACAACTACAAGTAAAGTGTACATTGAAGACTCTGTGAAAAGCTTTCACCACCATTTATGGTATTGTTTTTTCATCTCACAACTACATCTAGGAGGAAAGAGAAAGACATATCTGGGTCCTACTGCTAAAATTATCTATCAAGAGAAAGCAGCTCTGACCTCAGGATATATTTTCTGACTTGTTCATCTGAACACTTTCTGATTTGCCTTTAGCTGAAATATTCTTTGCCAAGCTATGGAAACTTGACTTGATACCACATGTGAAGCTGTGAGCTGTGCTGCCTCATCTGTTCCCTTCTGACATTAACCAGGAAAAGGAGCAGCCACCTCAGTCACGTTTGCATCTGATTTGACTCAGCTGCTGTAACACAGGTTCTCATTCCTCTGCCTGAGGAGCTCTGATCGCTCTTGCCTTTTTTAATAACCCTTTGTTTGCTAGGTCACTAATTAGGTTTTACAACACTCAGTTCTTAGAAAAGGCCTTGCCAAGATGAATAACTTTGCAGATCTCCTGCTTCTTTCCTATTTGAACTTTTCCAAGCTTTCTTTTGAAACCATTTCCCTGAGAACACATCAAAATGTTTGCATTCTTCCTAAAGTTTAACAAAACACAGTAAGCAAATCCTCTTTAAATACTGTGCAACCAAGGGGAGACAAGTATAACCCCTGACACAGGGTCCAACACATTGAGTTTATGCTCAGCATAAAGGGTAAGATGGGAGATTAAAGTGTACACACTTCTAAATGAAATAAATCTACTCAACCAGAAACTTCATCAACGTGTACAAGAAAAAACTCCAAATAATCCTCAAATGTCTCATTCAAAAAATGCAGCATTTAATCTGATGTGTGCAATGGTTAAAGTCTGTGTCACAAATTGTTACAACCAGCTTAATTAAATGCACAGTATTACTTGGTCAATGGTTCATCTTCCTTCTGAAATGAAATACAGTTGTTAGTGTGCTGCTGGCAGTTCTGAGACACCATGCTCTTAAGCACAAACCAGTAAATGCAGGAGGGCATCTTCCATTGCATCCCAGCCCTGCCACCTCCAGTGCCTGCATTTCCTATAAGCATAGGCACCTCATCTCAGCCATGGGGAATGCTCCCACGTTGAAAGGCAAGCAGGCAATAGTCACAATAGCAATCAGATCACACTAGACACTTCCTGTGAAATGTGTCACTTCTGTCAAAACTGGCTATCAACTGCAGCCTGCTGGCTGCAGCCTTGCACTTAATCCATGCTAGATACTGTGATGGTTTGAGAGTTACCCACCCTCCCACACAATGAATTCACCCAGACTAGACTCAGTTGGCTGGAAGTTACGGAATGAAGATATATTTACAGCTTAGCACAATTTACAAGCATATATATATACACACACACACAACATACACAAATACTTACAGTTATACACAAATTAAAAGTAATACAGAAACACAAAACCCTCCCAACACAGTCAGACTGCCAGGAGGCTCCTGACTAAAACCACCTCCCCGCTCTTTCCCTCCCTTCAGAAATAACCAGATCAATCTCTGTATGTCTCACATGAGAAATCTGGAGAGATCTAAGGTGAGATATCAAAAAGTCAACAAGAAGATTAGGGGAAATAAAGGGTTAGGTCAGATTAGAGTTAAGGCAGATGCAATAACACAGACCACCAGAGAAGGAGCAGAATTCAGAATGGAGAAGTGTGTGAGAAGTGAGTGTCTTATCTATTGTTTTGACTACTGGTGTTTCTCAGCAGAATGAGTGATAAAGGTTACTGTTGGGTTTTTTCTTTCTTCTCGCAGCTAAGGATTTAATTTCTCTCAGTAAAATATTCCAATTAGCCTCAAACCAGCACAAACACCACCACTTTCAGCCCCAAAATTTGTTTCACATACATAAAATGATTACAACATGTTGCATGAGAAGGTACTGTTTTGCCTTCCAAACACTGCTATTTAAAGCCTGTGGTGAACATAGTAAGGCTTATTACCTGAACACACTCTGTTAACAAATGTAACTAAAGAGAGAAAGCAGAAGTCACAAGTAATTAGGCAAGGAGTTTATGGAGTGTTGAAAAGCTAGCACAGAAAAGCTGAAGTGTAACTAACCAGCCCACTGGGGACACACTGGCACTGCTGACTGAAGGGACACTTGGGTCTCTCGCACAGAGAGGGCTACCACAGCATTTATTAACAGCAGATATACAACATGTACAAGGAAAGACTTGCTCACAAACACCAAACAACCTGACCCTTAAGGAGCACCTAAAACCCCTATTCTGGAGAAGCACCTGTCCCGGGGAAAACAGAACCGTGACCCTCCCCAGCCAGCACTGACTGAGCAGGAGTTACACAAGGGCAGCCAGCTTTTTCCTTCACTCACAGACCTGTGAACACTGCTGCCCACCCCACTCTCAAGGGGACTTGTTCCAAACAAAACTGCTAGATGCACTGGATTCAAATTTGACTTTTACTTTCTTACCACAACTCTTCTTGTTTTGTTTTCAAAGGAAGTCATTGGCGTGTAGTTACAGAGAAACATTTAAAGGCCAGATAAGATTTAGAATTGGAATATATTATCACTCAATAAGAACTACACTAATCGCCTTTAATTAAGACTCTGCTTAAACAATTATTTTGGTATTAAAACTATTTTCCACAGCCTTAGTTTCAATGCTACTAATCCACCATGAAGTTCTTTTTCCTGAGCAAGAACACAAGTTTTGTTGAGAACGTTCTTAATCACACAGCAAATACTTTAGTTCTAATGCTGACATTTAAGCTCCTAACAGGAAAATCTGTTTCATTTACTCTGGATAACAGGGAGATTTTGGACATCATTACCCCACGCTCTGCCAATTATTCTGCTTTGCAAATCAGAGAACTCAGTTTTCATGACAGACAGGTACACTTGAAGTAAATGTGAGGTCCTGTAGAAATGGAAATAAGAAAGAACAGCCCCAGCTTTGCATTTCTCCACAGAAAAGCTTGTGTGGCTCTGTTGTAGCCACAGCAAAGCATCATACCCAAGACAGGGTCAAAAACACTCATCCAACATTGCCTGTCAGTCTGCCACAGCACTGCCACGCCTGAGGAACAGTAGGTGAGGTCTGTTTAAAACCATCACTCATCTCTTTCCTTGTTTTCCTGTCCCCTGTACAAATTAAAACTGAAAATGTAATCACCAAGGTGTAACTAATACCATAAAGGAGACAGCAGTCAGAAAGCATTTTGTTGAGTTACTGACTCTTTCCAGCCCAGTCTCATTCTTCCAACCTACAAAGAGCATTAAAAGAATATATCCCTTAAATACTGATGGGCTCCATCTCTAGTTATATTCTTATTAAAAGATTACTGCAATAAGCTCTTTCACATTGAATTTTACCTTCACTGATTGAAAATCAGTCACACACAAAATAGCATCCAAAATTCAGAGGTTACAAAGATTTAAATGCTACATAAAAACCTCTGCTGCTTTTCAGACCCTGCTGGAGTCTTCTGGTTAACTACTTCTTTTGCAGTGCACGCTATGTGTTTTGGACAACGTTAGCCACAGTGCTTTCCTTTCCAATGAGCAGTAACAAGTAGTATTCAAAAGACTTAAGATTTCATGCTTTCATACATTAGGACCTTAACACACAAGGCCTACTGAGTTATATTACCTCTGCTTGCACTTCTGATTCCCATCTTGTGACTGGTATTACAAGGTCAAAGAGTAAGAAGACAGCAGTATTTTTCATGCAGCATACATAGAGGATTGCTCACAACCTCAGCCTACTGAAAAGGTCCTTATCGACTGTCAAATGCCATTCAGAAATAGTTAGAACCAAATTTTCTAGTGGGAGCACAATAAGCAGGATTTGTTGTATTACAGCTGCCATTAACATTCAGGTGCAGTTGCAACTTGCTTCATTGTGTGCTGTGAGTAAACTAATCCCTGAGGTGTCCTGTTACAGGCAGGCTTACAGAGAGCAAAGCAGAGAGCTCAAAGCCAAGAACTAAGCTTGACAGACACCCACCACTTCAACAAATCCAAGAAGGAAAAAGAAGATAAATTCTCTCTTTAGGTATGTTATGCAGAACTTGCATGTACAAACCACATTCCTAATGCTTGGGCAAGAAAGAAATAATTGAACTATAGTGACCTAGTGCTAGTTCAGAATGGAAAGTTAGTTCAATGTAAAAACTAGCTATCTTCAGAGACATTGATCACTATAGAGGATACAGAATAGAATAGTTCAGTTAGAAAGGGCCTACAACATCATCTGGGCCAACTGCCATACACCAGCTTCCCCAGAAGACCTTGAAAATGAAGGTGTTGGGTAGATGATGAATCACTCATTATCCTTGCACACCACAAGAGACAGCACAGCTTTCCTTTAATAAAACCCCTTTTTCATCATGAGTAACTTTAGGCTTCCGTAACTTGCATCCTCGCTTTCACCATCTCCAGTAATATGTCCAGCTTTACTCTAAGAGCAGCACAGTAGGAGGAACCTCCACAGAAGAGTGATTTGAAACAAATCTTCAGCTGTATTGGGATCATCACTTCAATAAAGGAATGATTCTTGCAGTGAGAAACATGCAGAGGCTGCTGTTCTCCCACTGCACATCAGCCTAGAACAGCAATCTCCAGGACTCAGCCTGCTCCATTGTATTGACCATACTTAACTGCTACAATTCAAACAGCACTGATGAAACCTGTTAAGGAGGGGCAGAATGCAAAGACAGAAGATGGGAAAGAAAAACAGTTCAGGTGTTACTGAGCGGGAAAGCAACTGCATGTATGCCATCTGAAGTCGTGGGAGGGACAACAGCCAAACCGTTACTCCTATATTCGGATGTTTACAACGATACCAGACCCAAATCTGTAAATCCCAAAATAGAAAGAATCGTGGATCTGCAGAGTTCTGCTCTGCCAGCGCAGGCAATGACATCAGTGTGACTCAGAGCACACGCTGAAGAGGCAGCCAGACAGCTCAGGAAGGGAAAGAGGAGTGGGAGAGAGCAGCCATTCAGTAACCCTCCAGCTCCACATCACAGAAGTCATTTACACATTTCTGTTCCTGCGCTCTCCTTTTCACGTGGAGAGCACATGCTATATTTAGCTCAGATCTTTCTTGATTTCAAGTCTTGGTGACAATGCTGCATGGAAAAGCAGTGCAATTAGAAGTCAGAACTATATTCAAGGGTCTATAAAAACACACAAGCCTGAAATTGCATGTTATGGATAGATATATCTGGTTCAGAAAACCCAGTCATCTCATGCCAACCTTGTGAACATCATGATCCTATACAGCATTAAATCTTGCCACTTAATCCCATGCCTCAAAACTATCTTGAAAACACAGCAGCCCATTTTCTAGACACCATTTCTGTATCACCTGGAAATGGTAACCAGAGCTAGCTCACAAAAATGCTTCTCCTGCCTGTTCACACACTGACATGACCAATTTTTTATTACACTATTTTTACCCTAATATCAGCAGTGTAAGTTCATCTCTGGCAACCCCTTCATGAAGCTTGTTTTTCCTCTCAGTCTTCCATTGTGTCATTTAAACTCTCTGAAGTCAACACAAAAGCCCTCCAATTAATTACAGCATAAACACCAGTTATTGCTGAGGAGAAAGTAGCAACAATGTCAAACAAACAAAAAATAATCAGGTGCAGTGAGCACAGGGGTAATGCAGCTCTTACAATGTACACGTCATTAACTGGGGTGCATCACCAAGTCTTGCACCAGTTCAAAGCTTTCCAGGCTGGAGAATGCCATTTTAAACACCTCTTTCAGTCAGAGCTGTAAATAGCTTCAGCTGTAGCTGTCGTTAATAAATAAAATCACCAAGTATAACTGAATCCAAAAGGAGAGCAGATCAAGAACCCTGCAGTTCCTTCTTCCATGCTACGGCAAGGCAAATGCAAGAACTACACAAAGCAGTAGACTCAATTCATCCCAACAACATCATACCAGGATGTGGGTGGGAGCATGGCGAGAGGAAGGAAAAGAAGAATTATGTTCTCTCTCCCAGACTTTCAGCTGTTTTTCCATCTCCAAGTCAAAGCCAGACACTAGGACAGATGTATTTGTTTATGATCAGATAACCATGAACTAAGACTCTTAGTTTGTGTCCAAATTGTGACTAGATTTCCAACTGCTTCACACCTTTACCATCAAACTATCCTTTTCCAATTAAGCCTGGGCATTTTTAACTAAGAAACAAAATTACCTGCTTGAAAACAGGTTGCAGTAGGATCTGAACTCCACCTGGTATCTGGTCACAAAAGCATGTTCAGACTGTGATACATCAAAAGATCTCATCAGTTTTCACACACATTTCCTTCTTAGATCTGAGGCCACCATAAGAAGTACAGCAACGTAATAACTGTTGAAAGCACAGACAAAGGGAATGCATCTTCTCTGCTAAAATACATCCCAAAGAGAAAGCAAACTAACATTTTCAACTACCCTTTTTGTATGAATCTCCTCTTTAATGCCATTTCATAATCTCCTGCTCTTATTTTACTCATTCTCATTTAGCCACTCTGGAGTCAGGACAGAAATAACTAAGAGTACTTATCTCGATTTTTTTAACCTTTAAGATATTTTGTAACTGCATTCATTGCTCACTTCAACTCTTCACATCTCCAAGTCTGTAAAAAGCTAAAGACACAATACAGAGAAAAGTGGGAACATTTTAACTCTCTTGTTCCCCCATTTCTCTATACATAGAGCTCTCCTGTCTGTGTGCTCATTTTTCCACTCTCCTAGAGGCTATTGCCTACTGAGGAAAGCCCTCAGAAATATGAGCACATTTCAGAGGGTAGGCAGTCAGAGCAAAGCCTGGGACTGCCCAGATGTCTGGAGCATCACTCTCCTTAAGGACCACTCCTGGGACCTTACAGGAACTTCTCCTAATCATCTAAAGGAATGGATTAACTGTCACACTGGATGAAGCCCAAGCTCCATCTGACTGAGAGCATTTTCTCTAGCAGTGTCATATTTTATCTCATTTTTTGAATTATTATCCCCTCTCTTGTAAACACAGAAAACTCCTGGGGACTCACAGAAATTATCTTTCAGCAGGTTTTATAACCAAAATAGTTAAATATGTATTTTTTTTTATAAATCAAACTAAAGCAAGAGGAAGGACTTTTCCACACAAACAAAATCATTAAATTGTGAAATTTGATGCTGCAGAAGCCAAAAGCATGAATGGGTTTATGGAAAGAATTCAGGGGAACTAAGTTCATGGCTGACTATTGAACAAGACCAGCAAGCCAGCAGCACAGTGCGGAAAGTCCCGGGCTGGCCAGATGCAGGAGGCTCGGGGGATTCACCGGGGAAAAAGCTGCCCTGTGCTTGCTCCTTCCTCACACTCCCTTACTGGCAAGGAACATGATACAAACTAGCTGTCCCTGCAACTGAAAACAGCAACAAGGATGGAAAATCTGTTCCATGTGATGCAACCCTGGGCCACGATCATTTCCTCCACACTCTCCATAGTATGACTCTGTGTGGCAAGGTCTGAGCAACCAAAGGGGCCAGAAAGGCCAGGCTGGCTTTCACAGGGCTCTTCATTCCACCCAAAAACACCTCCTGGATGTATATTCAAAAACATTTCTCTGGGTGGAGCTTCTTCCTATGTTCAGCAGTGAGACAATTCACATCTTGAACACAGGAAAGCTTTCTCCCTACACCTCCTTAAGATAACTTTACCAACCTTGTACAGACAACAAGTGAAATACGTTTAAGAGTGCCCATACAGGACAGCTGCATTAATCTAAGCCTCCAACTGACTTACTAATATCCTTGCAATTCAGGCAAGGTCCAAGTTAGTGCTACCTTCACATGTACCAGTGTCCAGCACCCTCCACATCAGTTCTCCTGATCCATTCTCATAATCACACAGCAGTTATGATCAGCAGAGACCTCTGAGGACCAGCTAGTCCAAACCCCTGTCCAAACCTCAGAGCAGATCTCTCAAGACCCTGACTAGGTTTTAATTGGCCTAAGGATGGTGGCTTCTTACCTTTACCATGTTTCAGCAGAATTTTCTGTATTTCAGTTGGTGTCCATCGCCTCTTGTCCTGTTACCAGTTCCACCCAGCAGCTATGTATCCATGCTGATGAGATCCACCTGAGCCTCAGCTCTCTTAGCCCCTCCTATTATGACAGATGCTCCAAATTACTTAATCAGCATCATGCCCCTTCATGCATGCCTATGGCCCTCTCCCTTCTAGGGAGTTCAGCACTAGAGCTAGTCCTCTTCAGTCCCTCAACCTGCCTGGAACAGTCTTCCTGAGGCAGCCCAGAATGCTGTGGGCTCTTCCTAGCACATCCCCACCTTCCTCATCTCACAGAGACAACAATTCAGAAAGCTTAAGAGAATGCAAAAGCAGAGCTTCAGTGCCTGCCTGTGGTCAAAAGGACAGTGGTCTGGAGACCCTGCCTCGAGCGTCTGTCACTGCAGTTTGTATGCCTGCTGAGGCTCACCAGCTGCGAAGCAGCACTATTGTGAAGGAGGAAGGGAGCAGCAAAGCTCCTTCTCAGACAGAAAGCACACAGACCCAGAAGATATTTAAAATTCCTATTAAGTTAAAAACCCAGCATCCCCAGAAGACAGGCTATTCAACAGAGAAAGACAGGATTACTGCTCTGTGACATTTTCCTCCTCCCATAAACTGTTTGTAACACAGTCCTACAATCCCACACCATACAAAAATACACCAGCACTTCCACAAAAACAACTAAATAAAATACAGACCAGCTCAGCACCCTCCAGGCACTCACAGTAGAAGAGTCAGACTCGCCATCATGGTCCTTTATCAAAGCATGCTCACACAACCACAAGCATACCAAGCTTTTGAGCTTGTGGAGACCACCTGTTGGAGCAGACACCTGCCTCTCACATGGACTCAATCAAGTCCTGCTTCTGACCCAGTACTTCCCTGCACCTTTTTTTTTTGCTTTAATTCTAATGATGAAAGGTGGTTGGTAATCAAAAAGACGATTTCCAGCTGCTTCAGTGCAGGTAATCCTATCAGCCTGAGTTCCCTTAGCCAGTCAGCTCAGCAGTCAAACACCTGGTCTGTACCAAAGCGCAGTGGAGGCTCAGAGGTACAGAAGGTGGCTGAAAGAAGGCAAGTGGCAAAAAAGCTATTCCAAAGCCTTAATTCCAACCATCCTCTTCATCAGCTCTAGCCAAGTATCTGTATTTTTCAAAACCAGGATCTTCCTAGGACTACTAAATGAAACCTTTGACCACTAATCTCTGGGCAGAAGCACTTTAGTGATAAATAGTAGGAATGAACAGGACGTGATACACCTCTGTGGCTACAGCTCCCTTTGCCTTCAGACAGGCTTTCACCAGCCCCATGCTTCCTCTCCGGCATTTCCAGGCACAACCCCGTGGGGAGCTCGCAGGTGAGAGACACACAGAAGCAGGCTATGTTCTCAGAGCCCCTTGACCCTCTCCTCCAGAGTACACAAAGACTCTATCATGCGGTTCAGTGCAAGATGTAGATAGGAACCAGAAGGGACACTGGCCAAACACTTTTAACCCTTTAGGAAGGATTTTAAGGGGATGTTTTTAATAAGCACAGATTTTCAAATGTGCTCCATCCTTCAGCAAGGGGGCTGTGAATGGAAGGTGTGGAAGCAGCTGAGGTAACACAAGTTGCCAAGAAATCTGTCTTGGACATGATTCAAGGCACCTAAAATTGGTCTCGCTTTACATTCTTGGCAGCAGAAACTGATTAAGATAAGCCATTTCTCACTAGCTACTGTTTTTAATAAATAGCCTACTACTTGTAGCCTACAGAAACTGGTACAGTGACTAAGAGTGGGTGAAGCAGCAGAAAGTGGATGATTTGCTGGGAAGTTATTATTAGCTATCTGATGTCAGAGCAATGACAGCTACCTCTGTAGTATTTGGAAGCAGTGTTTGCACAAGGTTCTTTGGAAAGTTCAGCTCTCAGTCACTCCCAGAAGGGACAAGTGCAGATGGAGACATCATCAGCCCATTCTGCTGTCCCCTGGGCAATAATAACCCACTCTTCCCATTTCAAAACAATATTCAAATAATAGATGGCATTGTGCCCTCTACAGTACCTGCAAAACCACAGATCTAGGATGAGCTGCCCACCAACACTGCAATTGCCCCCTCTGACACAGCCACAGGTGATCCAAACCACTGTTGCAGGGCTGCCTGCAAATAGCTTCATGCTTGCAAAAGAATATCATCCTTGACAAGAGAGTGAATGCATCTCTTCACATGACACCACCTGCTGGCATTTGCCAAATGAGGAGAAAGCAGACTGGAGAGAGGAAAGCATTTCCAGTCTGGGAGCTCTAGGAAGGGCTTGATCATCTCAAACACTGGAAATCCTACTGAAAATGCAAGAGCAGCAGGATGGATGGTTTGGTGTGTTAGACGACCACTGTGCTGATAGAGCCCACCTGAACCTCAAGGACAGTCCATGGAGCCTAAGCTCAAGCCATCTGTTAGATATGGGAAACCTTCCCAGAACGGAACCCAGACAGTTCAGAACACACCATTTTTCTTCCACATACAGCACAATTATCATCTCTACACTGGATCTTCATTTTTCAAGGGTTTTTATTGAAGGCAGTACTATCCCAGGCTGTAGTCAGAGGGATCACAGGATCACAGGATGTTAGGGGTTGGAAGGGATCTCCGGAGATCACTGAGTCCAATCACCCTGCCAGAGCAGGACCATAATCTAGTGCAGGTCATACAGGAACGCATCCAGACAGGGCTAGAAAGTCTCCAGAGAAGAAGACTCCACAACCTCTCTGGGAAGCCTGTTCCCTGTTCCAGTGTCCCATGTCCCTTACAGTAAAGGAGTTCCTCTCCATGCTGAGGTGGAACTTCCTGTACTGTAGTTTATATGCACTGCTCCTTGCCACAGGGTGTAACGGAGAAGAGGCTGTCCCCTCCCTCTTGACACCCAGCCCATCTCTGGAGCACCGGTCTGGTCCGTGCATCTCAGCCCCCACCAAGCCCAGCCTGTGCTGCCTGTGTTCTCCAGAACCATCTGGCTGCATGACTGTGACAGCTTCCCTCTTCCTGATGCTTCTGCAGCTTCCCCTCACTGCCCTCCTGCCCCAGTGATGCGCAGTGTCTGTCTGTCAGCACCTACTGAATGAAGCAACTGGTTTGGTGTCTCGCCCTCCGCATGCAATCACACGTTTGTGTTCAGCTGAAGACACGGGGTAAAGTCAAAGTCAGGAGACTGACCTCCACAGTAAAGTAACCAAGATAATTTTAGCCTATAAACCAACGCTCAGCTCCACTCCAGCCAACTTCAGAACATCTGGAAGCTTTTGCATCAGTCAGAAGTCTGGGGAATATTCATGTCTTGATTTCTGCACTGGAAAGTCACTCCCAGACCAAGAACTGGTTGTGGCAACACAGGGACACGGTCATCAGATCGGTGCCGATGCCCTCTACATCAGGTAGGTGTCCCTGGACACTTTTGTCAGTTAGGTCCCTGGCTTACAAGTTAGCTGCTCCTTCTATAGCTTAAATTCTGCTAATCTGCCAGAGTCATTTTTGGCAAGCAGCAGGAACAGTGAATCATCATCATACATTATCCCAGGGAGACTTCATAAATAAACCCTCCTATCTGAGGAGAATGGGCTGAAGGTCTTTTATACGAAGGAAACTATTCTGGTCCTGTAAATAAGTTCCAGTGATTCAGCCCAATAAAGGAACCATTTCTTTTCTCAGGCTGATCTCTACTGGAAAATGACAGGGCTGCTATACTGCTGTACACCTCCAGATTTCATTCATTTCCCTCCAGCAACCCACCAAAAGAGAGAGAAAAACTGCTACAAACTCTTCTCTTCTACAGGTTTTCAACCTGGTCCTATGCATCCCTCATTTTTATTTTAAAAGCCTCCCAAAGCAGAGGTGACTCAGCAGTCATTACCTCAGACTTCCAACATAAAATTAGATGTTGTAACAATTATGTCAATTAAATTAGCCAGACTTCTTTAGCGATTCCGATTATAACCAGATATTAAATTTCAGACTAATTTGAATTGCAATCATAGCCCGTATTTACATCTTAGATGAATGCCAGATAGAAATGTCAATTAATTTGTATATATTGTTTGCAAGACGAATTAGGATCGTCAGGCACAGCGCTAGATGACATCTCTACAAGCAGTAAACAATGCCAGTTCTTTTCAAAGGAGAGATTTGCCAATTTCCCTCTTTCTGATACATTTTGAGGTTTTTTTGCTTATTAATTTGAAAGGGGATAAAAGGGAAAATAAACCAACAGCAATAAAAGGCCCTGGCTTTGCTAAGAACGTTAAGGAAGCTCTCAAATCCAGTAAGCATATAATGTGCGTTGCTGACGGCATATTGACTTTAATAATGATGAGTCTTCGTCAGCAAAGTGAGCTGTGCAGAGTCTGCCCAAGCATAGAAGTCACTCAGCAACGAGCATCTGTCCCACAAGGGTGCAATCCAGCACGCACAGAGTCTCCAGCCTGCTCAGCCAGTGGTGAAGACCCTCTCCCTGTCTATGACAGGACTTCTGAGCCGTGAATGGGCCTTTCTTTCCAGCATAATCCTTTCCTAGTTCCGTGTCAGGATTTTATTATGTAATTCTTCTGTTCTGGAACTAAAACAATTTCAGGTCTCCCTCAGCGAGAATAAGACACTAATAATTGTGTCTCCCTGACACGTGGGTTTTGCAAACCCTGCGCCGTTTTCTTCCCGGAAGACAACACCAACAAACACTTTCACTTTACCATCCAATATCCTTAGATACTTACAGCAGTAAAGAATGGCTACCAAATTGCAGCTGACATACAAACACCACGTTAGGAGATGGCATGCTCACTCCGAGCTTGTGGAGACCTAAACAGTCTGTCAAGCCATTTAGCAGCAAATTGGATCTCTTATTGTTCTGAACAGGACTGAAACAGGGCCTGCACTGCTGTACAGAATCAGGAGTGACAGTTTAGAAAGGAAGAAAAACTACTAACTGGACCTGAAACAAAAAAAGGTGGCCTCAGCCTCTTACGTATAAACCCCTCCATGAGCAGAGAGGGATTTCTGTCTGACAAATGCATCTTTCCACACACACAAACGAGGTAAAGCCAACATGACATCTGTGTTATTTATGGAGGGAATTCACTGCCGGAGAAGAATTGGAAATAGCCTCTCCCTGGTCAGAACCTGCTGGCACAAAAGCCCACTCCTGCCAAGCCCCAGCATATCACTGATCTTTCCAGTGTGCACAGCATCTTGGTCACTCGTGGGAGAGTCAAAGATCTACACACAAGGTCACAATTCTGCACCAAATGGGAGGCTAAAGGACAACCAAACTTCTGCACACCTCAACCACCACCAGCAGCAGCAACACTACAGAAGTTTCTATGTGTTATGAAATAACGGTAAGAAAAAAAAACCCACCCTGAAGTACCACTAACTCTGAATGTAACCAATTCATTCCTGCCTCTGTCCACAGATAGCACCGCTCACAGGGCAAGGTCACCTCACAGAGTGGCAGCCCTTGCTAATCAGCAAAGCAGATAACACACCAGTTTCACTCTGCAAACCCATGTCTCCTGGCTTTTACCTAAGTTCCACTGGATTTCTCAATGTGTATAGCCTCGAATAAATGTGGGTTCAGAGACTGAAAATGTTGTTGTTATGTGCAACCTTAAAGGGAAAGGAATCTCTTTTGACAGGGCCTGGAGAACAGTATTTTTAGAATTCACATATGCCACAGTATCTCAGCTAAAAAAGAACTATCAGTGTGTTTGTGCCCCGTATTCTCAACTCACTGAAATCTCAAACTGCTCAGCCTCAATCTTCCACACAGTTAAGCAATGCTTTTGTTGCTTTATGCATTTTCTTATCTGCCATAAAAATGCTCTCTTCCATGTTCTTCCTCTGTGAGCCCTAAATAACTTTTCCATTAAAAGCAATTTTCTGCTATCACAATTCACACTGCAGTCTTCTCGTTCAAAATAGATCTGAAGTATCAGATCAGACCAGTGAGCTATCTGGCTCAATATCCTGTCCCTGACAGCAGGGGCTCATAAACGATGTAGTGAAGGTTCAAGGAACCACTATACAATCATCTGCTCTTGTAGAAACATCTCCATACTACTCATTCATTTACCACTAGTCTTAGCCCCTGAGCACAGAAGTCCTTAACCTATCGCTAACTTTACTTGTGCCAAAGTCCCTTTTTGCTGCCCTCATCAGAGTGGCATTTTCCTTTGCTTGAGCTGACTTCAGAGGACTCCTGCGTTCCATGCATTTGTTGTTGCTTGCATGCTGAGGTCTGCACACCTCAGTGATGCTCCTGCTGGTCACAGCTGTCACCTCTATGAGTATGCTCTCAGCACTCAGATGCTCAGATCTGAGATGCCTTCAAACGAAGGTCTGGCAGGATCCAAGACTGCATGCAAGCAGATGGCACATTTGTCACCAGCCTTAAGCAAGGGCTGAACTATGTAATGCTAATGAGGTCTTGTCACAGATGAGCTGCAGGACTGCCCATCAGCCTGTGCTGGATTAGCTGACCTACCCACAGAACACTACTGCTGCCTGCAACATTCCAGACGCACCAGTAAGAAATTCAATGACTCCCAGCTCTTGGCCCTTCCCAAAATCGTTCTAAATGCTCAACTGTCCAGCCGTGTATAAAGCAGCCCGGAGGCTGTGCAACAATTGACGGCTTGTAAGCCAGACCAGGGCACAGTATTGAGCGTGGGCCGGGGTGGCACAGGCTCTGCACTGCGGATACAGCGCTCTTCTGTCCAGGTGGAAGTGTGCCCACGGGCTGGAAATGTCCAACACACAGCTTCTAACTTGTACCCAGAGGAAACAGCACACTCAGATTTGCACACACAAGCTGTGAAAGTCATATACGTTTGAGCTTCTCTGCATTAAACAAGGTAACAAGAAAAATGAGGAGAGTATGACTGCTTATTACTGCTTATGACAATATACCAAGATAATACCCAAAATTGCAATAACATCTTCTACAAACTACTGAAAATGTCAGCTTGTGATCCATGCTGTGACACTGAATATGAAAGACAAAACAACAGGTTTCCACATTCAGTGTTTAAATAAATGTAGCCTCACTGCTGAAAGCAGGCAAATGAAAGTAATTAACCAGATCCCAGTTCCAATGTTTGCTCTCATTTGCGGTCTGGCTTTCCAGTTTTCCTATGTATCTGCTGAAGCTCAAGACCAAAAAAGAAAGTCAAACTGAACTATCCCACAATCTGGCTCTTGGTAAAATTAAAACGGGACAAATGTGACGTACTTGGTGACAGTCATCACAGGACAGCCCAAACCCCACCGATGTAGACCAAGGCCACATTCCAACCTCAGTTCTTCCCTGACTACAACATCATCTGCCACCAGTTCATTTTGCACATGAAATAGAGTACAATTAATTCCCAACAAACCGTCTGACTGCTCTGAATTCAGCTTTCCCTTTTCTGTGAGGGCCAGTAACTGAAGCAGCCAGGGAAAAAACATCTCAGGCTGTTTGAAATATAAGTTTTATTTGGGCTGTGATGCCAAAGCTCTTGAAGTAACGACATACTGGGCTACTTTTTTCTTAATAATGTTACAAACCAAGCATAAATTGATTATAAAAACATTCACTGGAATTTGAGCCACTTTAATAGATTCCTCTTACAAAACTGCTGCAGAAGATACTGCTGCCTCGTACTCAGCCAGGACTAAGAACACCACCTCAGGCATTGCACGAGGGCACCCAGCATCAGGCACTAGATGTTATGACTCCACAACAGACCAACCAACTTTCTCTCACTATGGCACTCTTAATTCTTCAGTACAAGCAGACAACATCTCAGCAGTCTCTGCACTGCTATTCATCCTGTCTGAGGCACACTCAACTCATCACTGCTTTCCTACTAAATACACACAAACTTTTCCAAGTCTGTATCTGATTTTACCGTATCCAAAGGTAATGTCTCCCTATCACATCTGCTGCAGAAAGCAGGCAGGCAGCTTCTGCTTGGCAAAGCCTAGGATGGACACCAGAGCAGCTGCATCAGCCATGCTTTCATAATTCAATTTGCCTTCCACTTTACCTTTCCTGCCAAAATAACTACCAAAACCAAAATCCCAAGGTTGGAGTCTTTTAATGAGGGAAGACATAAAAGCCCAACTCACTCATTTGATGACACTCAATATAATTCCCTCTTTACAACCTTGATGGTCACACACAGAAAGATTTTTTTTTTAAATCACTTTGGTTCAAATCCACAGAAAACCTGAAGCAGACCCCTATAACCCATCCACTAGTTTCCACTAGGAATACATGTGGAAAAGTCATTTCTGCTGGCCCATTCTTGCTCTTTGCATTACCTGGCTTGAGACATCACTTCTGCAGCATGGAAAGGCACAAAAAATTATCAGAGAGAAACGTTGATGTCACCGATCGTGAAGCGAGGAGAGATTCTGCACACAGCAGTCTGTTTCCAAGATCAAGTGTTCCAGGTCTTCTTTGGGATGATTACAGACATGTTCCTTACGCAATTATTTGCTCTATTAGGCCCAAATTTTTGACGGCTTTCTCAGACATTGCAATCAACACTTCCTCTGCAATGAACAACAAGGCCACCTAAATGTGGAACACAGAAGTTCCCTCTTAAAGCAGGTGGCATCAGCACAAGTCCTACACTCAAAACCTGCTTGATGCCTCCAGTGGTGCTGAAACACCAGCCTGAATCAGTGGCCTCATGATGGTTCATGTCGTTCAACCTTAGCTAAAGGCTTGCCATGCCCTCAGCCTCTGCTCACTCTTTCCTCACCCCTGGTTCAACCACACCCCAGACAGCTACACCCAGTACAGTGAGCTTAGTTTATAACCTTTCTTTCTCAAAACCACAGGCATCTCACTTTCTTCCCTACAAGTGAACCTCCTCTTGCTTCCCTGACACCATCTGTGATTCCCTGCATTTTGACACTTTTTTCAGCTAGTGTCCCCTGTGTGACTTGTGGGACAAAGCATGCCTCATTCATTTCTGTCTCCAAAACCATGAAAGGACAAAGCCAGACATGCCCTTAAAGACCCCTGAATTCAACCCACGTGTTATTAAAAAAATGCCTTTATACCATTATGTGGGAAAGCAAGAGGGGGAATAAAAAGTGCTCCTTCACACTTCTTGGACAGAAAAAAAACAACCACTTCAAGCCCAGCCTCCATTCAACTCTGTCACACAGGCGCTTTCTGAAAACACAGCTGCCCAAATCACACTCCAGCTCCTGACAGAATAGGCAAGGAAAAACAAAGGAAAAACTTACTCTGCTTTAGTAAGTTTTGAAGTCGCAGTCAGGCTTTTCAGCTTGCAGGCTCAAGTTTAAGCCTGAATATCCAAACAGAAGTAAGGCCCTAAAACTGGAGAGACATTTATGCAGCGGGATGCTAGCTGGATGTGAAGAAAGGACAACACTCTAGCTCAAGTCTGTGTTCCTGAAAACAAATCCTTTATTATTTCTGCACAAACTAACCTCCAGTTGGGTTTTGGCTGCACTTTAAGTAGCATACCCTCCATCTGCCAGCTCCAGTCACAGAGCCCCATGACAGTGGCTAAGAGCGAGCATGGAAACTGGCCTGCATACAGAACTGCTCACAGCTCTTACAGCAAGGAATAATGGCTAATTTGTAGGAGCCACTTGTCAACTTACATATTTAATTTTTTTTGGTATGCAAGCTAATAATAGGCTTAAGCCTGAAACTTGCACTTGGAATAATGATTAAAGTAGCAGGCTTCAGCAGTTTCTGTCTGTAGAACTCTCTCGGTTGAACTTCTACAGTCACAGCAAACCCTAGGAGATCCCAGGAGCAGATATTATGAGCTGTTGCTCTTTTGAAGCAAGAAGGACAATGCAGACAGGCAACAATTGTTTAATTTTTTGTTGTTGTTAAAGAGGTAAAAGGTGTCATGATACAGAATCACTGCTAACCCAGAGGAAGTCACTGGCACAGCCACTGACTACCAATCTCGTACCACAGATGCAGTAATGTTACATCCTTTACTCTGAATGACTTCTCACCATTTCAGTTATAAACAGCATTGTATCCCCTTCTGTAAAGGGTTAATCTCCCTGGGGGTGGTGTGAACCTGACCCCAGGTGTAGTGGTTAGCCCACTCCCTCCTCCTGTCTAGGGCCCCTATAAAAACAGAGGAACTTTCTGTTTCTTTTGCTCTTTGATCTGCCTACCTGGTAGCACCACTCTTGTCCCTGCTGCTCCTGCTTTTGCCACGTGGTCGCCCTACCGCAGGGTGGGACAACCACATCCTGAATCTACCTCCGTCCATTGCCATCAATCTGGTCGTACATATATTTTCTGTCTTCTTTCCTGTCCCTATACATTTTTGTAACTCCCCTTACCTTAAATACCTTTTATTTATTGTTAAAGGTTTTCTTTTAACTTCCAAATCGAAGCAAGACTATTCTTTGGGTGATTTACCCCTTTTTCCTCTCTACATCTAATTCCTCTCTTTCCAAAAGGGCCAGAGAGGAAAGAATCCCATTATTTTATTGTTCTGTTAGGTATTTTGGGCTCTGGGAAGCTAAACCAGACCAATGCACCTTGGCTTCCACAACTAATTTTAGAAAGTGCCTGAAAACATAAAGGCTGCTTGCTTAATCTTTGCAGTGCTTGATACCACTGCACTACACAGAAGACAAGGCAGTAGATTGAGCAAAGAAGTTAGCACAGACCTATCAGCGAGTCTAAAATCCATCTAAAATGGAAAGTACTGTTAAGGTGTGAAACAGCAAGCAGAGGACTGGTCAGGCAGTTAAAAATGGTACCCTTGAAGAAAAAAATAAATAAGTAATTTTCACTTTTGTGAAATCTTGATTGAGAAAAGCACAGCCTGAACATCAAAACTATGTGGTGAAGCGGGCAAAAATGTAGTCATGAACCTAATTTCAGCCTTGTTCACACATGAAATTTGCACCACAGTAATAGGATTGGTTTAGAAAAATCAACCAATGGTGAGAAGAGTGAAATTATTCTCAGAGATTGTTACAGCAAGTGACCTCACACTGTACTCTTGCAGCAGTTCTGTGGCCATGCCAGAGTTTTTTTGCCTGATTTAAAAACTGGAGATTCCAGTTGTTTACATGCAAGGCTCACATTCTGCTGGAGCTGTCTAGAACCACAGTGCTGTCCCCTGGGGCTCCCCTGTAGCCTCCATCTGTCTTTCACTTGTCTCTAGTACTGTGGAGAGTCACAGGGACTCACTGTTTTTTTCCAGCGGTTTCTCCCAAAGACACAGTATTTGAAGCACACGAGGAAAGGAAGCTGAAGAGAAACAACAACTCTGGATAACAGAAGGTTTATCTAAAAAGAATCCTCTTCCAGAGGCAATAAGAAGGTTTTGAACAAATATTATCATCAGGTTAAGCTTTGGCTAATTTGCATAAACAAATCTATTCATTACCAAAAGTCAAACCCAAAACACTCTGCATTAGAAACAGAGCACGAATCTGAGTGTGGAACTAAGACTGTCAAAACCCTTTTCCACTCAATACAGTACTTGCTGCCTCTAGAAACTGCACAAGTGGAAGGAGGAGTCAGAAACAATGACAGGGGCTTTATAGTTTTCACTCTCCTGCTCTTCAGCACAAATACTTTCAGCCTGCAACCAAAAGGATCACTTATGTCAGAGAAAACACTAACAAGAAATTAAAGACATTTCATCACTTTGATATTTCTTATATAAAATAAACACCTCTTAGACCACTGCAACAATATTCCTACTTAAGTGATTCATTTAACTAAATGAGGTCATTATAAAGCTTGGATCTTTATGCAAGATGGCAAAAAAAAATACAAAATCCCCTGCTGAATCTTTAAGATGACATCTTTACTGCAAACTAAGAACTAAGCCTTGCTGTTTACACCTTACGAACAGGTGGGGGTTTATTTTAGGGGCCTGTGTCAAAAAGCAGCTCCCAATTAAAGTGGTAAGGAACCATTGTCAGTTATATTCTACTTTGCTCATACCAGAAAGAAAAGATCAGTATAAAATCCCTTCCTCCTTCAAGCTCAAAGGTTACTTCGAGGGCATTAAGGAGAAGAGAAGTCTCTGTTTTTGTTATAAACGTGCTCAGTAAAACAGATTCACTCTGTCACACACAGAATCCAACCTGGGACTGCTGGACACCACTAGGAATTGAGCAGCTGCCTGATTCCTGCCCGCAACAGTTTTCATCTCAAGCTGAAAAACAGAAGCAAGCAAACCAGGTAGGCAGCTTGAAGCCTTGATATGAAATGAGTATTTGTCTTTACTTATTCATAAGTTCACTTTTGTTTACTTGGTCATGCATATACTTTGTCCCAAACAGAGACAGCCCGAACGTCCAAAACACATCTTGTCCAGCCACACTGACTGCAGTGGGATTTCTTCCAGTTTCCTACAGCACAGGGCTCAGATACTGCAGGATCAGACAAAAGCAGCTCAGGGCTCAGAAAAAGGCAACCTGGTTTAGATCTTACAGCTCAGGCATACTGCCTGGCCACTTGCTAAAGCTGATGGTCAGTTGAAGGACATCCACAAAAAATTCCAGTCTCTGAGTCTGGAACCTCAGCAACCAAAACGGCTACAACTGGCCTAGGCAGGAAGACTGTTTTATGCAGGAAAGGAAGTAAGAGGAGTAAGTGCTGAAGTCCCACCGCTTTGTCACTTGGCTACAGAAGTGCCATGTGCAGCCATGAGTCCTCAGCAAGGATCATGGCAGCTGAAAACATGAAGCCCTCCAAGCTGCAGCGACTGTGTTTGTTAGAAAAAGCCTATAGCTGGCATCCTGCACACAACTTCCCACTGCCTCTGATCACACTTTTACTTTAAAATAGCACATTTCTGACAGTGCTTTTCTATTCATTTCCATTTTACACAGGATTTGCATTTCTGCAACTGGCTTCTCTGGGTTCACATACTTCATCTGCGTCACACACTAAAACCTGCCCTTCTGTTCCCTTTCGGTAAGATCCAGTGAGAACCAGAAATGCAAACGCACCAAAACACAAGGGTCCACTTGCATGCAGCAATAAAACAATGCACAAATATGAATGCATCAAAGAATAGCATTGAAAATTACTTTTCTCCCAAGTCCTAGCTTTTATTTTGCTGTTTGTGATTGTCTAGAAACTACAATAAAAACACATCTCTGAATACAATGCCTAGAAACACAACTGTGGCACAGAACAGGTACTCTGCATTCCGTATTTAGGGTGCATGTTAGTGCTGACATGAAGAGCTATTAGAAATGTCTAAAAGTGTCTCAATCTGAGCTTTGGCAAGTAAGTTGTTCATGATAAACACAAGATGAAATATTTGGCACTTGAAGTTTATATTCTGGAGGACTTGGTCTGCTCACCAGAGCTTATGACAAGTGCACTGGTGGTTTTACCTCTGCTAGTGGATGGAATGAGCTCGAAGCTGCCAGCTTTAGAAAAATGCACCAATAACTGTATTTAAAGAACAAATGAAGATAGAGTCTGAGACTGGTGGAATAAAACTACAAGATTAGAATTTGTCTTCTTTTCATCCCTCTGGATTGGAAAGTATGACATGACTTGCCATGGAACAGATACATCACTTTTAGGAGGAAAGCCCCAAGCTTAAGGTAAGGAAGAAGCTAAAAAATCCTGTGATCCTGTGGTCATGAAGTCCACGGTGTACTTTTCTCCTAGCATGCACCTAAGATGGAAGGGTACTGGATTTCCACAACCTTGGGAAGATGCTTGCTTGCCGTGGCAGAAGGGAGAGCCCTGCCACACTTCTCCTTGCCACATCTCAGATGAAGGGGCGAGAAGGCCAGCCTGTAATCTCAATCCTGTGCAGAACTTCTCAGGAGCTCAGGCTGAAGACATGGAGGTACGGAGGCAATATTCTGGCAGCAGTAGTCTGTCCTGCCCCAAAAGACTCATAGCTGGGGTGAAACCGCCTCAGGGGTGTTAGGGTGAAGTATGCCAAAATAGCACACCCTCTTCCCACAGGAAAAACATCTTCTGTTGTACTAACAATCATCTTAAAACCAGCCCTGACAGAGTGGCTGATGAGTCCTTCAGCTGAGAGAAACACCAGGACACGAGCCTATACAATTACCATCAGACTAACTAGCCACACAGTTCAGAAACTTCACATCTCAAATTCACACATCCTGCCGAAACATATTTGAAGTGTAGGTGGAAGAAGACTAAAATACAGCATTTTATTTAAAAAAAAAATAATAAAGTCGTATTTTCCCTGCTTCAAATGTGGAAGATAATTAATCAGGTTAATTAAAAAGTAAAAAAAATACATTCTGACCAATCCCTCACAGAAAGCACTTCTACTTTATAAAGCTATCACAAGCAGATTCCCGTCTGTCTGCAGATTTGCTACCAGCTGTGGCTCCCAAAGCTAACAAAATTAGGAGAAGGTAATGCTGTCACCTGAACTGCCTTCTGGGGAAGAAGTGACACACAGCATCACTGACTGTGCTCTCAAAGACTCCCCAGGAGCTTCCATTCCTCTAACAGTTTGGGTCAAGTGTGCCCCTGACACTCCATCAAGAGTGCTCAGTGCGTGCAGTGGGGATGCCCATGCTTCTGACGGGGTGGTGCTCTGGGGTTCCTCCTGCGCTACCAAGCCCATTCCTTTTACACCACCGGAAGAGCTGCTGCACATTTAAAGACTTTTCTGGACTAGTACAGACAGCTTTCGAAGGACAGCAAGTAGAAATGCTTCAGTGTTGTGACGGGTGTCTGATTTAAAGTAACCAAAGCTATTTCAGTGCATCCATGTGTGATATATCCGAAAGAACATCCGAAAGGCTTCGCAGTGCAAGTAAACAACAGAGCAACCCAAGAATGACTTGTGCAGGTGAATTCAACAACCTCCTTGTGCCAGAGCAGAGGAGATAGTAATTGCATTCAAGGATCAGCATATCCTAACAAGGAATGCAGATATGGAGAAGATGCATTGTTTAAAGAGCACAGCTGTATGATCAAAGGAGAGTACAAAGTTGTAAACCTAATAAGTTTATAGCCACGGATGCCTTTTTACCCTATATAGGATACTCTGTTTTACTGAATAAATGATTCCTGCCTCGCCACCTCGGGAGTCTGTGCATGCATTCCAACATCCATGGAAGAGGCAAAGCAACAACTGAGTTGCCTTGGTTCCACCCAACCCAGCCCCTTGGATTATGATTCAGAAACTGCTTTTTCTGCTAACTGGAAAGGTTCATGACAGTAACACACACGGTACAGATCCTAACAACCTGACAAAGAAACATGCAGCTGACACTGTATCTTACTTCAGTCGCTTTGCCTTTCCTTAGAACACTTGGACATGAATACGTGGGGCACTCAGGAAGCATGGACAAGAATCCTCCCACAGGCAAACCTTCAGTTTAAAATATCTACAAGGAGTTTCCTACTGCACTATGATCTTGAATGACCATTGCTTAGAGCATTCTGACACTACCTTCAGAAAGTACCATAAATACATCACCAATTAACTAATTATCTGAGTGGAAATTACTGAAACCTTTACTTGAAGCATTACACTGAGCTAGTGAATAGAAAAAAAACACCAGAGCACAAACCAAGCCCTGCTCCAGAGAGCATTTCTGGGGATCCACTGATCTTCCCAGGAACAGGATCTTCTTTATGGAATAGGTGACTCCTCTTTGTGCTCTGCACTCAGTGAGGATGCCACCTTCAGAAAGAATGGTAGCTTCAGTGAGGTACAGCAGAAGAAACCCAAAAGCTCGTTTTGCTTCTCTGTTTTATCTGCTTAGAATCCCAGGGTGCTTCTGTCCCTCTATGTTGCACATTTTGCAGAGAACAAAAAAGGAAAACAATCACATCATGTACTTGATGACTAATTGGAACCTGGCAGTGTACCTGAAATCCTGGTATTTTAACCAGGTTCTCACTGCAAGCTGCAGATTCCCCAATTGTACCCCAACTGTCTAGAGAATCTGCAGAAGACTGAATCCTCCTTCTTCACTTGTTCTAACACAAACCCTCTCCCAAGCCACAAGCCCAAGAATGAGGACAGGTGCAAAGTAAGCCCATTACTTCAGAAAGGAAAATCACTTTTAATTACCAGCTTCCAGCCTTAGCTGCAGAAATAAGTAGGACTGTACTGTTGATCTTTGCCTGAAGATAAGCTTGGCACTAGGGCAGTCTTTGGTGACATAAGACTGTGAGGCTGCAGAGTGGCAGGGGACTGAGAACTGCCGTTTTGCAAGCATGGAGGGCAGGAAGGAGATCCAGGCTCCAGCTGTGCCAGCCAGCAGCCCCCGCAGAAAGCAGCTCCGCCCAGGCAGGAAGAGCAAACCCATTCTCATAGGAGACTGCATCTATGGAAAAGCTGAAAACACCCCAAGATCTACCCAATAAAATCAACTCCAACTCACTGGAAATAAACGTTAAAGTCTGTCTTAAAAGCCCATTTTATTCCTTCTCACTGGGAGGCTTTCTGCACTATTTAATTTGAACTGGTTAGTCACACACCAGGAGGTAACACTGAAGAAGGTTGAAAAAAAACAAATAAATGGATGAAAGCAACAAGGAACAACTCTAAATAAATCAGGGTGGTTGAGAAAATGCTACCAGCCATGGAGAGGATGCAGAGAGTAAATGCAGTGAAGTCCTGGGCTGCAGGCTCAGCTTTACCATATTTAAGCTTGTTTAGCCACAAACGGGCAATCATAGTGACCTGTTCAGCCTGCCCTTATGTGCTTAGAGTACTGGGACTAAAAGGTTGTTTCTGAAGGCTAAGCAAGCTCCCCCCATAATCTCATCAAATCCTCTGCCACAGTTTTCATGGAAAAAAGTGCACAAGTGATACAGCCTAAAACTGTTTCTTTGTAGTAAGTGCATCACAGAAATAGCTTCCTCCTATGAAACACTGGCAGGGCAGCTCTGAGAGAGTCACTTGCCAAACACAGTACTCAGCATCTGCCACTTTAATATCTGCCTCTACTCCTCAGTTTAATAGTGTTGTAAAATTCTAATAAATCTTGTGACTGGCATCCATCTCTCATTTCAGACTTCCTTTACCTCATTTCAGATCCTTGTTTATTATAATTTAGCAGAAATTGTGGCTTTGGTTTTCAAAAATCAAAAGGATTTGATCTGGAAAAAAGTAAGATCCACACCCCACAGTTTCAAGACATGAAAACAAATATCTCCATTCACAAGTGTAACTGACTGTTCCTGAGCTGTAGGACAGTTCCAGAGCTCACCACTGACACTCTCTTCTTCTTAAATAAGGCTGCAGCTGGTCTCCAAGAGGTTCTAAATTAAGGCAGGAATGCAATACAAAGTGCACGTGCATGAATTCAGATCTCTCCACACCGCCTGAAATGCATCTCCAGAGGAACAAAAGGACAGTACACAAGGGGTGGAAGAAATCAGAACTTGAGCTACGTGATACTAATTTGGCAAAGCAACTGCCAAATGTGTTTCAGGAATTAACCAGTCTAACTCTTCATCAGCTTTGGGCAGAAACCCAGAATATTAAATAATCCATACTGTATTACAGCTTGAGTTCCTTCATAGAGCAATACAGGGTTATAAATATTCAAGACTGTGGTATCTAAGAGAAGAAAAGGGGAGCAGTGCTCAGAAATGGACAGTATTTACCTTAGAGTATCTTTGTATGCTGGAAGTTAAAGATCAGGTCAAGGCAGGTGTATATCATTGAGGCCAAATGCAGCAACCAACAGCCAGTTTTAACACAGCTTCTGTGATCTGTTTCCTTTTACTTTACCTCCTCATCCCGGGATTAAAACAAAGCCTCCTGAAAGTGAACTGCAAAGGCTTTGCACCTCCTGTGGGTACTTTGAGACACACAATAGACATCTCTGTGTTTCTCACACTTCATTCCAACCAGATACAGAGCACAGAGGATTGTAAGATAGAAAGCCAAGTATTTCACTAGCTACTTACCAGCTGACCATGCACATTAACCCAACAGTTTGAGCCTATGATTTCCTTTACCTCCCTCAAATGCTAACCTCCATTTTCTCCTCCTGACTGTGATGCTGCTGCACATGGTCAAATTTGGGCAGAATTCAGAGCCCCTTCTCCCTTCTACGAGATGAGATGGCCATGACCTTAGCTCAGACCTCTCTGGTTACACCCACATCCCCAGTGGGAAGCTGCTACAAATCACTGCTGTGCTACACACTGTTGTGCAACAGGACCTAGCCGAAAGCAGGGACTGCAGGCACAGCTTCAGAACCCAGCAAGCAGTCATTCAGGCTGCAGAACACTGAGCATTTCACCATGCTTTTGTTGATGTGTGCATTTCTGCAGTCTTCACTTGGCACTGCTAGAACAGGAAGGGTGCTGCTATCTAATTAGAAGCAGTTTGGCACTCAACACCAAACCACTAAGACAAATTCACTTTCAAAGCTCACCTCCACAGAAGCTGTGCAAATCTTATGTCTCCTTAAGTCAGTGATGACTGGCAACCTCGTCCCAAAATACAACAGGAAACCTTGTCCCAAAATCACTCAAATACACATGAAAATCCTACACATACTCTAGATTAATTAATTAAAACTACATTTACTCAATGGGCTAAACTGCCATATTTAACACGAGTAATGTTGCACTCTCACTTGAAGAAGTCTAAACATCACAGTGGAAGGTACTATCCTAGCTACATATTCTGTTGTTAAAATTATCTCATCCTCCTCCAGTAGTATCACCCAGAGACCTCAGCTGACATGTTGCATTCTGTACCTTCTGCAGCAAAACCAAGGCAGAATGGAAAACAACAAAACATGAAAATGTGTTGCTAGGATAAGACATCATGGAAATAAATGCAGAGCACTTCAAGAGGGTGGCACTCTGTGTGTGTGCTCTGACACACTGAAACACCTCATTTGCTCCAACTGTTAATCTCTCCCTTTGGTGGATTTAAATTTCTATATGTTTTGGGTTTTTTTTTTTTTTTCAGTTTAAATTTCAAATGTGTAACCAAACACTGCCTTAGATTTTAATCTATACCATTCAGTAAGGAAGATGGAAGAGCATGGATCTAATCTGGGCAGATTTGCTCTGCTAGAGTCTTGCAGAACTATATCCCTAAATGCCATGTGAATTATTGCCTGGCAGCAGATGCATGTCTCTTCCCTCCCGTAAGTTTCCAAAGCCCCAAGGACACTCTGAAGAAGAACAAATGGAAATGAAGCTTTCGTTCCTGCAGAGCCCTGAGGGGCTTTTCTGCTGATGTCTCTGGAGAACAGTGAGTTAAGGTAGTAGCCCAAATACCTAATTCAAAGAAAAAGTTTCCAAGAGAAAGAATTGTTCAGCAACCTTTCAGACACAGCCTGTGGTTTTCTTGCTTCTATAAAAAACACACTAAAGGTCAAAAAAACCTTCCAGTCTTTCAAAGATTACATTTTCTCTGCACACTTGAAATTACAGTACCACAGGTTTCTAAGCAGTAAGGCACTGCCTGCTAGCTACAACAACCATACAAAAAGGTACAGTGCCACTCTGTAGGAATATCCCTGCTCTGAAGCCACACATGCAGTACACAGCATTTGCGGGATGCTTGCCTGTTTTGAAAGCAAGCCACAAAATCAGTTCTATGGCCTGAGAGTACCTAAGCATGGCCTCCAGAATGCCACTGCCCAGCTGAAGTGCTGCGGTGTAACATCAACTGCGTATGGTCAGTGCTGCTCAAGTGCAAAGACACTGGCACAGAACCTCCTCGTAATATTTGCCTCTTATCATAACAACAGCAAGAGTAACAGCAGCACAAGTGATGTGGTTGTTAGAATGTGGATGGCAGACACTTCATAATGTCAAGGAGATCTCTTCCTTCACCTGCTGCTGTCTGATGAAGCACCAAAGGTGTCCTAATAACGTAACCTGAAGTCTTCCTCTAAGAATTCAGGCTTTGATTAGGAGAAAGAATTTGGGCTGTGCTAAAAACTGTGTACCTAGCTGGCTCCTTCCCATTAACACAGACTATTTCCATGCATTTCAAAGTAGTCTTTTTACTTTTCCAGAGAACTGGGTTAAACTGCTCTTGTGTTTGAAAAACAAAGAGATTTTCTGAACCAGACAAGAGACTGTTTCAAAGAAGTTCTGCAAGAACCAACAGATCTGCGTGTGTCTTTGGAAACACAGTAAGGTCTCACAGAATTAAATGTATTAGGAGACCAGGAAGAACTGAAAAGCATCTTCTGCCTGGCCACAGGTTCAGTAAGGAAATGGGTCTGTGCTTTTGGTTTCTGTTGCCCACTGCAGTACACCTCTGCTGTCTGCCCATCTTACCTACAGTCCTTCAGAGCAGGAGTTACCTACTTGGGCAACCCTTGCACAACAGCATCCTGATGGTAGCTGCTCTTCACGTGTCACTGTAGCAATGATGAATCAGCCTTTGTCAAGTCTCTTGATGATAATGAAGCCAAGAGAAGAGAGTTGGAACTGCTGTGGTGTTAGAACTACATGATTTGTTAAGCAGCAATAGCAAGGCCCTTGTTACTTGCAAGGATTTAGAAGGTTTCTTAAGCAGCATCTTTGTTTAAAGCAGTTTCCTGGATGTGAAAAACTAACAAATAAAAAAAGGCCACAAATAACTGTTCAAGACATTAACCCTCTTCTTCCTTGCTGTTCTTAAAAGCAATAAACTATGCTATAAAGATATCCTGAACTTCCTATGACAACTTCAGTGTCAAGTAAAGCCTTGCATAGTCAAAGAGTATTAGTTTCCCATTCCCATTCTCACTCTGTCTCAATCTCAACTAGAGCCTATTTCACAAGTTTTCTCCTTTACCAGAGCTCTGCTCCTATTATCAATATCACTCAAAAAATATCTCCATTTATACTGTATAATGTTGTGTTATGCTGGTCACATACTTCTAGGGCACATGGTGTGTGCGATACTGCTCCAGGTAATGCAGCATTTCCATTTGCTTTTGCAGTTACAGGCAGAAAACAGCCTCGGATTTCAGCACTATTCTGAAGCAAGGCACTTCTTGCACTAACAGTGTAACAGAAGTTTATGGCACCTTAATTATCATTTTATTTTTTACTTTATGCTTTCCTTATCTCTAGAAAAGATTCTGCACTCATAAATAACTGACCGCATATATTTATGCGGCACATTCACACATACCCGGCACCACTTCAAAGATTACCACTAAACCCCCATGGTATTAAAGTAAGTAGTCACATTTAACATAAAAAAGAAGAGCTCTGTACTACTTAACAAACAATAAGATCAAAACCCTCCATCTGGCCAAAAAGCACGTCACAACAAAAAGCAACAGCTGGAGTTTTAACTGTGGAGCTCTTCCGTTTCTTTCCACATGTATGCATTCAGCACTGCCCAAAATCATCTCGACCAGAATGCTGAGCATTCATTTGACACATCAGCAGTTCCATCAAATGCACACTGCTTAAGGACTTTTATTGCATATTTCAGGTGCTTCTACTGTACCTTTCAGAATCATTTTATTCACATCAGTCAATCTGCTTACTAACAGATACTTGTTAGGAGTCGTTAAGCTACTTATCAGCAAAGGCACAAGTCACTCCAATACAGTTTCAGTGCTCTGCTATAGAGAGGGCCACACCAACTACAGGCTCCACAGATGGCAGGCTTTGATAAATCTAGTGATTTTAAGTAAAGAACAACGGGTAAAGCAACAAAAAAACAGGCTTGCAAGCCCTCGTCTTCAACGACAATAGTTTAACTGTTGTTTGGAGATTGAGATCTACAAAAGGCTCATAATTATACTTCCTTAGGTCTCCCCTGCAGTACAAACTTGGGACGGCAAATACAGAAGGAGCAAGAAGAGAGAGACATACCAATGGTGTTAATATATTTGTCCTCATAATGAATGCATTCTAATTCCACCCATGTGACAAGGCAGCAGGTACCAAAATTCTCAGGACAGTCCTGGAGCTGCAGGCAAAATGTTCTCAGAAGAACTCAGAAATATTTTTGATACTCTTCTGCCTCAAACCACCACCAGTTAAAAGGCACACATTGAATCCTGAGGCTGTCAGCAGAGGTAGGACACAGCTCCAGTTACTTTGTGGATATGCCCTAAGCTGTAACCTATCTACACAGGAAGAAAAGCAGTAACTGAGAAGGCAGAAGGGGTATATATAACACCATGAAGTTTTTGAAGACGCACTGAAAGAGTACAGAGGTGACATGAAATCTTTTCATAGCAAAGGCAATGGAAGGTAACACTGCCCGAGACAAGGGTGGAAAACATGAATGCTGGGAAGATTTTTTTTCCCCATGTCTATTTCTGGCCTGATCTGTATGGCACTGTTTTCTGCAACACAATGCACCATTTCATACTCAAAAAGAAACACTGTCCACTGAAAATTCACATGTGGTAGGCACATTCCTCTGCAAGACAGAAGAATGAGATCCAGGATTATGGCAGCCGACCATACTGCTTCCATGGACTCCAAGGCCAGTTAACTAACTTGCACATCCAGGGTCACATGAGGGTGGTGACACCCTGGAACAGGTTGCCCAGGGAGGTAGTCGAGGCTCTATCCTTAGAGGTGTTTAAGGCCAGGCTGGATGAGGCTCTAGACAGCCTGGTGTAGTGTGACGTGTTCCTGCCCATGGCAGGGGGTTGGAACTAGATGATTCTTGTGGTCCCTTCCAAATTATATGATTCCCTATCTTAAAAAAGTTGAAACCATCCCCCATACTAGGAAATGAGGCTTGGCTTTAGTAAGCTTCAAAGCAAGCTTTAAAGACTACATACTATAGTACAGTATACTAAATACTATATACTTGTGTAGCATGAGACTACATTTCAGTTCTGCAAGTTGATACACACACACCGATGTGCTAAGAGTTAATGAGAAACAGTAACAAATAGCAAGGCAGACATTGCTGTCAAAGGTGCCACTGCTTCCAAAACACCTTGTAACATTGCATCATTTCTGTACACTTGGAATACACTTTTGCCCATTCAAGCAAATAGATGAGGCCCAGAATACTGACAGATGTGGTGTGATACCCCCAAATGCAAGAAAGCCCATCTAGGGCTGGCAACACCAAAAGAAAATTCAAGGATACATGTATGGGCTGCTTAGTTTGACACTCAACCAAACAGAAAAAACAGAATACAAGCAATCTGGGCAGCATATGGTTAATTACTGACTTATTTATCACTTTACACATCAAACTGTAACAATTCTTAAAAACAAATATGCAAAATATCCCAAACCACACATTAATAATAACCACCCCTTAAAAGTGCAGATCACAGAATTAGACCCCATCAGGCACATCCAAAGGCACTCTCACACACAGAGACCCAACTCGAGCCAAGGGAGCTAAAACAACACAGCAAACTCGTAGAAATCCAGGTGAGCATGAGAACCAGGCATGCTTTTGCATTGTTTTCACTTTCCTTTTGCCCAGATAAACAGAAAAGATTTATGAATCTAAACAGAAACAAGTAACAAGGCTGTGCTGCCACTCATGCTCCTCACAGCATGCCAGCCCCCAACAAACACTACCCTACAGTGGATGGAGTCTCACCCATGTTTGACAGCAGAAAGCATTTGGTTAAGAAAAGGCATCAGTTGCCTCATCAGTTTGCAAGAACAACTTGCAAATGTGCTTAGACATTGCCCTTAGCATGGTGAAAGCAAGCTCAAAATGGAGCACCTCCTTGAATCACATTGCCATCAATACTAAATGTCCTCTCCTGGCTTCCAAGGCTGCCTTTGATGCTTCCCTTTCAGCCTTAGCTAAACAGTAAAAATCAGAATGCTAGCCTCAGTGTGCTTTTGGGTATTACAGATACTTGTTGCCATCAAAAGCTGAGGTCCAGTTATTCTGAAGCAAAGTGGCAGGCAACCTCACTTGTAATTTAAGACAGGATATAAACTAAGGCAGAAGAATTTATCAGTGTCGTAAGGCAAGAGAAATGTTTTAAATATCTGCAGTTGTTAATATTATTATTTCTTACATTAAAAGACTATTAGGGAATTTTCAAATATGAAATTCCTGCACCTTTCTATGACAGCCATTGCTGTCAGTAAGATTTTACACCTTCTTGATGGCAAACTCTTATTTCTGAATCAATCCCTACCCTCTAAGCACAAGTGCACCCCCTCAGTGGTAAGTAAACGAGCAGTCTGATACCCAGATGAGGTACCTAGACAGAAGTCTCATAAAATAAATGACAAAAAAAAAAATAATTAAAAGATTCTCAACACAACAAACAAAACCCCACTGCATAACAGAAACAGCCTCTCTCAGAGCAGTACCTCAGCAGCTTAAGGTGGAAGTGTTATGCTTCAGGATCAAGACTGTCCCTGTACAGAAGAGTGCTTTCAGGATTTCCTAAATTATTCCAGTGCTCTGCTCCTCTGCCTGCTGGAGAAAAGTCCAAAAGAAAAGTGCTGACCTCAAAACACTGAGCCACTACAGCAGAGCTGCTGCTGCCACTCTGCAGCTAGCACAACCAGATGGCTGCACAAGGCAGCAAGTAAAACACCGCACACTGGCCTCTCCCCCAGATATGTGGTCTCTGCCTCCCAAAGTTAGGCCAAGGATCTGTAGCTAGAATTCCTGCTTTTTTCTCAAATCCAAGCATGTATTCAGTTGTGCCTTCCTCATTATTTCCTACTATACTAATCCCCAGTTTGCTTTCTGCCTTGCACACAATAACACAACAGCTTATTGTAATCTTTTTTTTTAACCTTACAGTTTCTACTCACAAGTATTTGGATGCTTCTCCACTTTTATTAGAAGTTATCCTTGTGTTTCAATAACATCTTCTCATTTCTAATCAGATGAAAACTACATCAGAACATCTTCTCATTTCTAATCAGATGAAAACTACATCAGCAATGTGCAAGAATATGGACTGAAAGAGCTTGTTTCGTGTATTTTCAAAGATGTGACGAGGGAGGGAAACGAAAAATACAAATTCAGAATCAATACCTTCCCATACCCCACACTTCCCCTCCATATTTCCAAGTCTTTGGAAATACTCACACTAAATACAGGCATTAAACTGCAGTTTCCAAAGAAGTACCCATTGAAGTCTCAGCCTGACCTATCTTGCTTTTGGCTCTACAGTTTACCCTGCTTCAAACCAACAAGGTTTGGTTAAAATGTGCCATCTGCTCACTGTGGTAAGAAAGACGTTCTGGGTTACATCTGAAAAGCTTTACACTATGATGCAATCTAAAGCAACAGCCCTGAATCTGCATGGTGGATCCAGTGGTGACATCAGCTCATGGGAAAAAAAAGAAAGAAAAAATCTTGACCAAAACACAAGAGGATAAAACTTGGCAAAAGTATGAACAGCCCTGATTAAAAGCAAAAGCTTTTAATTTGGAAGCTATTTTTCTGTCAGTTCTATTTTCCTCTTCTATAACCGCTCTGTGTAACCAGCTATGGGCCCATGGACTCTGAAGTGGCATCAGGCAGCACTAAGCAGAGGCTGCAGCAATCCTTTCTGGGACGTTCCCTCTTTCTCCTTCAGCAGAAGATGTGAATGCCACACCTGAAACCTCCACATCTGGAGGAAAGGTCACTTCAGCACCGTCAACCATGGGGCTAAACAGCCCACTTCCAGGAAACGTGAGTGCTTAACTCACCTCTTGGGAAAGACACAGGGCAAAGGTGAGGATGCAGCCCCTTCTGAGGCTGCAGGGGGACAGCCAGCAAGATACCTTGCATTCTTCCACTGACTTGCTCTTCTTTGGGAACAGCTTTGGTTTTAAGACTGTTGTTATCTTCTTAAGAACCTAGGTTTTAATTCATGGCTGAGACACCCAGGAAACAGAACTGGGCCAGGGCATGGGGTCAAGCACAGCCCCCCACTTGTCTTGTAGTGCTCTCACAGGCACAGCTCTGACTGATGTCAGCCAGCACTGTCCCAGATAATGCCCGGACACAACTCAGGGGATGGCATCTATCACAGACTGCCCATGGCAGGCAGCTGGGCTGTGACCATATGCTATGAAAAGGTTTGGACACCTGCATGTGAGCCATGCTAGGCCACTCAGTTCATCACAGGCCCAGAAAACCATCCTTGGCTCTGGGTGATTTTCAGTGTTAGTATTGACAGATGAAGTCTTTGGGTTTCAGCTGCTATTCATACAACACACATCAACAGTGTACTTACAAAAGACAACTGAATGATCGAACTCTGCCTTTACATATCAAACCTTACCCATGAGAAACTGTGGGAAAAGCAGTCTAAGGAACGACTTCCTCAGGTATATATCGCACTGGGGAAGCTGATGCAAACCTGGGCTCTGGAACACAAATCAGATGCTGTTTGGGGAAACTGGGGCCTCATTTTCAGACACTAAATTTTAACAGCTAAATGATGTGGTCATCTCATTTTAAAACAGACAACAGTGCACTCTGACGTTCCACCTCCAGAAGTACAGACTACCTCACTGTCCTCCTCAGCATGTTCCAGTCTCACATGCGAGTTGTTTTCCTAACAGAAGTCCAAAACCTGTATGAAGACTAAACACTTTTGAGCCATGACAAGAGCTTGTAACAAACCACCTTAAGTCTGGAAAATCTGCCACGTTTTTTTTCTGTATTATACACCGCATGAAAAATAACCCTCAACATTATTTTTGGAGGTGAGCTTTAAAATCCCTTAAGAAGAGAGTGGGAGAGTCAATTATGTCTCTTGGAATACCAACCTAAACATTTGCAATCTTGATTCACAAAGCTAATTGCAGGGGCACGTATTCATTCTTGCTAGGACTCTGCTGCCACCATGTCCCTCTGAATGCAGCCACATAAGCCAAGCAAATGTGGCAGAAATGAGTGTGTGCCACCAAGTCCTTCAGGTCACAGTCCAGCATTCTAATGGTGGTATTAGTGAGTGTGTAGAACCTATGCAGTGGTTCCTCTGGGTACTAGTACACTTCCTCAGCTGCCTTAGCTCCACTCACAAGCAAGGGGCCCTGCAACCCTGAGGGATTCACACCTGAAAAGAGAACATATGAAGGTAAACCAAGCCCTGTTGAAGAGCAGACACTTGTTGCTTCACAGATAAAATGTTCCAACACTATTTTTCCTGTTGTTCACTGGATACCATTACTGTTTTTCCTTCACTGCCTGTGCCAGACAGAAAAAAAGAGCAAGAGGGAATAGGAAGAATGATGTGTTTCCAAGACTGCAGTTCTGCTTATTAGAACTTATAAAGTTACAGCTGCATCCAGGACACTCTTTATCCAGCGCTATAAGGGTGAATATTTAGTTCAGTAAAAGAAAACTGGCTCATTTAGGACTTAGAATAGAATAGAATCAATCAGGTTGGAAGAGACCTCCAAGATCATCCAGTCCAACCTAGCACCCAGCCCTATCCAGTCAACTAGACCATGGCACTAAGTGCCTCA
>WAAF01014475.1:410517-432606 GCA_013400475.1 Tricholaema leucomelas | reverse complement strand
CCAGTTTAGCCAGGAGCTTGTTGTGACAGACAGTGTCAAAGGCTTTGCTGAAGTCCAGGTAGACTACATCCAGAGCCTTCCCCACATTCACCTGGCAGGAACCTGATCATAAAAGGAGATCAGGTTGGTCAGGCAGGAGCTGCCCTTCCTAAACCCATGCTGGCTGGGCCTGATCCCTTGGCCATCCTGTAGGTGTTGTGTGATGGCACTCAAGATGACCTTTTCCATGACCTTGCCTGGCACTGAGGTCAGGCTGACAGCTCTGTAGTTTTCTGGCTCCTCCTTTCAACCCTTCTTGTGGATCGGTATCACATTGGCAGCTTCCAGTCTTCAGGGACCTCTCCAGTGAGCCAGGACTGTTGATAAATGATGGAGAGTGGCTTGGCCAGCTCATCTGCCAGCTCTCTCAGAACCCTAGGATGGATCTCATCTGGCCCCATGGACTTATGAGGATCCAAGTGGCTCAGCAGGTCCCTTACCTCCTCTTCTCCTGCAGTTTATAGTATTGCAGTACTACAATCAAATACTGTTTAAAAATATGAATAAAATTGTTACATATGTGAAAGTCTTTGAGGCCGAAGAACTCAATCAATGCCTCCATCCAAAGACTTCCTGTATGTCTGTGTCCCTGTCTGCCAAATTGATCTTCCCCCCTCATTATTTTCCCAGTTGATTACACAGGTCTGAATTTGCTCATTTTAAGTTTAATTTAGTGGGAGCCAGCAACAAAGTGCTCCTTCAGAGCTCACCAGACACTGCAACTGGAAAGGCACGATGTGTTAAAATAAGCCTCAAGATACATAGAAGAGATTTACTTTTATTCACTGTGTATTTTGAGGTACCAAGGTCACCACAGTTAATTTTTCTGAGAGAGAAGACATTGTAAATTCAGCAACAACAGTGTGTAATTCGTCTCATGTCAGAAAGCAGAAACACACATCACAAAACTAACTGAAATTAAGATATCTGTTTAGTCCGTTTAACAACAAAAGCATTGGTGACTCATTAGCAAGAGTGTGAGTCAGCTAAAAAGACAAAACACTACTAAGAGGCAATAAATAAAACAGGATTAAAGTTATCTTCTTGTACCAGACAGTTGAGACTGAGCATCAAGCAAGCACATATCCCCTGATGTGTTTTATAAGACCTCCTAGTGACAATGATCTATCCCTTGTCCTTCTTGACCTCAGCTGTCATTTAAGGAATTGGGAATATGGTGAGGAAGGGACTTGCACACCTGAGACACTAAGCTGAGCTAAAATCCATGACCCAGAGTGGATGTAACTTGAACATGCCTATCCCTAAGGATATGTTATGCTCCCCATAACATACCCTTAAGTGGGAAGATTTGCTCATTTGAGGAGTCAGTGAATAAGGCTTTTCCACCCCCATTTTCTCTGCATCTACATTCCTCCACATTTTGGAATATGCTCCCCCCAGTATGTAAAGACACTGATGTCTGTGTGCTGATTTTACAATTTTAAAAGCTATTTCTTTACATTTCACCAAAAATAAATCATTGCCTCGGGAGATGTTTCCACAGCTAAACTCTTAGGTTCGCTAACCTGTCACATTTAGCTTTAACTGAATACACAGTCCTTGTCCAAGTACTTTTTTATGTCTAAATTTCAGTTACTCTGTCACAGTGACAGAGCAACTTCTCAACCTCCTCACCCCAGGGCAGGAGGTGCAAAGAATTCTGTACTAGGCCTTGCAGGACACTGCTTTTACTGCACAGTCAGAAGTTTTGTTGTTCAGATCATCCCGGGCCACACTGACAGAGAACTACCCCACTGCGAACGCAGGCTATTGCAAAAGGGCCAAGCCTCTCACGGTCACTACCTTATACACAACCCAATGAATCCAAATAAACTCAGAGGAAAACAGTGCCCCTGCAGTGCCAACTCAGCAGATCCCACTGAGGGAAACACCACCATGAACTGCGAAAGGAAGATGAAAATAAAATCACGGCAGAAGTCCTGCTTGTGTTCTGTAGTTCTGAACAGAATTGTTCCTGTCCTGTCTGCAGTGCACTCTGATACCTGACACAGCCCATGCACTCACCTGACAATGTCCCAGGACAAGGAGACCGACCCCTGGCCTCTAGCCTTTTCTTTTGTGGGTTTAGGGGTTTTTTTATACTTTGAAAATACAGAAAAGAAAAGAAGGAAATCTTCTCACCCACTTTTTCCCCATGAAAGAATGTCTTGAATGCAGTCTTTGGAAAAGCTGTACCCAGATAGATCTTCAGTTTTCATATGCCTGAGCTGCAAACTCAGCCCCTGAAAACAGGAGACAGGCATCTTTGTCTTTGGCTGGTGCTGACATTAACTGGCCTACAAACTACTTTGTAAAGGCAATAGTAGAAAGAGAAGAAAAGAATGGCTCCAGTCTTGCTTATTCTTCCTTGCTTCTTCCTTCTTCCTGCCTTGCTACAGAAGGTAGGAGGAGAAACAGAAAATGGGTGCCTAGGTCTCCTGGTACTTAGGAGGAAAGGCAGCTGCCATTAGCCTCCCTGTCACTCAAAGGTATCGGTGTATTCAAAGTATCTACCTGTCCTGGGCTTTTAAGGTGACTTCACTCATACAGCTGCAGGCAGGAGGTCCCTCTCCATGAGGTGGCTTCTGACAACTCATCACAAGCATATCAAATGTGTCCTTCACCAAACATGCATTACGTTATGTCCTGTTCTGCTGTCGTGCACTATCACATGGGAAGAAAAGGAGATTCTCTCCTTGTCATCTGGTTAGGCTGATTTTTAAAGCAGACCATCAAATATCACAAGACTTCACACTTTCCTCTCCTGACAATCTGAAAACTGGGGTTATCACTGTGGCACAGGATCTTGACTTCCTTCCATCAACCTGATTTCAGGTTCTGGAATCCAGCATTGCCTGGCACTGCAATCACAATCCTTACCCTGAGGGCAACCGAAGACAGAACATGAATGATGCAATTCTGCTTCTGAGGCTGCGGCATAGAAAAAAAGCTAAGTTCAAGGATCTCCAATCTCATGCCAACCTCATGACATTCAACAAGGCCAAGTGTAAGGTCCTGCACCTGGACCAGCACAATCCCAAGCACAGCTCCAGACTGGGTGGCAAACGGCTGAGAGCAGCCCTGAGGAAAAGGACCTGGGGCTCTGAGTTGATGAAAAGCTCAACATAAGCCTACAGTGTGAGTGCAGCCCAAAGAGCAACCATGTGCTGGGCTGCAGCAGGAGCAGCATGGCCAGCAGGGCAAGGGAGGGAATTCTGCCCCTTTTCTTTACTCTCCTGAGACCCCACCTGGAGTGCTGTGTGCAGTTTTGGAGCCCCCCAACACAAGAAGGACATGGAACTGTTGGAGACATTCCAGAGGAGGCCACGAAGATGCTCAGAGGGCTGCAGCAGCTCTGCTATGAAGACACGCTACAAGAGTTGGGGCTCTGCAGCCTGGAGAAGAGAAGGCTTCAAGGGGACCTCAGAGTGGCCTTCCAGTATCTGAAGGAGCCTACAGAAGAGCTGGGAAGGGACAATTTACAAGGTCTTGTAATGACAGGACAAGGAGTAATGGGTTTAAACTGGCAGAGGGGAGATTTAAACTGGATGTTAGGAAGGGGTTCTTTACAGTGAGGGTGGTGAGACACTGGAACAGATTGCCCAGTGAGGCTGTGGATGCTCCCTCCCTGGAGGTGTTCAAGGACAGGTTGGATGAGGCTTTGAGTGACCTGCTCTAGTGGGAGGCGTCCCTGCCTATGGCAGGGGGTTGGAACTAGATGATCTTTGAGGTCTCTTCCAAACTAACCCATTCTATGATTCTATGCTGTAAAAATGAAGAATGTCACCACTCAAAATCTTTCAGATCTACACATTCAATAAAGCACAGAGAATGCACACAAGACAGGAACCAGCTACGGGCAGTTCTGCTGCTCTTTGCCCCATGACCTGATAGCATCTACAACAGTAGAGCATCACTTTCAAAACAAGAAGCTCTTAGGATCCGTAAATTTTCCCACAGCGATCCAAGTTGGTCCCATGTATAACGCTGACTCTCTTCTTTAAGCAAGCACTGAAGATACCAAAAATGTGTGGGTTCCATGTAGGACACAGATATGCTCATTTCATGTGTGCCAACATGGCTTAAGTTAAACTGTCAGTATCAGTAAGACTGAAGGAGATGCTTAAAATGCTTTACTGAATTGGGATCATACCCTACATAACTTTCTCTTGCAAAAGCTATGTCCAGCTGCTCACTGAACGCTCAGGAGGCGATGTGCAGATGGAAGTTTTTCCATACCTAAAAGCTGTGTTCATAGGCAATAAAACACAGTCCAGCTTTTCCTCTTTATAAAGAGGAAAAGAAAGTCTGGTGGCTGAGAAACAGCAGTGAGGCCAAACACTCCGCTGAGGACCACAGCCACTCAACACCTTTGCTGAGATCTTGCTGTGGGTGGTTCCACAGTGCCCTCGCACTTGTGACTGCACTCTGGCTCAGCCAGTAGGATTCATTCTGGCACTACTGGCACGCAGCTTTGAGGAAGCACACAACACCAATGTGCACTGCTGCAGTTCTGTGCAACTCTCAAAGCAGCTTCCCATAAAAATAACAAAAGACCTCATCACCATTGAAGATACTCTTCCATCTAAAATTGGTGTCGATGTGTAACCAAACTGATCTGCAAAGAAATTCAGCTCTGTTCATTTCCCTGCTGCTGACAGAATCTCAGATACAATCAGGCACACACTTCTACTGTATCAACACTACGAACTGTTTAGCTGACAGTCATATACCTGAGTGATGACCTTAGTAACAGTATCAAATCATCACAAGCAACTTTGCCCACCCTTGAACTCCAGAGCATTTACACAAGATGTAAATTCACTGACATTTTCAAGTTTTGCACACAGAACCCAGCAACACTACCCTAAGCAAAATGGCTTCAAAGCCAGTATCTCCTGACTGCACTGTGCTCCAGCACCCAGGCCTATTTGTGTTGACTACCACTAAGGTAAGGTGTACATGGTACAACCACATCCCACATTTACAAACCTGCTGCTACAGGAGACCTCAGCTGAGGAGCCACTGCAAGCACACTGAGGCATGGCCACACTGCAGGAGAAGCTGAGCACATCATTTCAAGAACCACATTCTGTGTGAAACTCAGGAGAAATGTACTGGGAAGAGTAGATCACTTGTCTAAGAAAGGCTGAAAATTTAAGAGTGTATCACAGAATGGCTGAGACTGGAAGAAGCCTCTAGAAGACATCCTGTCCAGCCCCATTTCTCAAGCAAGACCACCCAAAAGAGGTAGTCTGGAAGCATGTCCAGGGAGCTTTTGAGTATCTTCCATAATAAAGAGTCCACAATTGCCCTGGACAACCTGTGCTGATGGTGCACAGCAAATATTTTTTCTCCTTATATCCAGGGAGGTCAGTTATATAAAACATTTTGTTCAGCAGCAAAACTGGACTAAGATGGTTTTACACAGGAGTCCCTCCCCAGTGCATTCCTCTTCTCCTCCATTCACACTGCTCAGATCCCTGCTCTCAGTATGGTGCACTTACATATTGAGCTGCTGAACTGGTCCAACTTTAAAAGCTACAAAAATAAATTTCCTCAGAGGGAAAAAAGAACCAAACCACCAACCAAAAGAGGAAAAAACCACCACAAAACTCCCAGCAATATTTACTTGCTTTCTTGGATTTGGGTTTTTTTTTGTCTGTAAACCCAGGCATCACTGGGATCATGTCCCACCTGCCAGCAGCAGCACAGCATCAGGAGCACTGCCAGCTGCATCCCACACTGTGCAGCACCCTCAGGACTGCTGTTGCAAGCTGAGCCCCCCAGACAGTTGTATTTGGTGGGTACTTAAATTAGCACCAAAGCCTAAACTGGGCATGACACTTGAACTGACCAGAGAAGCAATGCAGGATATAGCAACCATGCAAGCCCCCAGCTCTGTCCCTGAATATAGGCTATGCTTGGAAATATGCAGGGAACATGAGCCCTCAGCTGGTGCTGAACTCAACAGAGCTAGGAAGACAATGTAAGCCAAGAAGGCAGCCTTTGTTTCTTTTCCACATACAAGTGGGAAAGGAGACACACTTGAGTATTTCAGGGATGTGCTACAGCCCTGCTGCATGCTGCACATTGTGCTAAATGACAGGGCTGGGGAGGGGCTGGGTGGGAGCAGGAATCTTTATATAGAAGTGAGCTCTGGAATCCAGCCACTGCCAGTCCCATGAATACGGCCCAGCTGAAGACAAACAGAATCTTCCTCTGCTTTTAGGCAGATAAGGCTTCACTTTGGATTTAAAGGACTTAAACTGACAAATGATCCTGTTTTTCTTCACCCTGCTAACTGTGGCACAGAGCAGGAGGAATCTCAGCACTTCCCACTGCTTATATAACAGGTGTACTCATAAATATGCAACGATGATTTGAAGATACAGCTCCTAATCCGTGCTTTATGCCTGAACAATTGCAATGGCTTTCATCCTGTAGACAGCATTGCTGGCTCTTTGCACCTCCGTTACCACCTTAAACTGTGTAAGCTGTGGGTTTGTTTAATGCAGGTTTCACATCAATTGAAAATATAAAAACCAAAACAAAACCACACCAGACTGGCTGGAGGTATTATTAAGAGAAATGCATTTTTAGACAGAAAATAAATGTCATGGCTTATCCCCACATCACACTTCCAGAAACTTAACACACAGGATTCTCCATCAATGCCTCACACTGCATGGAGAATATCCTAACCCAGCTTTACGCAAACACCACACAGAAGTAAACAGCCATAACCAAAGAAGTAAACATCAAGTATGAGCAGCAGAACACACACACCTCAGCTACTGTCTCTGCAGTGTTTGACCTTCAGCAGTTTGCTACTTCAAGACAATAATTAATTTTAAATGACTCCAGAATTGGAGATTCCCATTTTCAGCACAGTGGTCCTGACATGTCTCATGAGCACTCTTTCACATGCCAAAAAAAAAAAGAGTCTACTGCAAGAGGAGCATCACATGCATCACCTACAGCGTGACCCTGACTCTGCTCTTTGGGACTGGTGGAAGGTCAGATGACCAAGGAACAGAAATACACTGGGCAGGATGGTCTGACTCTGACCTGCCATAGCAGGGCCAAATGCCTTTGGAGCAATGCCTGAGTCCATGACAACAGTCATACAGTATTTTCAAAAGAAGCCTGGAGAAAAGCAGATGTCACAGCATTCCAGGAGGATATGGCCACTTAGATGCTTTATTCTCTCACTCTTAACCCCAATGTACCCCTATGAGCTGGCGTTTCTGAGGAACCAGACATAACATCTTTTATTATTGCTTATGGAAAACAGTTAGGAAACATCTATCCACTGACATTTTCAAAGTATTACTTTTCACAAGGCCTTCATTAGCAAAAGCATCTTTTAAAAGCCAACTCTAAAGAAGAGATGGCTTCTTTCTTCCCAATTTCAGTCTAACATAGTCCTAGGTACTAGATTTGCTTCAGTCCTAAAAAAAATACATTGGAAGAAGCTGGCAGATGAGGCTTAGACATATTTTTAGTGTAATTTGAAGCAGAATGGCTCAAAAGGAAGTTAAATCTGAAACTGCATTTATTATTTACCAGAAGTTACCAATTATGATAGTGAACAGGTGAAGTGAATCTGCAGCAGTCCACATATGGAACGGTGTGCAGATAACATTGCAGGTGATATTCTCCTATCAAAATACACAGAAAAGCATTTTGCAGGTCAGCCAAAGGCAGACGACCACCTAGGAATGGCAGACAGTGTTCTCTATGACTGAAATTCCTCAAGCATCAGAGAGGTTGTGGTCTCTGCATTGCCCTTGGGACAGAAAAGAGCCCATCCTACTTCTTTAATAGCACAATGAGCTGGTGCATGAACCAAGATAGTGCTGAGGAGAAAGATCCAGGCTAACAGCACCCTGTACAGGGAAAACTGTTACAGACCAGGTCGCCAGAAGTTACCAAATGTCTCCAAAAGGTGTGGCAAAGATAACATTTAGCAGCACTGTGCCTATTTCTGGATCAAGGCATCACAGCCTCTTCACCCTTCTACAGGGTGACCCAACTCACCTCACTTGGCTGCACAGCATCCTTTGTAGAACAAAAACCAGATAGAAGTTTGACTTCAAAGCTGAAGAAGATATAACAGGAGCTCTCTTCTTCCTCAGAAGCACCACCATCAGACAGTACCAGGCAAGGCATTACGGTGCTTAGGAATACAGCCAGTGTTGGAGCTAAGCGAAAGGAAACAACAGGCAGAGGAATGTGTCCTCTCTGCACTGCACTGTGCCTCAGGAGCAGTTACCGTTGAGGTCACAGACAGCAGCTTTATGAGCTTCCCCACAAACAAAGTCGTTCCCACAGACCTTCTGCTGGCAGCACAGAGACACTTTCACGCTTCCTATGCCCTTCACCTATCGCCACATCACAGAGGGCAAATCCAAGTCACCACAGCTGGCCAAGGAGACCAAAGCAAAGGCACTGGAGCAAAGAGTAGCCATCCTGACAAACCCTGTCAGCCAGAACTGCATTTGCCTCCCAAGCAGGAAGGGGCTCCGCATTAGCTGCACCTCAGTATGCTGGAAAAGCATGGAGTCAAGGTGCATCAGGAATGACAAATAAAAAAAAACACAATAAACACTAAAGGACAGAAACAATACACACAGATCAGTTAGCCAAAAATCCACAGCATAATAAATATCTACTGTAGGAGAGCTAAAAGGAAATCTATGACTAAAGCAGGAAAATAATAAACCAGCATCTTACTGAGGCTCACCGCCTGCTGAGTGCAGTCTCACCTCCTGAAAGCACCAGGGAATAGGACAGAATGGATTAATCTTTAGAGGATGCCCGTGCTTTCCAATTCTTCATCTAATGAACAAAAAGGACACTATCTTTATGTAAAAGCTAACAATCAAGCTACACTTAATAAGCCTCCACAGACGTTTTTAAAAATGTTATTGTTCTGCCACTTCATGTTTACACAGAAGTCCCCTGAGCTAGAGGTAAACAGAGGAGTAGTGAGTATTGAAGCAAGCACTATCAGAGCGGCTGCCTCCAACAGCCTCTCAAACGGCAATGTATGCACATCCTTACGTGTTCAATATTGATTTAAAACAAATTACTACTGCAGGTAAATGTCAAGTCATCACAGGAAACTCCTGGAAACACAAAACACCTGAAATCCTCAGCTGCTGCAGTGAGGCTTTAAGTTAACAGGAAAACACCTATCACAACCCTGGTATTTATAGAATGCACCACAAAATGGTCACACTGAAACTGGTACCTTTCTGGCCACCTGTGGCATTCAGTGCCTCAGTATCTACACACACACAAACTTCTTACTTCCAGCAGTTCTTAGTAAGGAGCCTTCCATCAAGTCTGCAAGTAGGTAGATTCTCTTTCAGAAAGCTGTGGAGTCTCATCTATAGAGCTGTTTCATTTATCCAGCCTTATTAATTTTTTCTGGCTTAGCTCCCATCCGAAATTGTCTCATTTTCATTCCCAGGACTTGGATCTTCTTCTGGCTTTGACTGTTAACACTGCACAAATTTTGCATTGTGAGAGTACTTCTTCCTCCACACAAAGCTTGTCAAATGATCAAAATCAACTCCTCAGCCTTCTCCTGGTTAATAATATTTCCTGTGACTGCTTTAATCCCCAACGTCCACATCATCTACTCTTGGGCACTCGTCAAGATCTCTTCTGAACTGTTTTGTCAAACTCTCCCAAGTATGAGGTACAGATACTCATGCAGCAAAAGTCAGAGTTCGTAAGAGACACAGATAAAACCTTATGACTGGAGCATGTCAAATGCTTTAGCAGCATGAAATCCATACACTTAAAATGTCAGACTTCTATTACCATTCCAAAAGTCCATCAAATCTAATTCTTGACAGTCCCATTGCTGTCGCTCAACACAACAAACCAACTTTCTTCACTGCAGCATGGAGACGATCGAAAGCAGAGCAAGTCAGAAGTATTGCCAATCTGTTCTTTTTCCTCTGAGAAGCAAAAATTTGGACTCCATAGTCCAAAAGGAATTCCTTATTTTTTCCTAAAAAAAAGTTTACTCCTCTCTTCACAACACTTAGCAAAGCTGACAAAACAGTGCATTTGTTTCTTAGACAAAAAGCACAGCAACTGAAATTGGGCTCCTCCAGCAAATTCAGCAGAGGGCTTTGTCATTGCCACCACTCGGGAAAGCACAAGGGCATGTCTGTATTTTGCTGTTGTTTACTCATCCTCAGGCATCTGTCAAAGATGTTTAGCACTTGAAACAATCCCGTTTCAGGATTCTTTACCAAAGTTGAACTGTTCACATCACCACAGCACCATCGTTTTATCTGTTCTGGTATTCATCAAAAACATCATCCCATTATTTGAATAACATCTCTTTCCACAAAGATAAAATCCCAGCTGTGTTCATTCTCCTTGCAACTCTAACAATGAGGAATATGAGTTAATGTGACTAAGGGCATCCCCCTCAAGACAAAAAAAAAAAAAGCTTCATCATTTTCTATGACCTCAAGGCCAGTGCTGCTTAACTCTAGCTGGAGGGCCCACCCAGGAGGGGCACTGCAGGCCTGCTTCCTGTGAAAGGATTGTTGCTAGGGTCTCTTTACTTTTCCAAGCTCTTTGTGGAGACATGGCCATCCATACATGACAGAAAAGCGTGTCAGCACACTTTCTTGGGGCCTTTGAGCCAAACACAAGCCTCTAAATTTTGGCTAGTCTAGGCAGACTTTCAACCAGCAGCCTAACAACACAAAAGCAGCTCCATGGCTTACACTTCAGCATCTGTCACAAAACGTGTTGAGAGATGTGACAATTACCCACACCACCCCAGTGAACACTGCTCCACACACTGCAGGCTACTAGGACAAAAGACTATGCCCACCAAAGTGCCAAGAACCAACAAGTAACTGTTCACAGAGAAGGGATTACCAGAAGCATGACAGCACGCTGTCAGCCATCCCCTGAGAACCAAGTACAGGCTGCTCTAGTAGGACTCCACAAAGCTTTAGGGCAGAAGCCTCCTCTGCAGTCAGAGGCCCCAGGCAAAGCAACGACTGTGGTCCTCCCAGCACCTGTCTCAAGTTCAGTTGCTTTGGGTGCTTCTGTTCCTGTATTTGCTGTTTTCCTGAAGCAGACCATGATGTCCCCAGTATGCTTCACACACCTTTTAAAGTTATACTTCATCCTAGTGATGAATAATACTGGCTGGCAATTAGAAGCCCTAGCTAAGATTACTGGGGAGACCCTGATTGATTTACTCAGGCCTAAAAGGAGCAATTCCCTGCTGCACTCCACCAAGTGGAATGTGATGAAACCTGTTCCAGTTTTGCAGTGCTTATTACCCATCAATGCAAGGAAAGGTCACGGACAACCCTGCAGAGAGGAATCATGCAGAGAAGCACACACCACCCCAGCCAAGGAGAGAGCCTGGAGCTGCTGCTGAGGATCAGGAAAGGCTCTTCCCAAGCCAGGAAAAGATGGCTGGAGCTACTGACTGCAAGGAGGTTCTCAAGAAGATGGAGGGGGAGGAGGGAAAGAAGGTGGGGGAGGAGAGAAGGCAGAATGGGATCGTCAGGCGTTTGGCAAAAACGAAGGCAGGGAAATATACACGCATAATTTTGCATGGATTAGGAGTTTGTGTCAAATCTGCGATGTGCTGTGGTGAATGCTTCTGCTGCAGTGAGTCATCTCGTCTGACAGTTGCTGGGGAATTAAAGCAGTTATTTTTAAAGAATTCTCTGTCCTGCTTGACGCGTTATACAAATAGCCTCTTAAAATTAAAGCGCAGGCAATGCATTTTTAAGTACAGATGAGCTACGGTACATTTAGGACTCACTGTGCCACACCACAAACATCCATTCTGAGCTATGAAAACCTAAAGAAGCCTACTGATGTCCCTTCAGAGAAACATTGATCTCCCTGCTGCTCCAAATCCAAATCCTGCATCAAAAATTAGTTTATGATATCTGCCTTTTACACAGCATGAAAATATTTTTCCTGAGAAAAATTAAGCACAAAGGGAAGAGCTGTACTAAACCCGAATTCCTTCAATACTACAGGATATTTGAGTTGCTAGAACAAAGACTATTCCACTCAGAACAGCACTCTCCCCATACTGGAGTAACCGAAGCAGGTCAGTACCAGAGAAAAGCAGCAAGCTGACTCACAACCATAGGTCTACACCGCGCTGCTGGTTTGACAAAGGGAGGCAGAGCTGGTGCAGCAGGATCATCCGGATGTGCCCTGCAAAACACACTGCTTACATCCTTACAAACACACTGCTTACTGCGTGCCTTACTGAAAAAAAATGACTCCACTGGCGACTTTCACACATCCTCGGGAAAAGTTTTTCGAGTCTGTCTGTTGTGTAACACAGCAAAGATCATCTGAGTGATCTGTTAAGTGTAACCTTTGGGCATTGATGCTGCTCAACAGGAGCTGGCAATAAAGGTGCATTTACAGCACGCCTTCGGGACAGCTTTTCTGCCAACTTCCTGGAGATTAGCATACTCTGTTTTACATGGCTTTACGAAGTACTGCAGCTGAACGAGCGACAGAGAATCCTTTCAACATCCCTTCCACTCATTAATATCCCTTTAGTCTAAGTAGCACAGTGAAGTAGGTAGGTAATTAAAAAACCCAAAAAGCTGCAAAGTCCAGTGTCTTAAAATGCAAATTGTTAGTAACTCACGAGTGAATTTAACAGGTTTGTAACATTACAGCCTTACTGTTCCGCTCGAATTCGGGCACCACCCAAGAAACAAAATAGCTGTTAGGATCTCCATCTTACAAAGAAAGACGTTTCATTTTATCACAATTCCCATGGCATTTGGTTTGTCTTCTTAAAGCCTCAGGTCTTGTACGTAAGTTACATACAAACTTCAGCTCTATGTATTTTGAGTAAATTAGTCCTTTGCTAGAAAAACAACGGAAAACATGAAGTAACTGCACCCTAACAGCTCAAAAATCAAGAAGCAAGTGTGAATATTGAATGTCTTAGTTCATTTCTCACCTGAGTTCAGAAAGCATCAACACCCTGTCACTGCACAGGTGATACCCACTTGCTAAGCAGAGCACTAGCTCTCAAGGAGCGAATTAAAAGAATGGTTTCATGTCCCAAATCACAGAGGTGTGCTAGTTACTGAAATTTTCATACTTTGAAACCTTTCCATGGGTGAAGAACAAGCTGGCAAATGTTACAGAGAAATAATAACTAGCAGGGCTAACTAAAGTTCTCAGGCCTCAACCCAGTGACTACATGCAGACAACAGCGGATGGAACTTCTACCTAATAAAATAATATAACTGGCCAGTAAATGACCCCAAATCAACCCAAACAGTACTACCAAATATAATTGTGCCAGTTGACACAGCGAAAGCTGAGACCCAAATTAATCAGCTGAGTGCCCATCCAGTACCTTTGGAAGTAAGTAGCCACTCACTGGGGAGCTGCTGACACTTTTCTCAAATTCTTCTTAGGAGGAAAGTTCAGACTTTAAAAAACCAAAGTAAACAAATAAAGCAACCCTGCTATGTCTCATGTGTTTACAATGGAAGAGGCCAGGAGGCATCCTCTGGAATACAGGTAGAATATTTTCTGCACAGGATGGGTTTCACATTTTCCATGTGGCAGCTGTTTCTTCAAGTGTTTCTGCTATGCTATCTGACACTTGGATAAAATACTGGAAGAACTATTTAGCATCTTTTCCCAATTAATTTTGGTTCAGGAAGCAACTGGAAGGGCAACAAAACCTTGCATATCCTTAAACTGAGGGGGAAACGAGACAGGTATTTGGAGGAGTGGCTTTTTTTCAAAGTTCTTGTGTGTTTTTAAGAATGGAGAGGTTGTAAAATTACTTTTTTTTTTAATCAAGCAGCACATTTCAGGACTCCTGCTTGCATTAAATCAGTTCTTCAGTTAACAGCCCCCAAGCTATTCTAAAAAATAAGATGATTCATCTATTTCCACCCAGTACAATTTTATACATCGTTAGAAAACTAGAGCCTCATAAAATTGTAAGCAGCCCTAAAGAGCCAGCAACTGCAGAGTGGCATGTTGATTGCATCAGCCTAGAAGGGCTCTCCTTTTTAGCACCACCAGCTTTAGTAGTCTCGGTGGAAACCACTGGAGTGTCAAAGAACACGCCTGCAACATGCCAGCCTCAGGCACGCCCACTCACACAGCACAGCAGGCTCATCTGGTGGGACCAGGGTGATTCTATAACCCGGAATATCCACAAAATTTAAACTGCTCCTGTGCCCCTATGTTTTGAGAAATGCAGAATTCCCTCCCACCACAGCAAAAGGAAAACACTGTCACGAAGTGTGCTACCGATGCCTTCAGCTGAGCAGAACACTCCATGCCAACAGACCAATGTGAAGTCATTCTCGGCACTCCGATACCAGAGTGCCAGGCTGCCTCCAGGCTACCAGCACCCAGGCAAGGAAAGCACTCGGAAGCTTTTCTGATCCTGATGGATCTTTGCTTTCTAAATTACAGTAATGAGGCTAACAACATCCAAAATAGTTATTCTAATTTTCACCCTTTTAAATCTCTATGTTTAAAACAAGAAAAGCCCGTTCAGACCACAACAAAGGATAGGCAGAAGGCATGTGGCTTGCCCACAATAACAAGCGGACTAGGATTGGCACAGAGACCATTTTAGGAGAAGACCAAGCAAATACCTTCTTGATGAACTGTTCCTCCCTTTCAACCAACAAGAGTGCAGAACTGCTCACCAAAAACAGGCTCTTTGCCCTGTCTTCTAAAAAGCACAGGCTACCTGTCCTGCAGCCACTTCCTGAGCTTTGCCTGCCAGCGTGCATCCCTGCCACCACTGACGCTATGCCCAGTGCACAGCTGAACAAGGAGCTCAGAATTTGGCTGCAGCGGGGTGGGGGGAAATACCACGGCCAAATTTGCATGTATGATGACTACCAGTGAAGATTGTTTTTACAACATCTGCACTGTTCCTGCTGTGCTTCTGACACGGTAGCTAGTGGCCTGGTCATACAGACACCGGTTATTTTACCTTGGGTTTTAGAGATCCAGCATTTCCAGAACCTGGAAAACCTTTTCTTAGCAAGTCTGACTCAGAATTTACAGCAGTCATTAAGCTCCCATTGTTATCCATGACACTCAAAGACATGTTTAAGTAGGCAGCTGCCTGTCTACTGCCTTCAGCAATTCCTGCTTCACAAAGGCAACAGAGATACCTTCATATGTCATGAGCAAGACACATGCTAAAATCTTGGTCTCCTGACCCTTTATGTACAGGCACAGGTGTATCCCAGTGAATGCTCTCCACTGAAGCCAGTGGACTAGCTCCATGCAGTCATGTTCAGCACATACATAAGGTTCAGGGCATAAAGATGCACCAACTGGCCTCAAAACCCATTTAACTGCAAGTTAGCATGGGCAAGAGTATAGCCAGTCCTCTACAGCACAAAACAACCATATGTATTTCTGATCCCACTACCTGCAGGCATTAGTTTTGGGAACAGGCCAGGAATTGCAAAGTGGGTGCCTACAGGTAGAAGCTTTAAGCAGTTAATAATTTCATTGCCTCAGGCACTGATCACTGTCATCCACTTGACTAAGATCACATCAAGAGGGGCTTGGAGGAAAACACTAGAATAAGGATATTGACCCTTTCTCCAACCACCTCCCAACTGTAACCGATCTTGGCTTAGGCTGCAACAGTCAGAAAGCACAAGACATCCCGTCTGCTGGGTGTAACATCAGTGAAAGAAAAGATATTGCCAGTGGTCTAAATTCATTCCAGCTCTAGCTGCAGGGAAGTTACAGCAGTGCAGATACAGATGTTCCATTGCAAGCCATGTTCTGCTTCCTTAGAGCCTTCCTGGATTATGCTTACAGCAACAGAAACTGCACCATGAAACTGTATTACAACTTTAGTACACTGAATTAGCATTTTTCTGTTTGAAGCGCTATGCCTATTCGATCCTGGTTTTCTACAAGCATTTACTAACAACTGTTTAAATCAGCATGTTGTTGGTGTGTACACAACAATGTGGTACACATCAAGAAGCATTTTCTGCAAAAAGCGAAAAGGCTAAGCATGCCATGATATACATGGTGCTTCCTCCCACCCTGACTGCCACAGACAAGGGCCAGTCGACGGGCTGTGCATCACAGAAAGGTTAGATTGCCTTTAACTCCTCTTGTTTCAGGTTCCCAGGACACCCTAAGGGAGGGGGAGACATAAAAATGAGAGCCACAAGCACTCTCAGTCACTCATTCTCCTCTTCACCCTCAAAGTGTTAAAAGGAAAATACAATGTCAACATCGGCTCCTCCCTGCCGAGCACATTTTACTTTCTGGCTTGGAGCCCTTACAAACCGTTACAAAAAAGACCGAAAGACAGACAGCTCAATATATCGACCACTTCCAATACCTAATTTGGGACACGCTGGGCCATTTGCGCCTTCTGTTAAGCGCTCTCAGTGGTGAATGAACCCTGATATTGGGGGGTAGTGGGGAGTGGTATTAACAAAACCGGGGGGCAGCTACCAGCAGATATTCATTTGAGGAAAGAGCCAATCCCAGCATCAGTATGTATAAATACTCCCTACTCCCTTCCTCTGGGAGGAACAGATTACATCTGATACACTAAAATCGTCTCCAAGACTGATGGCACTCCGGGCGCTCAATCCCCACCAGCCGGGGATCCTGGCAAACACTAATCGCTCCCTGCCTCCTGTTCCTTAACCGGGGCTGACACGCACGGAAACGCGGAGCTGGAGCCGGGCTGAGAGTAGGGCGGGCTGGGGCTCCTGCTCATCCTCCCAGCCACGGCAGCAGCAATATGCGGGCTGCTTAACAGCTCTCCCAGCCCGGGAACCAGCAGCGCATCAGAATCAATCACGCCAAGACGATCACCACAGGCTTTCAATTCTACATCTATGTGCATATACATATAAATAAATCCCGCAATTAAAAAAAAAACAACCACGCTTCCTCCACCGACCTAGCCAGTATTGTCCAAAATGACCTTATCATGGGGTATTTCGCTGCAACAGACACACACTGCGTGCACTCCGCAGCGAGCCCCTCGGCTCGGTCGAAGAGGGCCTCTGCACGCAGGTACACGGCAGATTTCCGTGAAGCTGCATTTCCCTGAAAGGACGGGAACCCCTCTGAGGCAGCCCCACGGATTTTTTCCACCTCCCGCACTAGAGCCTGCGAGGCTGGGCGGCCAGCCCTGATGCCGGAGCCCCTCTGCCGCCCCCGCCAGCGCCGCGGCAAAGAGCCGAGAGGCAATTCACAGGTAGAACAAAACATCCGCGCCGGTACCCTCCGCCAGCCCGCCGGTGCGAGCCGGGGGCGCACCGCCAGGGAGCCTTTGGGCGCCATGGGAGCCGGGGCTCGCCCCGCAGCACCCAGCGGGCCGCAGGGCGGAGGATGCGTGAAGGGGGAGCGGATCGGGGGCTGCCGCTCCGGTGCCGCGCGCCCGCGCCGCCCGCCGCCCGCGCGAGGGCCGTCCCGCCCCAACGCCCCTTTACCTTCGGAGAGCTCCAGCTCCAGCTCGGCCAGCCGGGCCCTCACCTCCAGGGGCAGGGACACACTCTCCAGGCTGCGGTCCGCCATGCTCGCGCGGCGGGGACGGACTATCCCCTCCTCTGGCTGCCCAGCTCTCCCCCTTTGTCCGCAGCTGAACGGGGAGAGGGAAGGCGGCGGGGCCGCGGCGGGTGGCTGAGTCCTCCCCGCGNGGGGGCCGGGGCGCGGAGGGAGGGAATGCGGAGGTTTCTCCTCTCCTCCCCTCTCCTCCTCCTCCTCCTTCACCGCCTCCTTCAGCGGGGACCCGCCATGGCTGCTGCTCCCGCCGCCGCCGCCCGCCCGCGATCGCTCCGCATCGGCTCCCAGCCGCGCCCGGCCCGACCCACCCCCCAACCCCCGCTGCCCGGCACCACGGCGGCGGCTCCCGCCTCGCCTCGCTGCGCCCCGGCCCGCTCCTCCCTGCCCGGCTTGGACTGGCGGCGGCGCCTGGCGCTGCGGTGCCGCTGCCGCGACTGCCGCTGGCCAGGCACGGCGCCGCTGTCACATCCACGTGACCGCGCCGCCCCGTGTCCCCGCCGCCGGCCCACAGGGGGCGCCCCAGCGCCGGCGGCACGCACTGGGAGCACCCCACCCGGGTCCTCTGGCGGAGGCGCCCCAAGGTTGGGCAGCATCCCGTGGTGGCGGCGGGTGCCCCGGGGTGGGGGGGGACGCAGCGGATTCCTCCGGCCTCCACGGTCCGGAGCCACCTCGTTCCAGCGCTTTGCACGAGTACAGAGGCTGCAAGGTGAGGCTGGTGAAGTGCCTTAGCATCGATTCGCCCTAACAGCGCTCCTTGCAAGGTCTTCGGGTCCCCGTTTTACCGGGGAAGGGATGATGTTCTCAAGACACGTAGCAGTTCAGCAGCAAAACGGCAATAAGCACGGCCCCATTTTCATTCCCACCCCTGTTGAATAACTTTCATTGTACCCCAAGTTCCACCCTCGTTCTCTGCACTCTGCTAGCTTGACAGTGTTTGGATAACGGTTGGACTCAATGATCTTAAGAGTCTCTTCTCCAGCCCAAATTATTCTATTTTCTATTCCAAACCAGCAGTGGCAAATCTGGTATGTATGTCACTAACCACTGGGAGCAAGTTTTACTAAAGAGAAAGATAAGACACTGTGGTATGTCCATGCTCAGCACCACTGCGCCTGTATCTGGAGAATGTGGTAAAACGAACTGAGCCACCAGTACTTTGAATTACACTACTCCAGCATCAGAAGGACCTGTTCTGCAACCATTCAATAAAATTCCCTCTCAGACCAACAAATATATTTCACAAGGAACATCTTCACGTTTCTTTTTCTCCCTGCATGTATTGTCTTCCTTTTTTAATTCGGGTTGGTCTGGCTCAGGGTTTGGTGCTGGGAGTCCTCTATAACTCTCATAAGAAGGAAGGAGCAGCACGACACGGCACCCATCCTGTCAAAAATCCTTGGGAGTCCCAATGGTAGCACAAGTCTTGGTGGGACACATTAGCAGAAAGAAAATGGCATCACCATCTCCAGGCCAGACTTGGTTACAGTCAAAGCAAAGCAAGGATTTAGGAGTTATCTTCAAAAGATAAAACTGAAGCTGTAACTATACTAAAGAATGTAATTTTTTAACACACTGTGGAAGAAACCTAAATTACATCATGTTAACAGCTGTGCTGAACTGTCTTTAGCAGCAGAGCCATTCCTGCAGTGTGTGAGGCTGGTGGTTTCTCCTGTTTTGACTGGTTACAAGTCCAGACACAGGAGAGCTGCATGCACCCAGATCACGGGCAATGGCAGCATCACTTCAACCAGATCACTGGCAGAACTGGTTGGGATACTTTGGCGAGGTTGCATTCCATAAACAACGCTAGAGCACCCAAAGTGCCTTAATTTTATGGTGCTGTTGTTTGGTTTACTGTCATATATGTTGAGTTCTAGTAACCTCTCCTAGGCTACTCTTTAATGCTCTGCAAGGTGAGAGCCATCTGGCTCACCTCTCCCTACCGGGGCCATTGCTTTTAGCAGTGAGGTGACACACGTGCCATTTAGGCTATATGAATGCCTCTCCCCCTGTGCTGTGCTGTGTAGGGGGGAGATTTTTACCTCTTGTTGATCACTGCATGTTTCAAATATAGACATTGGAAATATTACCCAGGTCTTTCTTGTTCCTTAGATCAGACCTAAACAATGAAAACCAATTAAATCCAGACATGCTCTAGAGTTGCTGCTGGAGAATCCCAGCATTGTTTGTTTGTTGTGTTTCACAGGGTGAAACAGACTGAAAGCCTCAGCCTTCTGCAGAGCAGCTTCACAACTCCAGTGGAGGCAGCCAACAGGGAGGCAAGGAAGGCTTTGTGGTGATCCAGCCTCCTTCACTGATGTTATTGATGAGTTGCACCTTTACTTTCCCACTACTGATAGGACCTTATTATTTCACTTGTATTGTGATCATTGCAGAATCTGTACCAGTGGTGTTCACTTTGCTTTCCAAATTTTTCCTGGTAGGGAGTTACATAAAGGGGCCTGAGGAGAAATACTGGACCATTCACATCAATGTGCTGAAAGGTTCTTGGTGCTTCTACACCCAGCCCCATGGCTCAGGCATCAGAAGCTTTCAGAGGAAGAGCAGTCCCCTAGAGTCGGAACTCCTCCAGCACAAATGGAAATGGCTGCATTCTTCAAACTTTCTGCCAGAGCGATGTGCTGGGTTGTGGCTCCTGTGGAGAGAGTATGGGGAGGCTGCAGCTGGACAGATGTGGGGCCTGTGGGAGCCCTGCCCTGAGGCTCCACCAGCCGAGCTCAGGGATAGGTGCCAGGCCATGGCAGTCTCCCTTGGAAAGCCCATTTCTTTCCCTAGGGCTGATCTCAAAAGGAGAGGTTCTTTGTGCAAAGTATCAATGCCCAGGTTCCAGGGATGAAATCTCAAGCATATAAATTTGCATGATGATTTTGATGGAACACTGAAATTCCAGTGAAAAAGCAGCAAATCAGGAGATCTGACCTAGCTGGTCTTGGATCCTTTCAAGTTTATAGATAAGAGGCAGAATCCTAATCATCCCCTGGAATGACCAACTCCTAACTCCAAGAAAAGCAGCAGAGTACTATTTGTATTTTGGATGCAGTGATTGATTAGCATGGGCAGGATCTGTAGAACGCTTTTGTATCAAGACATGCTTTTGGATGGGCATGGTGGCAGTGCATGGTGTGCAGTGCTCACAAATGACTTCATACACAAATACTTGCATTAAGATGGTTCAAGTTATTTACATGCAATGACCCATATGAATGGCTGTGTCTCCATGTAAGAAGCACATAGAAAAGCCGTATTTCTGCTTAACATTACTTACTGGGGTGGTCACATCCATACAGAGCACCTTAAGGTGTTGGTAGCTGACTGAAACCATATGGAATTGGCATAGACTAGATTCAAATTATTTTTTCCTAGCTCTCTCACAGCAAAAGATTTATCAGATTTTGCAGAGATTTAGCCCAAAGTCAGGCCTATACTAGAAAATGTTTCCAGCATCCTAACATCAAAATAGCTTGAAAAGGTTCTTGTATAGCACCATTGCCTTGACCTAAACCACTTGGTGTGTATGTCTTCCGGACAACACAGAAATGGCAAGTAGACCATGTCTGTGAATGAATGAGTTTGCTTCTCATCTCTCAGTGGGACTGGGGAGTCAGCATTTGGCCAATGTAGCCAAAAAAAAAGCCAAAAAGAAGCAAGAGGCATTCACATAAAACAATAAAAATAATCACTTGCCTGGAGGGATTGAGTTACAAGGAAAGATTACAAGAGTGCCTGCTAAGCAACAGCAAGGGATGGCCCAGATAGCTGCCCACAACTGTTTGAAAGGTGGAAGCACCAAGGATTTTGAAGGGAGGGAAAGAGCAAGAAGAAGAGGATACAACTTTGAATAATCAGATGGAAAGAAGAAAGGGAGGTGAAACACATGTAAGGGAAAGCTTCCCAGGGATAAGTGGCATCAGACTGCTGAAGAGGCTCTCAGAGGAAACGGTGTAATCCCCATAATCTGAAACATTAAAACCAGAGCAGACAAAACAGTTATGAATATGCCGTGGGAAATAATCCTGCCATGGGATGGGATGAACACGCCTGTCTGGCATTGCTAATGCAAAGATGGGCTGCTTGTTTTCCCTCTAGAACTGTTTATTTCCCTTCAACTCTCCACTCCCTCTGTTGGCACTTGTGTGCTTCTGTGTCACACAGGCTCTCATCTGTACTTTTACAGCCATAGACGAGGCTGGATGGCTACCTGCTGCCATACTGCACATAGCAAGCAATAATTGATGGCATCATCAAGCAAGTTACCTCTGAATGACATGGAAATGTTCTGTAATTACTGCCAAGATGGGCTCTGAGTTTTTTAACACTTAAAACCAATTTCATCTTCTAATTCAAGGGAAGGGAAGGGAAGGGAAGGGAAGGGAAGGGAAGGGAAGGGAAGGGAAGGGAAGGGAAGGGAGGGGGGGGGAGGGGAGGGGAGGGGGGGGGGGA